>ML685879.1:1046602-1116347 GCA_007922175.1 Pelusios castaneus
TCCCATTCTGTAAGTTTCCCATCTTCAAAGCATCTGATGAAGTGGGATTTTCTCCCATGAAAGCTCATGCGATAAATAAATTTGTTAGTCTTTAAGGGCCACAGGACTCCTTGTTTGTTTTACTGCACTAGACTAACACGGCTGCCTCTTTGGAACTGTTTTAATGAAGCTCCGTGAAGGTGCTGTAGTTCCAAATAAGTAAAAGCTCTAGTAAGTCCTCTGGTTGCTGTTTTAGATGGTCCAGTCTGTGTGAGGGTGGAAGGGGAGCAATGTAATGTGAAGTTTTAGGGTGGGGAGGACGCCTTGTTACAGATGAATAAAATACATTTGTTAGCCTTTAAAAGTGCTTCAGGACTCCTTAAATAATGAGTGTCTTGTGGCTCCTTAAAGACTAAAAAATTTCTTAGCCTTTAAGGTGCCACAGGAGACTCATTGCTTTTGCTGATGACAGACTAACACGGCTACCTCTCTGGAAATTGTCGAGACTCATTCTTTGTTTTTGTGTAGACGGCTACCCCTTTGGAATTTGACTACAGAGTTTTTGATCATGTACTTTAAACTTTATGGAGCAGTCTTAATGAGCAAAGTTTTTGTCCTTTAGTTTCTGTTTTTAGCTAGTTATATGAAATCATAGAAATACAGATAAAATGGGTATTGTCTGAAAACATGTTTTTTTGTTAAAGCTATTGTGTTTCAAATACTTAATTTAAAAAAGCTGAGTATATGTAGCATGGTACATTTATACTATTTTTTTCCCTGGGGAATTTGTAGTCTGTTCAGTAATAAAAAACAATCTGCAGGGGAAGGGATAGCATGAGATTTCTCATGAGAAAAATGATAATATACTTTATTTAGCTATTTTGAACACTTTCTACTGGTGACTTTTTAAAACAGTGTTTTGTGGCTTTAAAAAAAGGAATGTCGAAATACATATTTTCAGTGTTAACCATTCCCCAAAAGGAAATAAAGGTTAACAACTGCCATTGCATGTGTTGGTTTCTGCATGTACTCACAGAGCTCTAAGACACCTCCCTCTCTTGTACCAATAGAGAAAGCACATGAGAAACCAGCTTGGGTGGGGATTATCTGCTAGTATTGGACAGGGCTGCTACGCAATTCCTCCCTTATGGGGAGGGCACAAGCTCCAATGTAGTTGATATTGAAATAGGAACACTGTAAATCCACTTGCATGTTTAATACACACTTGGATGTTTAATACACATTTACAAAACTTCATATAAATGATGTGATAATTTTGCATGTGTTCTTTAAATTTGGATTTGTAAAAATGAACTTGAGATGCATTTTTCTGTCCTCTTGGTGGATGTAATGAGCACAATAAAACTCTCTCTCCACTTAAATTGGAGGGAAAAGATATTCTGTTCAAGTTCTCTAAATAACAATCTGTATTAATTTGATTCCCTGATGCAAGTTTCTTCTGCTATACTCACTAGAAATCAGGGAGATTGAGTGGAATTTTTTAATACAGTAACTTTTGGGGTGATAAGGCATAAGGTAAACTGACTTGGTGCACACTTAATGTTAAGTTAATTTCACAAGTACATTTTCTGTTCATCTCTGCTTAAATATTGGCTTGAATTGCAAAGAAGCAAGTTTTGGTGCTTTAAGGCTGGAGGTCAGAGTAATTTAAATAGTTTCAGAAGTCTTGTAAATATGATTTTAGATGTTCATATTACTTTAAGATGTGGTTTTCCTATTGATTTATATTTATGCTTTTTCAGTTGCTGCTAAGGAAGACTTTAAATGAATTGATTGTGACAAGCATTTTTCTAGCCAGAAATTTATGAAAATACTTGATCTGATTTAAAGCAATAACCAGCAGAAATCTGTTGTAGATTGAAAATATGCTGATTCTCTTGTTCATGTTTTAAATAGGATTTCCTGTCTTTTGTTTTTAGCAAGATCGCGTCCTATAGGAGAACTTGTAGCCCCAACATCTCCTTTTGATAAGAAGTGTGGACGTGAAAACTGGACTGTTGCTTTTGCGCCCGATGGCTCTTATTTTGCTTGGTCACAAGGACATCGCATAGTGAAGCTGGTTCCCTGGACTCAATGCTTTAATAACTTGTAAGATTTGTTTTTCTCTTATTTCTTCATTTAGTAAAAGAAATAGGAGCTGACATGTAGCAGAATGGTGTGGTGTTTTCCTTCTTTATAATAGATATAAATAAGATGAGTTCCTTTGGGTTTTTATCTATAAATTGCCTTGATGTTTATATACAAGTAGGCGTCTGTGGACAACAAGAGGATTAGTGGGATAATGATACTACAAATGAAAGACAAACTTCTGCATTGAAAGGGGAAGTGTTTGGTTTTTTTACCGTGGATTTTAATGCCTATATCAACTTCCTGAAACTCTGAGTAAGAAGCTTTTTTTAAGACAGTATCAAATAGCCTACCTCTTCAGCTGAGGACTGAGAACTCCCACTCCAGTTCTTTGCTTGTCCAGCAAAATCAGGAACTGATGACCGTATATTCTTGAGAGCTCTAAGTTTAAAGAAACAAGCAGAATAGTCTGAGCGTTTTTTAGCACATCATAAAACCATGGTGCAGGCTTGTTTTATTTGCAGCTCATTTTTTAAGTCCACCAGAAAGTTGGTAAATTACATCTTTGTGATGAAGACAGCTGCAGTTCCCTATATAGCAAATGTTTTTTCTCTGCATAGTGTTCAGCTTATTAATTTTTGTGTGCAGGCTTCAATATCTCTTATTAGGATTTTTCTAATTAAATGTGGTGTTTTGAAGGGCATATTAGTGAGTTGAAGCAGAAGTGAAAGGATCCCTCCCTGCTGGAATCTTTTATATAAAAACAATTCCAATACTTAACTCTAATAAAAGTTCAGTTTCTCCATTAAAATTTTCCATTTGCAACCACATTGAAAATGTTACCTTTTATGAAGGGTTAAGAAAGCTAACTGCTCTGTACAAAGGCAGAGTTAGACACCTAAAATTTATTTTCTTAATTCTGGAAAAATTTTAAGATATGAAAAACGCTCTTAAGAACTGAGAAACAAGGGACGATCATTTTAAAATCTGAAGTGATGGTATTAATTTTAGATACCACAGTGATGGGCGCATTATAACTGCCAATACATTTCTGGACACTTAGGCTTTTTTTCCATTTAGCTGTACTGAGTACACCCTCTTGTTATAAAATATTAGTTCATTAGGTTTACGGTAAAGCTTATTTCTGAAATACTGACTTGTTTTACAGCTTGTTGCATGGCACAAAGAACGCAAATTCAATCAATGCAAGGCTTTCGAGACAGAACAGTGACAGTGGTCAGAAAAATAAGCCTTGTGAGCATATAATAGACTGTGGTGATATAGTCTGGAGTCTTGCTTTCGGGTCTTCGGTGCCTGAAAAACAGAGTCGCTGTGTGAATATAGAATGGCATCGATTCAAGTTTGGGCAAGATCAGCTTCTGCTTGCAACTGGTTTGAACAACGGGCGCATCAAAATATGGGATGTATACACAGGTACAGGAGCTCGTTCAAACATTTGTATTACCATTGTCACTTCACAATGAAGATGGAAGCTATGTAATTGACTAGAACAGCTAGAGTCCTCATGCATTGTTTTATGGCTGCTACTTTGAAACATGCAGTTAGAAAGAACAAACAAGTCTAAAAATAGAAGGACCACTTACAACTACAGTTGTCCTGAAGAACCGCGATTGAAAAGAAATGGTTTAGATTGGTTTTCAGCCTCTTCAAAGCTTTACAGTCTTGTTACTGCTTTGGGAAATTTGACTTGTTAATGCACCTTTGAAATATCATTGGGGTATGGCAAAGAGCTGGGGAGCATGGGAAAGAAATGCTCATTTAGGCCTCAGTCCATCAAGAGTTTCCTTTAGTACCTTGATTGTGAGGAAGGGTTTTTAGAAATCATTACTGCTGTCCCCATCTTTTTCATAAGTAATATTGCTCAGGTTAAAACAGGCTGACACTCATAGCCAAGCTATGAGCTGGGGAGGGGGGATCCTACAGTCTGACTTGGAATAGTTACCATCCTATTTAGTGGGAACTAACTCCTGCTTGCTTAGCAGTAAAACTGCTTCCTGAGCATTAGGCTGGTAGTGAATATTGGTGAACAAACGAATATTACGTAGTGAATATCGTATATGGATATATTTGTGGACTAATGAATATTAGTTGCTATTTAAGAACTTGCTAATGAAGTTCAGAACACACAACCATGCCCCCATCTAAAGTTCAAAGGTAATTGACTAATTTTCAGATACCTAATCTTGCTAGTGTATACATTTTAGAATTTTAGCTTTTCAGGAGGAGTTAGGAGTTGAAAGTTCAAACATACCTTATCACTATAAAGTATGTATACAAGATTAACTTCTCTTTTCATATTTTAGATGCATGTGTGCCCTAGCCAGCATCCAAAAGTAGGCAAGGGCAGAGGAAATTTTTGTTGAAGCTTTAATTGTGAGTGTTTAATTGGACTAAAAGAACTGCTATGCACTTTTTCCTCTTAACTGCTGTCATTTTTGTGCAACAGGAAAACTCCTCCTTAACCTGATGGACCATACTGAAGTGGTCAGAGATTTAACCTTTGCCCCAGATGGCAGTCTGATATTGGTGTCTGCGTCAAGAGACAAAACGCTGAGAGTGTGGGACCTGAAAGATGATGGTATAGTTTGTTTGTTTTTGTTTTCCTGTTTTGTTTGAAAGCTCCCCTGTTGGGAGAGCATAGAAAAATCTTTCTGCAGTATTCAGTTGTAATATCCATGTCTATTTTTGGATTTTTTTAAACCTTGATTGACGTCACACCCCCATAGTAATCTTTGTCCCAAATAGTGCAGTCTGTATGTGCACCTCATCATGGAGCATGTAGGTTGAGGTTCAGTAGCTGGTTACAATAAATCCGCTGGTCAAGGTTCAGAGTTCTGAAGCCATTTCAACATGGTGGGTAACTTTTGTATTGCCAGCATCACAAAAAGTAGTCTAAGAAAACAGTACCATGTGTCTCTCGAAAAATGTTGTGCTTAAAATGTTAACAAAGTGGATTTGGAACAGACACTTCATGAGCCTTCCTCATCTGCTACTAATGCCTCTAGTTACGCCATCTTTTCCTCTGCAGGAAATATGATGAAGGTATTAAGAGGGCACCAGAACTGGGTGTATGGCTGTGCTTTTTCTCCAGACTCTTCGATTCTTTGTTCCGTTGGAGCCAGTAAAGCAGTATGTGTCAGTTTCTTGTTCATAATTTTATTATTTAATTGTGTGTATAATCATTTTAAATCTAAGTAACAAAGCTTGTGCTCGGTGTCATGAACGTCTGATGTTTTTATGATGATGCAAGAAGTTGCATGAAAGAAATTGAAGTAAACTAGCTAAGATGTCCTCGTACTGATTTGTGAACTGAGAACTTGCACTGCTTTTAGTTGAAGAAACTTTAAGCATCCTTTGAAGTAGCTTGCACATCTGCATCTGTTCATAGAGTAAAAACTAAGAAAAGTAAAACCTATAGTGTTAAGAATGGAATACTTAGGCTGTTTTAATAAAATTATCTTACTGTTGATTTTATCTTTTCTATTTCCTGCTCAATTAAAAGGACTTTTCAAAGTCTGAGCTGGTCATGGTCTCTTCTGCTGAACAAAAATGTTTCTGCACATTCCCAAATACAGCTAGCACTCAATGTCTAAAACATCTAGAAAGAAGAACAGCATATTGGTTTTTTTCATCTGAATTCTAATGTCCTGCTAGAGAACTGAAAGCAGTGCAGGTAAAGCACGTTTTTCAAAAACTGCTCCTCTTGGCACTGGAAAACCTTTAGTTAGTGTAAACTAGAGGAAAGGGAAAAGACTAGTTTCTAACTTCTACTGATGGTACGCTAAAGTTCATTGATTAGCAAAACAAGAAATTAATGTGAACATTGAACACTACTTGACTTGGCTAGGAGAATTTTTAGAATGCATTTTTTTTTTTTTTTTTTTCCAAGTTTGGTAAATTAAAAGTGCAGATTTGATAGAGAACAGTTTAGTCCAGAGGTCCCCAAACTGTGGGGTGCGTTCCCCCCCTCTCCCCCCCAAGGAAGCGCAACCCAGCCCTGCTCTGCTCCCATCTCTGCTGTAGCATTGTGCCCTGCTCTTGGCCGCATCTTGGGCCGTCCCGGCTCCCCTCCTCATTTGAGGATCCTGGCCCTGTTCCTAGCCCCATGCAGCTCAAGCCATCACACTGGCCCCAGCTCATGGCCCCTGACTGTGGCTTTGGACCTGCTCCCAGCCCATGGGGGTGTGTGAACCAGGTAAGGGGGGGCGTGACCCCAAAGTTTGGGGACCACTGGTTTTGTCCTTTTAAAAATAGAACAGATGTGGATGTATTCATTGCTATTTTTAGGCTGTGTGTTTTCCATAAGCTTCTTGCTTTCCCTGTCACAGGTGGTGGCAGCAATATTGGTGTGATTGATGTTAAGCTGGCACCACTCACACAGGCGCACAATGGTGTTAGCTGGGCAGAAAGAGTGGCATCTCTGGCTACCAGGCTGGGGGCGAACTTTCCCATAGGACGAAGTAACCTTGCATTCGACTGCAAGGTGTACTGTACGTACGCAGGTGCTGGTTGATGTCCACTTTCTGCTTTTTTTTCTTTTTTTTCTTTTTTTTTTTTTTTTTTTTTTAATTTTCACAGCAGTGAAACCCACTGGCTCCTAAAACTTAAATTTTATTTCCCAGTTTTATGGAATGTTGGGGGCTTATTAGTGAAACTGGTCAACATGAGACTTAAAACTAATTGGCTTGAAAAATGGTTTCGTTTTAGTAAAATACATCAGGAACTAATACTATTTTCTTTGGTTAAACTTAAGTTGTTTGCCTTTATCTGTCCTGAGATATTGTTAGTGTTTAATCTGCAGTAAAATTGAACTGGGGGAGGGGGAGGGGGAGGTGGAAGAACCCAAAGAGCACTTACAGGGATAGATGTAATATGCAATTTTGTACTCAGTCTATTAATCTATAACATTACATTGAAACATACGAGAAACTTCCTATTAAGTTACTCTGCACAGTCTTCAGTGCACTTTTATATAATGTAGATCTGCATGTAAAATCCCCAGAAATTACTATACTTCAATTTCTGTAGTGAGATTTACAGTAAGCTAGAGAAATCACAATACTCAAATGTTTTCTTTGTTGATACATTTAAACTTAAAATACATAAACTTGTTTTAATAATGTGTTTATACTTCCTTGTTATGATGTTGCCAAAGACAATATCTTTTGGCTGTAAAAATTCTCTTTGCTTGCAGTATCTGTTTCTCTTCCTAGGCTGACGTTGGTGATCCAAGCGATCTTAAACTCAAAGGGGATGCCACTGGAGTAACAATATGTTAACATTACTTTTTCTGTCTGTATATTTCTTAAAATTTTGGTAGTTACTGAAAAGAGGGGACTGTAGTGCTTAACCCTATTTATTTCTGTGTATTTTAATAAAATTTTGTAATACATGGATTTTTGGTAAAACTATCTGGTTAAATTGCATTGCCTTTCTTATATTTTGGCTTATTTTGTAAATAACATTTAACCAACTTAAGTTAGAATTTGCATGTCTGCTTTAATTTTTTAAAACCTGATTTTAATGAGTATGACACGAGCATATTTAATTGTAGTAATTGATAATGCTTAATTTAATATAATCCTAAGTAAAACTAGTAGTCAGTTAAGAAATGTAAGTGCTTCGTTGTCTGCCTGAGCAAAAGCTATAACATTAGCTTTTTTTAATTTCAGGTTTTTCTTTGGGATATGGATAAGTACTCCATGATCCGGAAACTAGAAGGACATCACAATGATGTTGTAGCTTGTGAGTTTTCTCCTGATGGAGCTTTACTGGCTACTGCATCTTATGATACTCGAGTTTATGTCTGGGATCCCCATATTGGAGTTATTCTCAAGGAATTTGGGTAAGCAGAATAATTAAATGTATTTTTACTTCCTTGGAATTGACAAAAGGATCTGACCATAGGTTAGACCTAATGAAAATGCAGAGTGTGAAAACGCGCTGATGGAATTCTTGCATGTTTGGTTATAGTGTCAGATAACTAACTCAACTGAAGTTTGATTTAAGTAAGACAATCAGGCAATACTTAATGTAGCACTGTATTGGAAAGAAGCATACAAATCAACTGGAGAAGTGATGACGGCTTACGTCAATTCACTTTTAACTAACTTCCCAAAAACTCTTTCCTTGTATAGGATGTTAGACCAAAAAAAATCCTTTGTGGAGAGGGAAACTTCTTTCCCACAGTAAACTTCAGTGTTCTATTTTCAGTATCTCATTTTACCTATTTTATCGCACGAAACTCATGCAATAAATAAATTGGTTAGTGTTTAAAAGTGCCATAGGACTTTGTTCATTTTACCTAATTACTACCGCAACTTCTTATGGTATCTCCGTTTACCTGATTGATAAACTAAAGGGATATCAAATCTAGCCAGTATTATTGACAGCTGTGGCAACCAACAGTTCCTAATGAGTTAAAAATAACTTTCAATGGGTCAGGGAATAATTAAGTACAAACCAATACTTGATTCAGTTCCTGATCATTGGTCATACAATGTTCAGTTTCAGAACAAACACTGAGGCCTTAGAATCCAGACGCACCTCATCTAATACAGCACGGATTCTGGGAGCACAGTCAAAATACAAAGAATTATGCCTTTAACACACAGATTATAACACGTTAATATTTACTAACAGAATTACCAAAATGTTTTGAGGTCTTATAGAAAACTTAGGTATGTGCCTGTTAATTGCACAGTAATTGAAAAGACAACGTTGTATTACTTGGCTTGCTTGAATAGTAGATAAGAGAAAAATTTTTGGACAACAGAGGGTGGTTGGTGGAAGTACAAAATTGACACCATAGCTGAGTAGTTTTCTCCCAGTGAATTAAAATCTATCTCATAATTATTACATCCCCCTGTTCTACAATGTGAGTGATAATTTTAGGAGGAAAATGTGTAATTCAGGAGCTTTAGAAAAACTTAAAGCCTAGTAGTAGAAGTCTCTTCAGTTTATAGCTAGTAATGTGATGTCCCTTGTGTAAACGAATTTCCCTTGGGTCTGTTACTGACAGTGATTATGTTGTGCTGAGCCTTCTCTCTGCCTACAGGCATCTGTTTCCCCCTCCGACTCTCATATTTGCTGGGGGAGCGAATGACAGATGGGTGAGAGCTGTATCTTTCAGTCATGACGGACTGCATATTGCAACCCTTGCTGATGATAAGTAAGTATGAGGAAAGAGTTGTCTGACTCGTGCCTCTTCCCAGTAACTAAAAATTCCTTGATACACACAACTGACTTTTTAAAACAGAGAACTGGCTGCTTGTAGCAATGCCCTGCTCTCTGAATCATCTGCTGTAACGCTTTCTCAAATAACCGTATCAACTAAACAAGAGATGGTGTACAAAGAGGAGCTAGAATAGCGTTGCAAGCATACAACAGAGATCTGTGAAAGGACACTGAAATGAAGGCCCACGACTTATGTTGATTGGCTCTGCTTGGGTGACATTGTTAAAGAAAAAATGAACGTGTGGTTACTGGCTTATTTTTGTAGTGTAGTAGATGACTTTGTTAATGAAAACTGACACAATCAATTTTTACAGTAGAGGATTTTAAAGATAGGAAAGGCATCCTATCTCAAGACAAGGAAACCTTCTTTGGTAGCTTGCTGTACTGAGAGTGCCTAGCAAAAATAACATCTGCTGAAGTTGTTTCTCAATTTACACTTCCAGATCATCAATTAAAAGTCTTTGGCTGCAGTATACCTCATTTTTTTGCTTGCTGTTAATAAGTCTGTAGTATCTATTGCAGTGGTTTTCAAACTTTTTCCCTCAGGACTCAGTTGAAATAAATCATTTATGTCTGCGATCATACGATTACGTCTTTGAGCAGTGCATTCCGGTTTCCGGTGGCAGCAGTACGGGGTGCCACTACCCAGTACCCTGTCGTTTGAAAACCACTCGTCTGTTGCATACTCTTCAAATGATGGCCACTTGTGTTTCTTTAGGACTAGTGCCGGAGAGAAGCACACATGTAAAGTGCATCAGTGATTTTCAGTCTGTGGTGTGTGGAGCCCAGGGGCAGGGACAAGTTGCAGGGGGGTCTACACCTCCATTTGATTATAAATACGTTACCTGATTTGTAAAAGAATATTTAACATTTCATACGTAACTGTGCTGTATTTAAAAAGCTGGGTACTCTGCCTTTAACAGCTAACTTTCTTTGCTTGCAGAATGGTGAGATTTTGGAATATTGAAGAGGACTATCCTGTGCAAGTTGCACCTTTGAACAATGGCCTTTGCTGTGCCTTTTCCACGGATGGCAGTGTTCTAGCTGCTGGGCAAGTATACTGTTAATAAATAATAGTTAAGACTTACACAGTATTACCCATCTTCAAAGCACTTTGCAAAACACTTCCAGCTCCCTTGCTTCTAAATGTCATTTTTGCTTTTGATGGTTTGAAGGAAAAAATCAATGTCTATTCAAGCAAGCCAATTTCGTTAACACCTGGAGTTTAACCACCATAGTCTCACTTTTTTCTTATTAGTTTTTAGGAAAATATCATACAAACCACGAATGGGGGGTGGGGTGGATATTTTCTTCCCTGGCCTGACCTATCTACATTACTACAGCACTATAAGTGCCGTAAAATCCCTTTAGTTATCCAGGGGCAAATTCCCCTTGTGCAGGGACTGCAAGAAATATCTGTGTCTGCTGCAAGCATTGTGTAAGAGAGAGACCTGCCTGAGGTCTCTTGGGCTATGTCCACACTAGCAAGTTAGTTCGAATTAAGGAAGCTTAATTTGAACTAACTAAAGCCATGGCCACACTAGGCTTTAATTAGTTCGAATTAAGGGCTTCGAATAGGGCATTAGAAGTAAGGTTTAATTCGAACTAACTAGTTCAAATTAACCAATGTGGCCATGTTAATTCGAACTAATTTTAGTAAGTGTAGGCATAGCCTTGGGTGCTGTTTCATCCCCTCCCCAAAATCCAAGGTGCACCATGTACAATCTCAACTATAATATTTAACTTCTAGAGTTAGGGAGCAAATAGTTCTCTGGCTTCTCCCGATAAGGGTGTGCAGTTCTGAAAGTAGCTCTGTGGAGTAAATGACTTTTGTATGTTTGTGTGCAGAATGCATGATGGAAGTGTGTACTTCTGGGCAACCCCAAAACATGTGTCTAGTCTTCAACACTTGTGTCGCATGGCAATTAGAAGAGTGATGCCTACTAGCCAAGTGAAGAACTTGCCTGTCCCTTCAAAAGTGGTGGAGTTTCTTTCCTACAAGACTTAAAATAAAACCCCCAAAATCCCTTGCATGTGACCAGTCTACTGAAACTGGTAAAAGTATACTTTTAAATACACCTCAAGCTTTACAGCCTTCAAGCTTAAAACTCTACACGTTTTCAAGATCTATTTAAATTTGATACATCGAAAAATTTGTCCTGCATTTTGACAATGGAGTTCTTAATATTATTTATAGAATACAGTAGAAGTATTTCTGAAGTTCTGATGATCTTTCTAAAACTTAACTGTGAAAACATGTACATATGTAGATGTAAGCTGTTGTTACCAGTGGACCTTTTTAAATTACTTTACACATTTTAGAGTATATCATGTATATATTGCTTCTGTAGAGGCATCGGTGCTGTAAAGGAGAAGGATGGCTATTCTGGGACACTGTTGGACAAATATTTACTTAAGGAAGCTTAACAGCTTTTTACGTACGTTAGTTGGGGTTTAGGACACTGATCCACAGATAGTAAATCATATTAGTGTATTTTGTGGGGAGACGCAGCATAGTTTTCCTTAGTGTTAATGTGTGGTTAAGGGAAGTAGGTTGAGTGAGGGATGGATTAGATAGAATGCAAATCCTGGAACATGACTTCAGTTAGCAAACATGTTTGTCATCTAAAGCAGGCCTTAATTTTTGCAACAACAAAGAGTTAAAACTTAAACCCTGGGTGGTGATTAAAAAAAATCTGTAAATTTCCCAAATCAGACTACTGTATTATTGCCTGGAATATGTGAAGCTTACAGACTCCAGTTATTCTGTGACTGTAATATCTCTTCAAGGGGTGATATGGTTAACTGCCAAAGATTAGCAAAATGTTTGCCTTTGCCTTCTGTTATTTATCTGTACCAGCAGATGGAATGTATGCATTGCATAAAATGCCTGATTATATATATTTTTGTTCTTTTTTTATTAAAGACTTGTACAAAACCCTCACTTTTCTGAAACCATGATGTCTGGTGACTTTTTTTGTTGTATGCAGAGAGAGGTTGATTATGAAAAGAATGAAGTAGTTTTAGTGGAAGTTTCCTGTTAGAGCTGTATTTTTGATAATATGCTGAAAATCCCAAGGGCATAAGTTCAGAAAACGAAGGAATCATTGGCAGTGTTAAATACTTTGATTATGCTGACATACATGTGGCTTTAGTTTCTCAATGGTATTAAAGATATGAGGCCATACTTTTTTTGGTATAGCTATGCCAGGCATGGGTGGAAAGGTAGGATCCTTGATGGCCATCTGACCAAAGGTCTTAGTGTAGATGCAGAGGTGGCTTGGAGACTGGAATAAGCTGGAGTAACGATTGCAGCATCCCCTTTAGGCGCACTTGGCCCCATTGTACTGGTAAAGAGTACCTAGGGTAATCATTGCCTTACAGGAACATAGAGAAGTCACTTCTCTGGTTACTTCAACATATAATGCCTCTTTTATTTAGCCATACATGCATGTATAAAATGCTTGTTGATGGTCTAGAAAATTCCAGAATTACAAAATTTGACATCTATAATAAATGCACTACATGCCCCAATCTTGTAAAATTGTAACTGAAAGTGACCATTTTTTATCTTTCATTTAGCAACCAGGGCTGTTTTGTTTTGTTGTTTTACAGAAAAGAGCCAATTATTCTGGCATCATCAGTAATTAACTGGGGATGTGCACTCAGGAAATCCGTTTTGATTTAACAATCCCACGCTCTTTCATTTCAGATGCTGGGTCTTGTGTATGACAGTGTCTTGAGAAGTACAATGGTTTCATGCTTAAATCACTAGAGGAAATAAAGAAAGAAACTTCACCTATGTGAAGTTAACCACTGCATGTTTGCAGAATTAGGACTTAATCTGCAGCGCACTTCAGCCTTGGGCCTCTCCACGTGCCTGAAGCTGTATGCAGTTGTTTACATCTGTGCACCGTGCTAGCAGACCACAATGCAGCCCTTTGCCTGACTCGACTCTCACCCATTTTACCCATATCCATGGAGTGGGTTCTAATTTGCAACCATCTTTTAAGGGAGATGCTTTAGAGGTGGAGTAGTAACATTTCATGAAAGGATATGTACAGGCTTGGAAACTGCCTTCATGTCAGTAATTTGGTCCAGTGTTGGCAAACCCTACAATTTATTACCTTGACATTTTTGTTCTGTTGGAATGGTGCCATGTCCCTGAAAAGCAGTTCAAACTGGCTTCTGCTGGCCTGAGAAAGCAAGGACTGAACAGGCCAGAGTGTAGCTGAGCATAGTTTGCATTTTCACTGGGTATATCACGTATTTAAATATCATACATCAGACTCCTAGTCTTAAGGAGGAAAAGGAATTCTGAAGGAGAAACCTTTCACTTCCCACCCAGATATAAACCTGCAAGGAAATTACTTTGGATTTTGATACTTGTCTGTGTTCTTCCTGTCTCCTAAAACCTGTGGGATTAATACTGTCTAACTCTTTCCCACAGCAAAGAGAGAGAGCCAAGGGTTTGGGATCTTCCTTCTCCCTCTGAAGAAAGGGAAAAATGTTCGGCCTGTTGTAAAATCTGCCCATGTTTGCTCCAGGGCAGCCAAATGAATTGTCTTTGACCAAGTACAGATGCCTCCTTTAGAGGCAAACCTTCCCATTTAGTCAAATTCCAAAGGGGTAGCCGTGTTAGTCTATTGTAGAAAGACAACAGAGTCCTGTGGCATTTTTAAAGACTAAGATTTATTTATCGCATGAGCTTTTGTGGGAGAAAATCCCACTTCGTCTTCAAAGCGTCTGACGAAGTGGGATTTTCTCCCACGAAAGCTCATGCGATAAATAAATCTATTAGTCTTTAAAAGTGCCACAGGACTCTGTTGTCTTCCCATTTAGGAATATTAGACCACTGGGGACTGAAGAACCTCTCACCGAGGCTCAGATGATGGAGCTGCCCACAACTGCAGCAGCAAGAATGTCAAGCCTTTTTAATTTGTATATAAACATGACCAACCTAGAGTAGTTCTCATCCTGTCTTCCACTGAGCTGCTTGGCATAGACCATGTAGGATATGAAGTCTTCTGGATTCCCAACGCAGAGGGGCAGAGATCCCATACAGCCTAGGACATGTTACCAAGATGCAATAATGTAACCGCGGTCTTCTTTCCCCTCCTGATGTGTTTTTTTTTTGCCATCCATGTCCTTTTAACCCCCCTCCCTCCAGCACCCACTGCGGCCCTGGCTCCTGCAGGCACCAGGCACCAGCTTCCCTATACCCATGGCAAGTCGTACCCTGCGGCACCTGCAGAAAACCGCGGCACATTGTCATCCCGGGGGGCAGGGGAGAGTGCGGCAAATGCCGCGGGCCCCATGGGCCCTGCTCCCAAAAGCCGATTTGACTCTGCCTCAGTTTGTCAGTGAAAAACGGTTCCATTGAATTTTTTGTGGAAAACAGCATTTCCCAACTGGCTCTTTCTGTGGTTATATTGTGCTTCCTGAACGCAGTTCCTAACAAGATGTCAGGTGTAAGAGTGGTGTTGTAGCTAGGCTGACCTCAGGACATTAGACAGCCAAGGTGAGTGAGGTAATATGTTATTGAACCAACTTTTGTTCGTAAAAGAGACTAAACATCCACAAAAATTTGTCCAATAAAAGATATTACCTCACCCATCTTATCTCTGGAGTAAAAGAGTTTTCATTGCTTTAGTCATGCTGCCCAGGGACACTGAGTCATTCCAGCAACTGTGTGTGAGCAATGCTGTTCTTATCAGCCACCCTCTTTCCTGCTGTACCAAAACAGTATTAGGCGTGGCAAGCAAATGCATCAGTAGCCATCATAGTATTGTTGCTGTGGTGTGGACGCTTAATTTATGTTTGTAAAGCACTTCGGCATCTTTGGAGAAAGAGTGTTCCAAGTATTAGAGCAAAGAAAGACATTAAAATTGCCAGGTGGTGAGAGGAAAGGAGCCAAGAAGTGTGGCCAAACCCACTATGTACGGACACGCATTGCCCAGATGTTGCAAGCATTCTTTAGCAAGGGACAGGTGGTAGAGAGAATTAACAGAACAAAAAGATGACATGATTATTGGCCAAGCAGCAATGACAAAGGGATACCAGAGAGAGAGAGAAATGAATAAATGGGAACCACCAGCTAGTAGACAATGACAGGAGGAAATCTTTGATGCAAGGAACTTGGAAAGCAACAGACAGGAGGAAAAAGAGAAAGATGGTAATATACAGAGAAGGGAGGAAGATGAGTGGGGAATGCTGAAAAGAGAAGCTGTGAATGTTGCAATATGTTAAGAGATGGCTAAAGGATTTTGGGCCACTGGAGTTGAACCAGGGAATAATTTGGCCCATTTCATCTGCTGTGCATTGTGGGAAAGGGTGACCCCATTTCCCCTCTGTCCCACTGCTGCAGGTGGGTGACGGTCATCTTCCTATAGTGCAATGATTTGGCCAGCCTCCGCCACCTGCGAATTCTCCCCAAAGGGAAGTAGTGTTCCCTTGTGCTAAGCGCTGTACAAACACACAGCGACAGACACAGTATTCCTGCTTTGTGCTGACAAACGGATGCAAAGTGGCTGCCACTCTGACCAGGATGTGACCCTGGGAATTGGGAGACGTGGAGTACATTCCTTTTTGTGCCACTGATTGCTGTGTGACTGGACAAGTCCTTTCTGTGTGCCTAAGAAGGGGGCTATAATGCATACTTACCCTGCTCTGGCAAGCGCTTCAAGATTTAAGAATGAAAGTTGCCATGTAAGTATTAAGTGTTATCATAACTTGAGAGCAGAAACTGAAAACTGGCCACCTGGCCCCAAAACAGGGAAACCATGAGAGCCATGGGTCCAGGATTTCACCCAATGTCTTCTGCTGAATTTCCCAGCTCTCATTAGCAGGGAAAACACTTGTTAATTACATTCCAGTGACTGCATTTACCTTGCTACATAAAGGTACTCCGTGTACTGCTTATAGCTCCCTGGATACAGCTCGTTAATGCCTTTAATTTAGAATTGCACAGCATTACATAACCACTTACTTAATTGACTCTTATTAAATTTGCATAAGAAACCTTGCAGCAAAAAGAGAGGTGAGTTAGAAACATGGAGAAAGAACTGCAGTGCAAAAAGGCATTTCGGAAACATGGGGGGGAGAGGGATGAGAATAACCAGGTGGTTCCTGGCTGTAAGTTACCTAGGGGACCCAATTTCGGATAAGAACGAGCAGAAAATAAGGTTATTTTATAGGGGTGGGCACCACTCTCATTAATGCCTGGTCTACACCTAAAACTTAGCTCAAGCTACCTGTGTCACCCTGGGATGTGAAAAATTTACCCACTGAATATGTAAAGATGCTAATCTAACCCCAGTATAGAAACTACCATGTTGATGGAAGGATTCTTCTTTCCGCCTCTCGAGTGAATTCACTACCCTGTGCGGTGCTGCGGGCAAGCGTCTATACTGTGGTCCCAGAGTGGCACAGCTGGAGTGCTTCCGCATGGCCGCTGTAATGTCCATACTCTAGACAAGCCCTCAGTCTGTGGCAACCTTCCTGCTAAACAGCATTATTGAGTTAGACATTTGGTTTTGGTTTGATCAACGACTCAATGTTGATAAAAACAACAGCATCTGTCATTGGATTTGTTGGGCAAAACATTACAAGGGTTTCCCAGGCTTTAAAGAGTTCCTTTGAAGCGTCCACTCTTACGTCATCGCTAGAGGCAAGATCTCAGCTCAGATGGATCAGTGATCTGTTCCATTCTGGCAGTTCCAACATGCTCATGGCACACTAGGATGATTTCAAACTGTGACGCAAAGGCATGTTCTGTTAGAGATGGACCTTGAGCCCATCCCTCTGGATACCGGAATTCCCAAAACAGTGTGAAAGCTCAATTCCAGCTCTGGATCCAAACTCTCCTAAGCAGGTCCATCTCTAACTATTATTGTTATTTTATATTTCAGTAGCAGTGAGGGCTCTGTCAGGCTCTACTGCAGCAAACATAGAACAAAAAACCCAAAGAGTCCTGGGGCACTTTTAAAGACTAGCAAATGTATTTATCGCATGAGCTTTCGTGGGAGAAAATCCCACTTCGTCAGACGCTTGAAGATGGGGAACCTCAAGTGGCGCAGCGCAGTGAAGATGCTGCACTGAAAAGGAGTTAGGAAGTTGATGGGATTTACGCAAGCTACTCAGCATAGCTTGCATAACTCCCTTCGACTGCCACCAAATTTTCCAAGCCCAGTGTGGAGTGGGCCATAGGTTTTTAATCTAACTTCTCCGTGTGTGTTCAGTGAACATAACCCAATCTGACTACAAGATTTAGATGCCACGAACAGCTAGAGGACTACACACACACCAAGGATGGTTGGGAGCTCTGAGTAAGGACAATTAGCTTTTGTCATCCAAGAACCTTATTATCCTTATGCTACATCTCCAAAATAAAATCCAGCCTGAGAAACGTTACCAACCTGTTGAGATTTTTTAAATCCATCCTTTTCAACTAACTCATAACAAGGTTACTTGGTGTTTACAGACCTTGTTCTTTAAACAGCGTGGGCCAGGTCCATCATTTTGTTCTGTATGTATACAGTGCCTAACACAGTAGGGTCTTGGTCTGTAATCAGAGCTCATAGGTGCCTCTGCAATGCAAATAAATAACATTTTGATCATTTTGCCATACCCAAAGGATCCCATTTATAAATACCATCTTCTACTGAGGAGCATTCTAGACAGTTAGTTTCTTGGTAGCAGGGCTTTGCTGATGTGCCACTCAAGCCCAAACTCTTACAGTTCGGCTTGTGCAATATGTTCGCGGGTTCCTCTTATGTGCCATGTGCATGTGTGAGTCAGGCCTTTGGCCGCATAAGTTACACATGTGCCAGGCACAGCACACCACTGCGCGAGCCTTTCTGAAAAGTGCAGCGCCCGCTTCTGCGGAATCACACCGCTCCCGGTGTTAGCCTTGAGCATGGAGCTCTCCTACATAAAGATCTGCTCTGGCAGTGCTCACTGAAGACCACAGTTCACTGGAGGCTGAGCCAACACTACACCAACATAGCCAGGTGGGGCTTTTGTTGTGTAGGAACAGCCTACCTCGACAGAAGGGGCTTAGGAACAGCACCTTGCCTAATGAGGCTAGTCAAATCAAGCAAAACATTCTTCCATCAACGTAGCCGCGTTGACATTAGGTCAGCATCACTGTCAGTCAGGGGTGCTAAACCTGAGGAAGAAACATCTGTCTTCCTCCTCCTTTCACAGGTCCCTTTTTTCCCTCTTCTCTATACACAATGTCTCAGTGTCCCTAATGTGAAACACAGCAGGGGAATTGCACGTAGCTGGTGGTTGGGTTAGTATTTTTTTATTTTTAACCATCTCTACAGGACACCATGGATAATTCTAGAGTTGGCATATCAGCTGCCACACGAGGGCCAGCATTCTTAATGATGCAGACGCAGGCTTTTCCGGGCCTCATCCTCTTCTAATGCAACCAGAAGGCGAGATTTATAGCCGCCACGCCCACAGCATCGCCCAGTCTATTTCAGTTCTGAGCTGCCATTGTGCAAACGCTGATGCAGTCATGAGGCCAAGTGAGCTCTGTGTGGATTCCACCCAGATAATCAGGCTCGAGGCCGCTGCCAGACATACCCAGGTCTCTGTGCATTTCACAAGAAGAAATGGCAATATTTCAACTCTTTCTGCCAGAGCTGTGTAATCGGGAATACAAACTGAACATTGTATTAAAAGGGCAAAGCACTATGGAGATAGGTCTGAACCAACCCCTTCGGTCCAAGCATTCTGGGACAGTGTGGGTCTGAAATTTGTGGCTTGGGCCCATATCCAGAGGATTATTACGGGAAATGGCTATCCTGATTAACTCAGTCTTTTCTCCTCCCCAGGAAGCTCCCATTAAGGGCCTAGTCTACACTAGAAGTAGAATGAATCAGTCTTAGAAGACTATGGCTAAAATTTTCAAGAGAACCTGAATAACATAGGAACCTGAGCCTCAAGGACTGAGGAGCGTAAGTCACGTGGGTGCTTAGGAAAATTTGTCTGTGAGGAGTTTATGCTCCATTGACATTTACTGAGACTTAGACTTCAAAGTGCGTAAGCCCCAGATTTTTAAAGGTACGGAGGCTTTGCCACGCTCACTGGAGGACTTCTGAATAAACACATTTTTCTGGTAGGTTTCTGCTGCCATTGGTAACATTCACCTCTTCCTCTCAAGGCCTCACCCCCATCGCTCATTAAATCATCTCAAAGACCTTGCCTGCAGGGCAGTGTTGGCTGAGCAGGGACTGATGTGGGTTAATGATCCAGCGTCTCCCACTGCCTCGCAGTAACCGTAGGATTGCCAGGTCCCTGAAAACCGGGCACCTGGCAACCCTAAATGACACCCAGAGGCTGAAGCCAAAAACAGCACTGTGAGGCGCCTGGTGAGGCTGAGCGACCCCTGAACTTCCAGCACCAGACAGCCTGTGCGAAGGATGGCTGCTGCAAGTGGGCCATGCAATGGCAGAGCATTCGACGTGGGATGGAGCGGTAGGATGATGACCGGTGGCTGAGTAGCTGCAGATTGCTCTGCGAGAGGGTAGGGAGTTCTGCAATCCTTGGACCCTACTGCGAGTGATCTAGCTTTAGTGGTGCACAGCACAGACGAGCAAACAGTAGGGAGAGGAGTTTCCCCAGATTTGTGGCCTCTAGGCTCTGATTGGCTCTGGCTACCTCACCCTGGTATCAATTCCCTGCCAGCTGCTGTCACATTGCACCAGCCAACCATGAAAAGGAGAAAAAACCTAGTAGGAATGGCCAGGCTCGGATTTTAAACTTTCTTTTGGCTGAGTTAGTGGAATGTGTTTGGCAGGCACTGGGGTTGCAGCCCACTGTGCTGATCTATGATATCCAGCCAATGCTGTCCTAAGAGGAAACTTGAGACCAAACTCAAAATGTGGGGAAGGAAAGAAGACAAGACCAAGTCTCTACTTCTCTCCCCTCCTTGCTTGTTTCCAAATTAAATCCATCGCCTTGCAGAAATGGAGAAGGGTCGTCTTTAGTAGGAATTTTTCTTTTTCAGACAGCCACTACAAATGACTAGGAGTCCCATGCCAGATTCTCATGGTGTAAATGCCACAAAGGCTTTACACCAGAAAAGGATCTGGCACTGCATGTCTTTCTAGCAGCTGTACTTCTCGAAGGGGTTTCTTGTTTGTTATTCACACACTTGATCTGCTGCAGCCCCAGTGACATTCCATAAAGTGGAGCATACTCAAAACCTACTGGCAATCCGGGGACACTTATTTTGCATACACAGAAGCTAGGTAGTCCCTTCTGCTTTTATTATGGGCAAAGTGCTACTTAGAAAGAATAAGAAATCCAGCCGGAGGCAAGTTCCTGAGGTTCTGTAGATGCTCTGAGGTCAGGACCTTCTGAAAAGCTATTTATGGTCAAGGAATGATCACTGGATGTCAAGTTCAACTATTTGGCAGAGGCAGGCCAGGTCACAGGGCAAAGCAGTGATTTTGGTGATTTATTTCTATGTATTCTGAGAGCCTGGGGAAAAAAGACTTTTCTTTTCCTCCCATAGTGTGAAGAACATTTTGGAACACTTTCATTCCTCCTACGCCCTCCTTTTCTTTACATATCAGGAAATTTTCTTCCCAAGTAAACAGGTTGCAGAAGAGTCAAAGGGCAAGGAACCTCAGCCTGGGAAAGTGATACATTTCAGACATAAATACTTCAGAATGAGATTACATTGGTAAAGCAAGTGGGAATTCAGAGGAACATAGGCTTTGTGTTAACTGTCTGCATGGGTTGAATTTGCCCCTTGCCCCAGAAGTGCAGCACACAACCCTAACCAAGGCAGTCCAACTCCTCTGACTCAAACACTTGTGTATGGGAATGGAAGTAAAGCTAGTGTGTACTTTAGATAAATAATCTGTGACCTTGTTTAAGCTATGGTAACAACACTAGTATTTATCAGCGAGGTTAGGCCTTGGGCAACTTGTTGAATTTAAGAGATAATAGGGGCAATATTTGTTCTTGAAGCTGATGTGGAATTAGGAGTGTGAAAGATGTGGGAGAGGCCTGTATGTTCTAGGACTATTTTATGTTCCATCTGCTTGTTGAATTGTTACTGTGTGGGTGGTGGTGTGATTTGGAAGCGGTTCATTCCAGAAGACGCTGTCTTGCACAGGAACAGGAAAGGAAGCCATATATTCAGAGAGCATCATTCAATACAAGCGTCAATTCCTTTGAAGTTTACCTCTGGCCATGCTGGTTTGCTACCTGGCAGGGGGGATCCAGGCAGGAAAATGAAACAAGGAATTTGGGAATGCCTAAAATCTGAGCCGGGGGTGGTGGGGAAGAGACTCTGGGACTGTGTGGAAGCAGAATGAAGCACAGTCGCAGACATGGGGAGGGATTAAGATTTAGATCAGTTATGTGTAGGCTAGGGGCCATGTTCAGACCCCTTTACTCTTGTTCTGCAGCAGTGCTACAAAGGAGATTAAAGATTACTTTGTTCTGAAAAGGCCTCTTTGGTCATTGCATTGACCTGATGGTCCTTGTGTCTGCAGGGAAGATTTGTAGGGGAGGAAAAGAGCCAGGCTGTCAAGCAAGCAGCAGTAGATAAACAGGGGGGCTGCTCTCCGAGGTGCCAGTCTACAGAGTGGCAGAATCCCACCCAGCGGGTTTCCACCCCATTGAGGTGAAGGCTCAGGGCCTGTCCCTTGGAGAGGATGGATTCAGAGCCAGCAAGAGGGGTCACAAATCCGGATTGCAAACATGCTAACTTGACCATCTCCTGACAATGCTCCCATGATGGGAGGCTAACCAAACAGCTATGCAGAACTCTCACTGGGTAGGAACTTTGGTTCCAGACCTTGCTGAGGAAATGGGCAAGAGGCCTGTATCACTTGTACTTTCTGGGTAAAGACCCTCCACATCCTAATTTAAACTTCAGTGGCTGGTCATTTTCCTTCAAAATAAAGGGTATGCAATTGAAAAACCACAGCGATGAACAATGGAAAAGGCATGTTGGCTTCACACTAAATGGCATTACCTCCCTTTTTAATCAAGCTCACTTCTCCGTGACAGCATGCTTGATGGTGTCAGGGTGCCCGGGAATGTGTTTTAGTCAGCAATTACTTACAGGCTTGCCATGTCCCGGAGTGTAATCTATGAACTATGCACCAGTTGGGTTACTCTGCAGGGCACATGACATTCCGTGTCCTGCCTCATAGACAATACCTCTCCACCACTAATGCTGAGCCAGCATATTGGCTACTGTGCCACCATCTGCTTCTGTGTGGCCAGACAGAGGCTTTCTCCTTTGGAATGGCCCCTGGGATATTTTTTAAAATGTTGATGTGAAACTATGAATATAAATTCAGGCATTTTATTTTTTCAAGACCCCAGAACAGGAGCAGTAAAAGCAGAGGTCTGAAATCAGTAGGTACTCCAGGAGCTTAGAACTCAATTGGTTTTAGATGTCAAACTGTGGGTGCTCAGCTTTGAAGGGTTTCCATCCTATCCTCACCCCCAGCACAGACCCACAGAAAACAAATATCTTGTAGGCACAGTCTGTCTCTGATGGCTCGAATGTATGTTTCTGGTGGGTAACCGTTTCTTGTTCTTTGGGCTTTTTATTTTTTTGTTTGTTTTATTTGTCACATCTCATTGGCTTTTCCTAGGAGAGATGGTAATTCCAGTTCTTTCCCTTGCTGCTGTGTGCATAATAGTACCATTAGTTGAAGTTATCAGAAGAGTGGAAATTCCTTTGTGTGAGTCCAGCAGCCAAAGAGCTGGTCCAAAAGCTGTACAGACTGAAGAATAACAACCTCAGCGCCTGGTTTGTCCAATGAGGCCCCCACTTCTGCAAGTGGAATTTGCATCTCTCCAGTTAATTGCACTCACAATTTCAATGTTGCCAACTTTTGTGGTTTAAGGCTGCTGATATTTGGTGTGTTTCTCAAAGCCCCATCTCCTGGAGGCTGATGATTAAGTGAGAATCTCAGATTTCATTTTATAAAAAAGTTAATTTGTAGACCGTGGGGAAAAAAGCTTCGAAATGTGACCTCAGTGCGCAAAAGCTCAAGAGCCAAAAAGCAAATAAAAAAGATCGCAAGAGGTTTTTGGTTTTTTTAAAATTTCATTATTTTGAAGGACCCAACTTGTAATTTTTAAATGCTTGATGCAACCTTGCCATTCTGTATCTTCACTGAACTGCCAGAATAAAATGATTTGCAGACACAAAGCTGTGGGTGTGCAATTTGCATGTGGGCAAAGTTGCACAAAGGAAAAGTTGGAAGCTTAGTTTGAATCACAGGTTTGCAATCTTTTCCAGACCTGTCCTGAAGTCAGGACTTCAAAGTTTGAGCCAAACATCCCTATTTCATTTTAAGTTCTGATTAAAGTACTACATGCTAAAAAAGCCAAACCCACACACTTACCAACACACGGGTGAAATATAAAATCAAGATCTTTCTCTTAGCATTTTCTGGAGCTCATCTAATGCTAGAGACCGCAGGTCCTGTGGTTAGAGCACGGGATTGGGAAATCTGGATTCTGTTTCTGACTCCACCATAGAATCAACCTCTCAGATTCCCCAGCTGAAAACCCGGAGCAGAATTAGTTCTGCGTACATCACAGAGCTGCTGTGAGGCCCAACAGTTTAATAAGTGTGTGTGAAGCCCTCAGTCATTAGTGGCCCAGCTCATACCTGCACTTGGGGACTCCAGGATAGGAAGGGAAAATGACTTTTTGCTGCACTGAAGCCTCTTTTTTTTCCAGATCAACAGGAAGGAGTTTTGCCTGTGAGCGAAGGCTACTGCAACCTGAAAGCTGCTCTAAATTGCAGCTACCTTTTTATGGTCCCTAGGAACCATTGTGGCAGTCAGGAATTCAGGACCACTCCCCACTCGCCTAAGATGCCCCTTTCACCAGGGGCTCCTGCCTTCGGATGGAATACATCTGGCTACAGCAGCTCTGTACCCCAGGCTCGGGGAACACCCCACTGTCTGGGCAGAGGCTTTACAGCTGGTAAAGCACAAAAAGGATGTAGGGAAACAAATAGTTTGGTCCTAGAGTCACAGGCAAAGTGCAGATCCTAAAGCAGGTAAAGAGGAGATCGGTTCTTACTCACCAGCTTGCACTGTTTCACGCATACCCTTGTAACACTACCACTGTTCAGCCTGTCAATATTCCCATTATCAGGGTCTTGGGACAACTCATCTTTGGAGGGTAGGGGGAATATTTGTTCCTGAAATCTACTAGGCAGGGTTCCAACATAGGGGAATGTACACATTGCTCAAAATACTGATATGGATGTGTTTTTATTGTTACTAAGCTAATAAAAAGACGATAAGGGGGAGGGGGGCGGGAAATGAGAGCCAGCAGATTACTCGTATCAGCCTGTGTGTTGGTGCAAACGCTAGACTAGCTGTGCTATTAAAAACCCTTGGTGACCAGGCTGTCTGCAGAGGAAACTCAATAAAGGTATTTTCAAATATTATTTTCCAAAGAACATTAAAATCATTGCTAACACTTGCTGTGAGAAGGAACTGCAAGGGCTTCCCCTTGCATACTGACTGGTGAGAAATGCAGATTTGATCTCCGTGCGGCCAAATCTGTTTACCCACTGGATTGTAACTGCTTGGGGGAAAAAAACTATTAGAGGTTCGCTGAGTGAAATCCACACTCTAAAAAGGTCCTAAAATAAATGCATCTTTTGAATCAATACTGTGGGCCTAATCCTGCAAACACCTAGACATATATTTAATTTTCAGTATGCGAGTACTTCCATTGATTTTGTGTGAGTAAAGCACATGCATCGGTGTTTGAAAGATCAGGGTCTATGTTTACAAAGACAGTTGCACTTAGTGTATTCAGGTGCCACCGTTAGCTCCACAGAAAGAGTTCTCTCCCTCTGCCTTTTTGGTGTTTCTGAAACGCAGCTTTATCTAAAACAAAAGAGGAAATTCATAACCATATGTCTGTTCATTACAGCACCATCCCAGTTTTAACTGGTGATTGAGGAAGTTCAGTGCTTCATTGCATTGTGGTATTGACCCAGCCCGCTGAACTTGCGTAGCATAGCATAGCACTTTAGGTTCCTAAAAATCACCCAGGCACGAATGGGGTCGAGAGATGCGAAGGAGAATTTGTAGGGCCACTGCAATGCACTGAATTGCATTTCTGGTGCTTAGAAACTTCTGTAACTGTCCAATATAAGAGAAGAGGGTGAATTGTGGATGGGCTGTTAGTTTTTGGTAGAGACCCTGGAACCAGTCTGCTTGAGGGCCAGGAAGAAAGGCCAGGAAGGGCTAGACTGGGAAACTGGGAATGTAACACTGTAAATAAAGGACTGTGTGTGGTGCACTGGGAAGAGGTGTGTGAATCCTTCGTTTTGAGGGAGGAGACATGAAGCACACTGCTACTGTATAGTTTATTTCACACGGGGGGGAGAGGGAAGGAGCTGGAATAAGCAAAGCAGATAAAATCAATTTTGCCAGTCTAAGCTGTATCCGCAGTAGGAGCACACTGATGATAATGTAATGGTATACATAGCTACACCAAGAGACGCTAGAATAGTGGTCTAAATCCTGCTGAAATGAATGCATTTACTTATGCCCATAAACAGCATGCACTTGATTCATTCTACAAAATAGTGCTTTACACGCTTGCAGATAAGGATACCAGATCATGCTTTCCAGTAGAACATATTAGAAACAACAGCTAAGCAAAGGTACTCAAAAAATCATTTAAAGAAAAACATCCTTGACAGTGGCCAGATTGTTTGTTCTCTCCCATCCGTCTGTAACCTTCCCAGGCTGTGTCTAATGAAGCCTCAATGTTCAGATAAACAGAGTTTTTGGTGTGCCAAGTGGAATCGGCCTTGAGTAATTACTGCAGCTAACAATCTTCTGGAAATGAAAAGGTTGAAAATCTGTTTGGATGGATGCTATTGAATTTAAAAGTATGGATGCTATTGAATTTAAAAGTATCACGTTCAGTAAGAGCATGTTTTTATTATCCAGATCAAAACTTCACCACTGTTGAGGCTCACTAGAGAAATGGGCAAGCAGCCAAACAAAAGTTTTCTTTTTCGTCTAGTCAATAAGTGACAGAAGCCTAAAACATAAGCCACCAAGTATTAATTCAGCAAATAAGCTGGGGAAAGGACTGAAGGACAGACTTAGGATATATCTATGCTACAAAAACGTGTCGACATATTTTATATCGGCTCTCGGCCACTGCTGTAGTGGTGGCTGACATCCACACTGCCCTCTTGAGTTCGGTGGAGTGTGTCCTTATCAGAACTTCCACCAAACTAAGTGGCAGCGTGAAGGGAGCTGAGAGAGCCATTTCTCAGCTCCCTGCTGGGAAAAGACAGGCTCCCGGCTGCCCCCCACAACTTCAGATCCCCACTCCCAGGTGGAAGCCACCTGCAGCCCCCAGGGGCTTGCCCAGTCCCAGCTGGGAGCTAAGAGACAGCCACCAAGACGCAGCTGCCCTGCAAGTGTCTGTAGCCCTGCTACAGCTCTGGGAAGCTGACAAGCTCCAGGCCCCCTTCTTAGCAGGGAAATGGGCAAGTGACAGCCTCTCCACTGGTTTAAGGGGACACAGCGTCTCGAGTGACAGCCAAATTCCAAAGGGGTAGCCGTGTTAGTCTATTGTAGAAAGACAACAGAGTCCTGTGGCACTGACGAAGTGGGATTTTCTCCCACGAAAGCTCATGCGATAAATAAATCTGTTAGCCTTTAAAAGTGCCACAGGACTCTGTTGTCTTCCAGTGACAGCGTTGTTCTACCATTGCTGACAAATTGCTGCACCTTTTGTTGGGAAAGTTTTATTTTGTTAACAAAAGCGGGCAGCTTTGTCAATGAGAAGATGGTGGCGACGTGTACACCAGAACTGTTTGGCAATGTAACTGACCTATGTGGACAAAACTTTCTAGTGTAGCCCAGGCCTTAGACAAGGCAGGGAAACGAACACCTTGGCCTGGTCTACACTAAAAATGGAGGTTGATCTCACACCGCTTATGTGGACCCCCTAAAGCAGGGGTTCTCAACGTTTTCTGTGTTGCGACATGGTTAGCAGCGTGGAGAACTGCACACGACACACCAGTCCAGAAGCCCCCGCCGCTAAAAGAAACAGCCCCCATCAACATGTTTGGCAGTGGCTCAAGACCACAGAACACCCCACCGCCGAAAAAATGAGCGGTCGCAGGCACTTTCAACAGCACTCCAATAAAGAGAACTCCTCCCACCTCTAATAAAAGCCTCTGCCAACAGCGGTTACGGCGGTGACGCTCAAGTCCCCGGCCGCCACGAGTCGACTTGTTGCAGGAGGAAACTCCATGCGGCTAGAACAGAATTTGCCAGTGCAGGATTTCTTTCGGTGGCAGGGGCGGGAGATGGGCTTCGTTTGGTGGCCGGGTGAGTCGCAGCAACACACACAGCTGTAGTGCCGGGACACACATTTGTGTCTCGACATAGCAGTTGAGAGCTGCGGCCCTAAAGTCTGGATCTGGCCTCCAGGAGCTGTCCCATAATTCTTTGTTTTGACAATTCTGGACAGTCACGCCCCCGGGAAATTTTGAATTCCCATTCCCGGTTTGGTCAGTGTGGAGAGATCTTGGTAACTGAACAGCTCATGGCCACCACACGCCCCAAATGTGCCCCAGCATGGAATCGACCTGGGGTCTCGGATCTCATCAACCGGTGGGGTGAGGAGTCTGTTTTCGCTAAGCTCTGAGCCAGCAAAAACAATCAGGATATTTACGAGAAGATATTGCATGGTATGGTTGGAAAGGACCATAACAGGGACATTTAGCAGTGCCGTGTTAAAATCACTGGCAAGTTAGTTCGAATTAAGGAAGTTTAATTCGAACTAACTAAAGCCATGGCTACAGTAGGCTTTAATTAGTTCAAATTAAGGACTTCCTTAATTCGAACTAATAAATTCGAATATGCTATTTGAACTCAGGGTTAACTAGTTAGTTCGAATTAACCAATGTGGCCATGTTAGTTCGAACTAATTGCTTAGTTCGAACTAACCAGCCCATTGAACTCAATGCAATTCGCTAATTTGAACTAAGCAAGTGCCATGAATGGCACTTGCTTAGTTCGAACTAAATTTTTCTAGTTAAATTAGTTCAAATTAGTTAGTTTGAATTAACTAATTCGAACTAACTTTAGTAAGTGTAGACATAGCCTTTAGCTGAGGCAGGCATATCAGTGAACTAGGGAGGTGAACAGTTGTCCTGGCTCAACACCAAAGATGTGTTGCTTTTATGAGGAGCTGCACGTGATTCTCGGTGGTGAGCGAGCCCATCAACAAGCCACCATACAACATTGATACCTTTGAGGAATCCCAGTCCAGAATGAATAAGGACGACTCCATGGATGAGGAGGAGAACGAGAAGAGGGGGTAGGAGAGCAGGACATCCATTCTCCTAGACAGCCAGGACCTGCTTGTCACTGACTGAGATGCCAGGGAAGGCATTTCTGTTGAGGGTGTTTATCAAAGCTCACTGCTGTGGTTATGTCTCCGGTCCCGCTTCTAATTTGAGGAGAAAAAAGGAGTTTGTGTTTGGAGGGAATGGCATTTGTGGGTTCAGGTAAACTTCAGCAGAGAGTCAATCCAGGAACAGACTATTTATGTGAGCATGAACGCTACGGACATCCTCCATGGTCATGTCCGGGAAACTTTCATGGACATAATTGGCAATCCGTTGCAGAAGGTTTCTGGGGAGGGCAGCCGTGTGTTCTCCGCCGTGGTAGGAGACTTTGCCGTGAAACTCTGCCATTTTATAAGGAGGTATCATTGCGATGCAGAGCATAGCAGCATAAGGGCCGGGCCTATATCCCGATGCTTCCAGCAAATCTTCCCTTTTTGGCCGTGTCACCCTCAGCAGATACATGTCGCTGATGGTGCCCTAGGACAGATAGCACAATTTTACAGTAACCAACCAATGCCATCTTCTTCCCCTGCCTGGAACTGTGTCCTTTGGATGTGAGGGCAGACTGGCCACCTGGCAGCTACAGCAGATGCCAAAGGGGCCGGTGCACTGAACAGCTGGTAGGCCGTTTCTCCCTCTTGCCCGCAACCACCTCTTTAACATGACTTTTAAGCCCTGTCTGTCACTGCAGATGACATGGCCCTGTTTGCATGTCCCGTTACAGATCTGCCTATGGTTTTTGCTGCTACAATATAGCCATAGCTTTCTGTTACTCATTTTGCCCACATTTTTGGATGTTAGGGGCAGGGCCAGATTACAGCAGGGACACACGGGGCTGCAGCCCTGGTCTGAAGGGAGCCCCTGCAAAAACCCAGCCCCGGTCCCATCTCCCAAGGAGGTACCGTCTAGAGGGAAAATCAAAGGTCCCATCCCCTAGCCCCAGGGAATAGCACCTCACAGTTACACCCGGTTGCAGGGGGAGGATTTGGTCCTGTACGGCCCCCGCCCCCTGTGTGCCTTCCCCGGAGGAGCTGCCTCCAGCTGTCTTTGTTGGCAGGGTGGGGGATGCAGCCTGCCTGGGCTGATGCTGGGACTGCAACTCCTAGGGGCGCAGAGGGTGGGAGACTCAAGGCCTGGGCCAGAAAGGGGAACAGGGATGTGATGAGGGGCTGGTGAGGGGGATGGGGGATGAAGGAACAGCAGAAGGGGGATTAGGACTGGGGGAAGGACACTAGAGTAGAGGGGGATGTGATGGGGGGAATTGTGAGGGCAGGGTGGGGAGGGGAGGCTGGGATGGAGAATGAGAGAGCAGGACATCCACCCACAGGCTGTCACAACTCCCAGGCACACAAGGAGGGAGTTGCGGAGAGCCTGTCACAGCCCCCCAACCCCTGCCAGCCCTAGAGCAGGGGCACAGACAGATTAACACCTTTGTGGGCCCTGGGCTATTAGATTTTGTGGGGTTTCTGGTGGCTGGGGGGGCAGTCTGCAGACCCATATCCACTCTCCCTCCCCCCTCCATCGCTGGCAGCCGCAGTGCAGGGCTGGGGAGAGTCTGTGGGTCCCGCTCTCCCTCTGCTGCGGAGGGGGTGGGGGCTCTTCATGACTCCCTCCTTGCGTCCAGGGCAGGGCTGGAGGATGCCCTTGCTGCCAGTGATCTGTGATGGGCTGGGCAATGGGGCTCCTGTCCCCACATCCCCCCTTCCCTCAGTGTCCCCCACTCCTATCCCCCTCTGCTCCAGTCTCCTTCCCCTGGCTCCTAATCCCCCTTCTGCTTCTCCTATCCTGCACCCTTCATCCCCCTCACCAGCCCCTCACATCCCTGTTCCCTCCTCTGGCCCAGCCCTCCACTTAGCCCCCTTCTGCCTCCCACCCGCTCTGTGCTCACAGGGGTTGCAGTCCCAGCCTCAGCTGCTCCAGGCTGCTTCCCCATCCCTGCAAACAAAGGCAGCTGGCAGCAGCTTCCACAGGTGGGGGGGCGGAGGGGGGCGAAATTTAAGCCAGCTCAGCTGGGAGCAGCCTGCGGCCAAACCCTCCCTTTGCAGCTGGAGTGTAACCAGGAGGCTCTACTCCTTAGGGGAGGTGGGAGGGAAGGTCTCTCTGACCTTCCCTCCAAGTGGTGCCTCCTTAGGATCCAGAACTGGGACCAAATTTTTGCAGGGGTCCCCCTCAGCTTGGGGCCCTTGGCTGGAGCCCCTAAACCCCCTGCCTTACTTTGGCCCTGAGCAGAGCCAGAGACCCAAATGCCCTGCCCCCAGGCTGGCCAGTGGCTGATCAGGGGCCCCACAAAATCTAATAGCCCTGGGCCCCCAGGGGTGTTAATCTGGCTCTGTTAAGGGTGAGCACAATGGTCTCACTCCTTGACTAACTGCGCATTGAGGAGCTGAGTGCTGGAAATCACAGCAGTAGATGCAAGGGCCCTTTGCTTACCATGTCTGGAACGGCAGTCCGACCGCTGTGTGTGTGCAGGTTGGAATGCAGTAATGGCCCTGCGCTCTGAAGAATAAAGGGAGTTCTTATAAGAGTGTAGCTTTTAAAAAAAAAAAAAAAAAAAATGACGCGAGGCCATGTAACAATGGGAACTGTGTGCTTCGCTTGCTTACAGTCGAGTCTTTGACCTTGGGCTGCCCGACAGCCATGAAGCACCTCTCCCAGATTAGGGGGAGGAAAAGAAAACCGCAGGGAGGACAAGTTCAGTGAGCTGATGAATGCCCCCGCGCCTGCTGATACAGAGCTCAGAGAGCCTGGAGGATGACCTTGTCTCAAAAACTGGACATGGAAGACAGAAGATCCGTGCAGGGGCGTGAAATGCAACAGGAGATGCTGTATATTACGAGGGAACAGTCCGACATGCTGAGGTAGAGCTCCAGGAATGGCAGCGGCAGGAGAGACGTCCTCTGCAGCCCCTCCAAACCTCTCCGCAAAGTGTATTCTCAACCCCCATCCTCAAGTGCTCCAGGTGGAGGTTGAGCAGGACACAGTATGTGCTACGCTCCAGGCCAGTGAAGGCGAGCAGAACGAGGCGATGGTTCCTTAAAAACTGCACTGTAGCATTCCTTTCCGCTTCCTTCCCCCCCACCCCGAAACAGGTCACAAATAAAACGTAACTGGTTTTCAAAAAACCAAATCCATCTTTATTCACTCACAGGCGTCAGCAAGGAAAGAGGAGGGGAAGGATGGTGCAAAAGAACTGACAGGCGCATACATTGCTGATGTTCAGAATGGGTTTTCAATGCTTCCCTGATACGCAGCACTTCACGGTTTGCTTGGACTGTAACATTGGTATCTGGCTGCTCAAAATTTGCAGCCAGCCTATCAGTCTTCCCGACCCATGGTGCACTGCTTTGAATGTTGAGCCAACCAAGGCTAGTGGGGATGCAAGAGCCCAATGCAAAGAGCGTGATGTTATCACGCTCCCAGGACTGCCACAATTCTGCGGGTGAAAGTCGAATGAAAATAGATTGATTTCCCTCCACAGTATAGACATAGCCCTTTAAAGGTGAACTGCAAAGAAAAACAGAACATGCGGTGTCCCTTCCTATTCTGTTTGGAGGTCTCTTTCTGCTTCTTTTTACGTGAATTACGGCACCCCTTTGTGGTAGGTGCTGCACATACAAATGATTTGAAATGTCGCATGACCCAGAGAGCTTACAGGCCATCTGAGATCAAGTTAGATGACCATAATGGTCCCTTCTGGTCTTAAAATCTGTGAGATGGGAAAAATGAAAGAGAGATGTGACTTTTCCAAAGTGGTCATTGGTAGGGCTGGGACTAGAACATGCATCTTCTAACCCAAGGCCATATCCACTAGACCTCACTCCCTCTCTCTCACAGCTGCTTCCTTTTTCCTTTTGGAAATGTAACTGGTTCCGAAGCTAGGCACAACCAAAGCACTTATACTGGGAAAATAGTGTCCACATGGGGGATGGGGTGTAGGAGGTGATCCCGGTAAAACTACATGGGTATAATGCATGTTTTAATGGGACCATTAAAACTATGTATGAGACGAGCTCTTCATGGACATGGCAGAAGAAGTGAACCCAAAGGAGGGATTTAAATGGAGAAATATGTCTTCAGAACAGTTCTGTTAAGTGAAAAACAACAAATCCAAGTCCACTGAAGATAAGAGTAGCATTTAGTCTGGTGAGAACTTTGATCTTCATGTGGCATGTCACAAGACTGCTGCGGTATATATAGAAATAAAATATATGGAGTCATTACCTATCACGAGACAAAATGACCCATTCATAAACTCAAAACAATCTGCCCCCATTCACATCTAATAGTAAACATTAGCTGACACACTTTTTCTTACATATCTGTGATGTTGAGGGGGAATCTATGCTGGTGGATTGAACATTAGGCCGGGAGTCAGGAGAAGCTAGATTCTGTTCCAAGCTCTGCTCCTGACCTAATGTGTGACCTTGAAGAAGTCACTTTACTTCTGTTTCCCTGCACCCCTTTTATTATTGTTTGTATTATGGTAGCATTAAAAGTCTCCACTGAGAACAGGGGCTGTTTGTGTTGGAGGCTGGGCAAACAAACATGTCCCTGCCTCGAAGTCATTCATTGTAAAAGGCTAGATAGATAAAGGGTGGGAGAAAGGAAATTCTACTATCCCCATTTTACAGGTGAGTAAATGAGACACAGAAGGAAATTAAGTGACTTTTCTGAGGAACTCTGCAGCTGAACTCAGACTTCAACCAAGTGTCTTTCATCCTAACTACGCTCTTCCTTCCACTCAAAAGAAAGAAGAAAAAAAACAAATGAATATAAATTAAATTCTTCTAAATCAATATGGAGGCACAACCTAGGACTTTTACCCAGCCCACTGTAGATGGCAGGTTGAGCTTGATGTAATTTCCCCACTTTTTCATCACATCTTGCCATATTTGTTGTTTTTAAACTCCAGATCCTGGAGGCAAGTGATCCGGAGAAAATCATAGCTTTTTTTTTAAAGACAAAAGAGAAAAAAAGCCCAGAACATGAAACCCCTCAAAGGCTCCAGTACCACAAGGCAAATTAAAAGGGCACAAAATTCTTGTTAAGCTCTCATGATTTTAGGGAGTCCTGACATTTGAAATGATGCAAACTAGTGATGCTGGTGTGTGCAACCTGGGGGGTTTCTACTTTTATTGCTTGCCTCCATTGTCCTTCATTTAACTGCACTGACAGCCTGGGAAGGGGTTTTTTGTTTTTTTTTAATATCCTGACAAAAAGTTAAAAGCAAATCAGTTAGAGGTCCGTTCTGAACTGTTTGTACCAAGATCTTTCCTCTAGACCTGAAGACAAGCTCTGTGTGGCTGGAAAGCTTGTCTCTCACTAAGAGAAGCTGCTCCAGTAAAAGGTATTACTCCACAGATCTTCTGGGACCAACCACTACAACACACTGCAACCATTTCTTCCCACAGGGCAGAAGCCTTCCTGTGTCAATAGTGCTCTCTAGCGGTGGCAACATGCCATCACTGTCTCATGATTAAAGGGCTCCTTGACCACGGAAACAGAGGCAGTCACTCCACCTTGCTCACCCGGGAAAATAGCGCTCCCAATATGGCAAAATCACACAATGACAGAGAAAAAGATGGGGAGTATCCCATGTTGTACAGAAATGTCTGTGTCCAACTGCAGATATGGTTTGTTCACAAGAGAGAAAGAAATCAGTCTGCGTGGGATTTTGCTGCCTTTGGAAGGATCACAGCCCAGATGCTGGAGGGTGTCTTTGTGAGACTTCACCTTTCTACTCTTCCAGATATACCCCCTTCCATCTCCCTGGGCCCTCTCTGCACTTCCCTGCCCCAAAAACACCCTCTCCCAAAATATGGTCAGCTGTTTGTAGGAATGTGGCAGGGAGGAGGGAGAAACATGGCATGGACCCAGCTCTTCGGCACTCACTGATGCTCTTTGTCCAGCTGGCGAGTCATGGAAGCCCTGCGTTAGCCAGAGAGTGACTGGAGAGAGTCTGGCCATTGGAATTTCTCGAAACGTTGTTCCCCTAAAGTTGCTAAGAATGTGACATCTGCCAGTGATGTTTTCCTGGGCCTGCACACAATCACGTTGTTGTTGAACAGGGCTTTATTGGAAGAGCCTATTACTGGAACGTGGCAGAAGGCCCCAAGCCCAGCTGCTTTTTTTTAAATCACTTCTGGGAAAGAACAACCTGCGCTCTGCTAAGTAAGAATAGAAACTCTGTCCTTCAAGCAGGCATTTAGGAATCACATTTGAAAATCAAGTTTTGGTGCTGCGTGCATGCTCCATCTCTCTCTCACACACATACACACACTGAACGCCACCATAATTTATCTTTTATTGCTCCTTGAAGATGTGAAACATGAAGGCTTAGAGGCCAGGGTCAGAAGGGGCATGCCAGGCCTAAAGGGAAGTTTGAACCGCCGTCACGGTGTCAGATGCCCAACCCACACTGAAATAAAAGCCCATTTAACAAGGTTAGGAGGGGGCATGAGCCCACCGTGGCCAGTAACCATACTCAATTCCTCGGGCAATCATTAGCCCTTCTGTGGAGCAGGGTGGCTGAAACTAGGCAAGGGACAGAAACATAAGATTGAGCTGTCCGAGAGTGGTAGGTAAGGAGAGGCACAGAAGGTGGGTAGGCACCCAACTCCCATTGAAAGCTAATAATAACTGGGTTCTATGTTTTGAGCGTTTGATAGCCGCCCTCTTATTCATTTTTACAGTGGCGCGTGTCTGTCTGTCTTTGGTAATTGTTTGCCCCCCCCTCATGTTAACACCAACAAACCACTTAGCCCCTGCTCCCTGCTGGTTGGAACCCTTTGTCCTCCCGTCACGCCTCACCCTCTTCTTTTCTTTTGTTTCCCCTTGCTTAGTCAAGCCTACTTCACTATTGTCCATTTCAGTTGTCCCTAGGGGCTCTGCTGATAATTAGAAGAAGTGGGATTGTTTGCTAGACAGAGCCTGAATGGAAGTGTCAGGTCAGGGAAAGAGTCCAATTTTGGATTGAGGACTAATGAGTGGCATCAGACTTGCATGCCTGGACAACCACCACCAGGCAGAGACACAGTATTTGTACCTCCCTGCTCAGTGGGGGCCTGAGAATACAAGGGTGAGCATCCATTCCAGGGTAACTCAGGAAGCCAGCAGAAATTACAGCTGTAGAACATGTGTGAGAGGCAGCAAGGTGCCAGCCGTGATGTATCCGCCCGCTAGGAATGGATCCAAGATGAACTCATTTCACAACTGGCTATTGCACAAACTGACATCTGGTTATCAGCCAACTTCACAACACTGAGCCAGGGTTGAAAGTTGTTTGAAATGCCCTTCCTCTCCGTGCACCACAATGTCTGTCCATAAGGAACAGTTCCCGTCAATGGCTCCCAGTGTACTCATTTATGTGTCCAGTCCGGAAGGGAAGGACACACAATGTACATCAAAACCAGTTTTTATTGACAGCAGAGCCGTTGGGGAAAGCGCGTTACTGCTCTTAGGCTATGGTATGATAGCAGAAGAGTATAACAGGAGCGACAATTTTAAAATAGCTGCTTAAAAAAAAATCAATTTGCTTCAACAACAGGAAATATAGAGGGGAAAAATATGAAAGCAAGTCCTTCAAAGGAGAACATACTACAGTGCGGATTTCCATAGATAAGAGCCAAAAACAATGAAAGGCCCACCTGAGAAAATAGTTCAGCAAGAGAAAATGACTAACCCCAAGAGATTGTTATTGCATATGGTAGATGATCAGAGAAACCACCTCCCACAGCTGTTTACCTTAATTTCTCTTCGATTGCTGGAGTTAGATGGTGCAAGGGAAGGTGGGGGCTATGTAGACTTTTGCTTTGTCAAGAAGGGTTAATGTTTCATGTAGTAAAGCCTGCTCTAATGCCCGTGGAACAGGTTGGCTTGCACAGCCAGCCCTGGTTACTGAAAGGAACACTTGAGCAGGGAGATCAGAGTAAAATATTGAAGAGGTTCAAGCAGAGAAACCTGGGACTTGGGGTGGGAAAGGCCTGGGCATGACCAAATAAGAGGCTGGACAGAAGGACTTGCGAACTTTTATTTTGAATGTTCGTTAATTTAATAAACTGGGATCTGGGAAGGGCTGTGAATGGACAACAAGGTTTGTGAATTATTGAAGAAGCCCCTTGAAGGGGGAAACTGAGATAGGGGTTGACTGGAGGACATACTAGGACAGAGCATGTCAGAAAATCTGCCTGCTCACCCGTGAGGTGACAGGCTGTATGGATACTGACAACAGATGTGAAGCTTGTGTGCTGAGATCATGGACCTAACATGCTGACCAGCGCTGTTACCTAGGTGCTCTCCCTACATTTTTGTGTCCTTCTGTTGAGTCTTTTATTATTCAGCTCTTTGGTACCAGCACTATACATTTTTCTGTTATTGTACAGCGCCCAGTCCGAGACTGCAGCTTCTAGGTACTGCCACAATAAAAATACTATCTTCTTTGCAAAAATAGACAATAAGGGAAGGGAACTAGATGTCTCAGGTGTAACAGGGCCGTCCGAGAGTGGGTCTACACTGAAAAGCTACATCAGCCCAGTAGTTAAACCGACATAACCCCCAATGTAGACAGTGCTAGGTGGATGGAAGAATTCCTCCATCCACCTAGCTAGCGCCTCTTGGGGAGGTGGATTAACTACAGTGGTGGTAGAAAACTGCCCATCACTGTAGCAAGCATGTATGGTGACATACCAGTGCGGCTGTAGCCTTTTAAGTCTGAGATGCTCACCCTTAGCACCAACCTAACTCGGGTTTCTCCTAATTTCCACATGCCTAACTCAGGTCAGGTCCTTTGTCTCCTTTTTATGCGTGGATTTAACTGAAGCACAGGATAGGGCGCTATGGCTGCATCTTGCATTGGTATGAATGATAGTCTGTCTCTCCCACACACGCACAGAGGTGACTGTCTGTACACACGCTCAACACGGGCGTGTGAAATGAATCTAATGACAGTTACTGGCTCCTGACATTTTTTCATTTCCTGTGATTGTCCGCAGTTCCTGTGAGGGCAGCATTCACAGTCCCAGAAGGCCGCCCTGCCACCAATGGTATCCGTGAGTCGTTTCCTCTCCCAGCAGTGACAGCTAGCCCTGCCCCACAATGGCTATCCTTCAGTCAGAAACCCCACTCCTCTAGCTGCCTGCAAACCCCATGCTGCTCAGCCGTCGATAGAGGGTGCCAGAGCATCAGGAAGAATTTTCAACAGACCCAAAGGCAAGTTCATCTTTCCCGGGGCAGTGTAGCACAGTCTGTGGGCTGTCTTAGGAAAGTGTTTTCTGGGGGTACCTTGAACCATGTTCTGAAATGCTGATGTTGGGCTTTACCACGAAACAGACAATGCTTCTGTGCAGAAGTGGAAGGGAATTAGTAGCCAGCTCAAGACATCTAGCATTTAACAGTCACCTACAAACCAGCAGGCAAAGCTTAAGCTATGGCACCTGATCTCTGGCCTTTTTTTCCCTGTAGGAAGACTGGCCCCTGTGCGTCTGCCGTGGCCTCAGCAGCGATCACGCTTCAAAGAGTTCACTCTTGGTTTCAGTGGTCTGGCCACAGAAGCAGCGGGTGGAACGGCTGACTGTATATAATATTTATTACTTCTTTAGACTTAAAAAGCAACAAACAAAAGTCCCTACAAAAAGCTCAGAGCAGCCTAACAATGGGAGTACAATTTTCTAAAGTGATCTAGGAACCAGCGTGTACCACAACCCTGAAGCCTACTCGAGGAAAGATTTGCAATTCGAGCTGTATTGGCCAATCTTCCTATAAGAGACAGAGCAAGGAGTGCTTTTGCCTGCATAGTTTAGGTTAGTTCCCAACTGAAATTGCTTTTCGCTGGCACAGCTTCTCTTTTAAGATATACGTTCAGACGGACTTTCGCTGGAATGAAAAAGTGGCTCTAAACCCAGGAAACGTAGGGTTGTGGTGACCCCTCTAAAGCCAGAGAAATTTCAGCTCCCCTTTATTCTGACAGGGACCAAGATGATTGAAGAACCGGCCAGAGGGCTGGCTGACAACTTCCCGAATACAGAATTGAGTGTGTCGGCACCATGGGACTGGAGTCAGGTAGTGCCTGCTGCAGGGGGGCACTACCTGATAAAGGCTTCATATGACCGTCGAGGCAACAAATGGATGCAGACAGATGAGGGAGAAAACATTGGTCAGCAGGCTAGGCAGTGGTCTTCTGCCATTACAGAGTCTCTTCGTTCTATAGGTATCCATCAGCTCTCAATTTACCCTGAAGCTGCTAGCAACAATGAATTAGGCTAAATAGGTAAAATACACACTGTTACAGATGCCTGTTGGAATGAGTTTGGTAAGTGATTTGCTTCTCATTAGTGACAGGCTTCTCCTGTCTATGCTCAGCATGAATGCCTTATTTGAGATTCAGGGAGGCAAGAAAGGCCGAGCAGGTTCCTCCGAGAGCACAGTGCGCACGTCTCTGCACATCTCTGGCTTGCAAAACAGCAGGTGGGAGTTCTCCTCCCAGGCAACTGAAGACACGGTTATTCTGGGGCCTTCCACCAGTTTAGTTCATTCCCTTTCTGAACCAGAACAGGCTGGACTGGTAGAAAACTAGCCCGACATTGGGAAGGGGTCTTTTACTGCTTAGAATATTAGGTAAAGTAGTACAAATTCCTGGTGTCAACAAGTCCTTAGGCATTTGAAAGTGCGGTGCATAAGACAAAATCTGAACAGTTATGCAGCTACAAATGATGAACAATTGCCATTGGAATTAATGTTTCACTTGTCACGTGTAATGGCGATAGTCACACAGACCTATTTTCTGTCCCCTGGATTTTCCTCTCACTCTGTCTCATGACAATCTTTCCTCCACTGCTGCCACTAAGCAATGATACAGGGATTTGGCAGCTCATGTCACCCCGCCCCACATCCCAGTAGCTGAATACCGCAAAGATTGTTGCATCCAAGCAGCAGGATATCCTAGTTCAGTGAATAGAGCAGAAAAGCTGTCAATAGACCTACGTCCATTGATTTATTGCATGACTGAAGCCATGTCACTCCCTATGTGCCAGTTTTCACAGCTATGAAAGTGAAGTATGCTACCTACTGACTTTTGTAAAGTGCTTTCAGGCCCGCACTAAAAAGGTAAGGGGGCACAATGATCCAGGGGCCTGGGTATGGCACTGGGGCTCAAAAGACCTGGGTTCTAATTCTAGGAGTGTGGCTGGTTGGTAGGGAAATATTAGGCAAGTCTCCTATCTAAAGTCTGTCTTCAGACTCCCCGTATTTGGAGCACAAACTCAATCTCACTATCTGTACAGCCCCTAGCATAATGGTCCCCGGTTCTTGGTTACGGCATCTAAGCACTACTGAAATATAAATAATGCAACGTCTCAACTATTGACAGTCCAGGGTTGAGATATTCTGACCAGCCCATGCCATGAGAACAACATTTACCAAGGAAAAACACATCCCATAACTTAAGTTGTTCCCAGCTTCCCTCATATGGCTGGACTATGCAAGGCAGCCTGTTTCTCTAGCAATGGTTGACCTTCAGTTCAGCCTAAAACACATTATCTGAGGACAGAGAGTTCACAGAAGTGAAATATGTAGTTATAAGGAAGGAATGCACCCAACCGTGGCGTCTAACCCAACAGACTCAGTTCATTCCTACTGAAACAGATGTCTCTTGAAATGTGAGTTTTCTGCAGGTGGCAAAACTCAGTTCTGATAGTCTAAACAACTGTCCTGCTCTACAAACAAGGAGTCCTGTGGCATTTTTTAAGACTAACAAATTTATTTATCACATGAGCTCTCGTGGGAGACAATCCCACTTCATCAGACACTTTGAAGATGGGGAATTTACAGAGTAAGTCTCTCTCCCCACTCATCATATAGGAACTTAGATACCTAGCTCAGGCTGTGTGAGTCACTTTTTATGAGTGTGGCTCCTTTTGTGCATTCAGGTCTTAAATATCTTTGAAAATCCAGCTTTTCTCTTTGTAGGTCTCATTCTCTGTTCCGCTCATTATCTAGCTTGCCTGTCTAGATTATAAATTCTTTGGAGCAATGACTCTTTCATTCTATATGATTGTACAGTGCCTAGCACAATGGGATCCTGATCTTAATGGAGGTACTTAGGAGCAACTACAAATAAGTGTCCCTCCCTCATTTTCCATGCTGGATTAGTGTAAACAACAACCTCTTCAGAGCAAAGGACTATGGGTAAAATTGTCACGTGCCTGTTGTGCATTAGGGTCCCGAGTCCCATTCTCAAAACGGATTGAGGCATTGATGAGAAATTACTTTTAGAGTTGTCTTTCAGTGAGATCCAGGCTGCAAAGTTACCTACGTTTTAGGTGGAGACCAGGCTTAACAGGGCCGTGAAGAATTTTGTACCCCGGGTAACATAGTTAGTTGAATGCGATCTCCACTATAGACCCAGTCGGATGGATGGAAGAAATCTTCATGCACTTAGGTAGCATCTCTCAAATTATCTCTACCCTTTCTGTGAGAGAAATATTGGTCTAGCCACGGCTAGCTACTTCCTCTGGAGGGTGAATTTACTATGGAAATGCCCCTTGCATCCCAGTATCAGGTGTCCACATTACAGCACTTGGGGTGTGGGATGTAAGGCAAAATTTCAAAAGTGCCTCAGGCTCTGGCGTTTTCAGCACAGCACTGCTTGCGTCTAACCCCGAATAAAAATACTAGGCTCAGCTAGGGAACTTTGTGCACCCAGCACATTTCCTCTCCGCTTCCGGAAGCGCATTAGAAATATTAACGAATTAACGCCCACCGCCTCCGTGAGGCGAGCAAGTGAAATGAGCCTGCGCCAGGCTGCTCTGCTCACCCAGGACGGCGCTGCATGTTGCACTCAGGTGAGTGCCTGGCCTAATTGGCTGACGGGGCCCACCTGGCTCGTTCCGCTCTTGCAGGGCGCACACCTGCTACCTAGCGGGGGAGGGAGACAGGTTTCTCCGTGTCAGAGCCCTCACTCTTTTGGGGTTTCTTCCCCCTTTCCTTCTGGGGGGGCGGTCTCTCTCCCTCCCCCACTTTCACTTCACCTTTCTTTGCCGGGCTCTTGGGCCTCTCCACCATTCTGGCTTTTTCCTTCCCTCCAGATGGGAGCACTCCCTCTTTGGGTCCCCCTGTTCCCACAGTCAGAACACCTTTGGGGCTGGCCTCAGCGCACCTTACCCGTTCCTAACCCTTACGGTGTCTCCTGCTTCGTTCCTGCAGGATTCTCCTCAGCTGCTGCTATTGATCAGCTCCCCGCCCCACATAGGCTTGGAAATACGTGTGGGCTTGCCAGGGTCCCTGCCGGTTCTCCCTCTGTCTCCACCGAGCATGGCCCCACCCCGCCGCTTCTCAGCACCCCTCTGTGGGAGCAGCCGCTATCCACCCTAGCAGGGGACAATTGCCCTCAGCAAAGAAAGTCTGAACTGCGAGTATTTCCATTGTCACCTTCCTTTAGGGACCCCTGGCCGTGGGAGTCAGCCACCGCACGCCTCTCTCCAACGCCCACCTGGCACAGTGCTTCCCCGAACCTCTCCACCAGGTGCTTCACTCACCCAACACCCCTGCCAGTTTCTCCTCTGCATTGTCGCTCTCACTCTGCAAAGCCACAGCTGTCTCCATGACTCAGCCCCCCAGCCAGGTCCCTGCCATGGTTTCTCCATGGGAGGGGCTATCAAGGTTCTTGCTCTCCGCCAGTCTTTGCTTCACTGCCTCCCAGTGCCACTCATGTGGGGGCTGGCCAGGGAATCCAGGCCACCCTCTGCATGAAAGGTTCCCAACCTGGGGGGCGCCAAATATTACAGGAGGTCCATTAGGTGTTAGTAATATCGAAAAGAGGGAGCTGTGTTAGTCCAGTTCAACAAAACAAACAAGAAGCCCTGTGGCACTTTTAAAGACTTCAAGCGGCTGACGAAGTGGGATTTTCTCCCACGAAAGCTCATGCGATAAATAAATGTTAGTCTTTAAAAGTGCCACAGGACTCCTTGTTAGTAATGTTGAAGTTATTTTGTGCTGCACCGGCCAGAACAGAGGAGCAGCCCCCTTCAAGTCCCGGGCAGCCCAGGTACAGCCCCTCTTCCATGCTCCACACCAGCCAGAGCAGCCCACCCGCACCCCATACCAGCCAGGCACTCTGATGTGGGTCGGGAGCTTGCCAGTGCCTATTGCCCTTTGTCCACGGGCGACAGGAAGAAGTGGGGCAGCTGCACCGGGGAAGGCTTAGCTTCTTACTCGGGTAAGAGTCATTCATTATTATTTATGTTTATAATTTAGTGTTATTATCCTATGTGTTTATACAGTTTATGTGTGTTTATGGCCGGTGGGGCAGAGGGCAGGATGTGTATTTTACCTAATGTTAACAAGGGGGGCTTTCACTCCAAAGGGTTGGGAACCACTGCTTCACAACAATCGACGTCCAATCCTTGCACCTTACTGCCTTTCCCTGAGCCGCTTCCACACCTCCTGGCCCTACCCGCTCCTCTGGGTTTGCCAGTCACAGAGGAGTGATTTTTTCCAAGGCTGTGTAAGGGCCTAGTCCCCACTAGACTTTTCATCTCTAAGATTTCCCACCTTTGCTGTAACTGGGGCCTCTCCACTGTAAAGGCAGCGGTGTAAAGGGCCTGCAGGCATTTTAATAAGTACTGTCCAATTCAGTACAGGGGAGGCCTTGGGGACGTAATCTGCATCATTGCCATGAGGTTCCAATGCGGGAAGTTATAGGGAAAATAGAAAACTTTTTTCTTGTGAAAGCTAGAAATAGAACACAGTTATTCTTCATATAACAGTAGCACATCCCAACCTCACCGCTCCATGGAGTGAGGCCCTGCATATTCACAGAGCTTATAATTTAAATAAATAAACGAAGCATTATCACCCTGCCACAAGTGGGGAACAGAGGTAGCGAGAGGTTTGCCCAGGGCCTGACAGGAAATCCAGAAGTGAACTCAGATGGGTGCAGGGACTTAGCCACAAGATGAGAAATGAGGAGCCTGATGTTATTTCTGAACTGTTGATCATGCTAACCTGAAGCCATGGAACATGCAGTCCCAGCTAGTTCTGAGCTGCAGAAATGGGCTCCGTTTTCTAGAGCCTTTGTTTTTTTCCCCCCCCCCCCCCCCAAAAAAAAAAAAAAAAAAAGTTTTCAGAATGTCTCCCTAGGCCCTTCAGAGCGTAGCAACCTAATCTGGCTAGAGCATAGAGAAAATTTATCAAGTGGAATTTGTTGATGCAAAGCCATTGCCTTCAATTTTTATCTAGCTCAACTTTCCCATGGGAAAGAAACACAACATGCAGCTTCATGCCAACATCTCCCTCCCCTCCCACCACAGTCAGCTCCACAAGGGAAAGTGGTGGTTTGCGGGAGGGGGGGAGCTAGCAGAGCAAGAAATAAACAGAAAATTGCATCGAGCAGTTGTCACGTTTTGCTGGATGGAACTGCTACGCAGCATGGTTTATAAACCTATTTGGCATACCCGATCGTGTCTGTCCAGCTCTCTGTAACAAAAGAAATCAGTGGCTTCAGAGACTTGTTCCCTCTCCTCCTCTCCACCCGATCCAACAATGTTGCCACAATAGGGCTAGGGCTGAATTTTGTCTGACTCCAGTTAGACATGTATGAAGAAGGCCAGTTGCATATATGCTGCACCAATGCTGCATCAATGGACAAAACCCGAGGAAGCCAGGAGAACTCAAATGTAATGTGATTTGTTCCGTCTGACCTTCCGTAGCTGCCTGGAGACTGTCCATTGCAAGCAGTGAGATAAATTCCAAAGGGGAAGCCGTGTTTGTCTATTGCAGAGAAACAAACAGAGTCCGGTGGCCCTCTTAAAGACTAACAGATTTATTTATCGCATGAGCTTTCGTTCTCCCACAAAAGCTCATGTGATAAATAAATCTGTTAGTCATTGAGATAAATGTGTTCCAGCCAGGGAATGGTGGAGAGGTGTTTGGGTAAGGGATGGAAGACTGGCTGTGTATCGCAGCAGAGCCTTGTCAAATGGACTAGTATCCTCTGGCCAGGCTTGCTAGAAGAGCTAAATTGGTTCTTACACCAACCTATTTACGTAAGTGCAGCTCTCTACTGTAGAGGCTCCGAGACCAGTTTAGGCAGACTTAGCACATGACGGTTGGTGTTCAGGTACTATGATGGGAGCCATGTAAGTAGATAGAGTCGAAGTCATGTTGCCATCCCCAACTGCTCACAATTCAGGATCCCCAAAATACTGAAACGATTTTTTAAAAAAGCCACACTGCTTCTTACTTCTCCTCTGGTACTTTGAGACTTTGGGGTGGATTCTGGTCACATTTTTAAGCTCTAGTCCCTCACTAGGAGGGGGAGGAACTTGCATTAAAAACCAAACACATTAAAAAACAAACGAAAGCTGAAATCCTCACAGTTGGGGCTTTAAGATAGACAGCAGATATCACGAGACTCGTGCTGTGCAAGTGATGAGAGATGCCGACACTGAAATAGTCACTTGTGGAGTGTTGGGGAAGTGCCAGCAGTGAAAAGATGACCCAGAGAAAAACAAGGAAGAAAGGAAAGGAAGAGGTTGTTGTGGGACTGATAGTTGTTGGTACTCATTGATGGGGTTACTGCCCTTTCCAACCCTACGGTCTTACTCCCTGAGTTTGATTTATCCTGTGACTTTGAGCTGAAAACCTGTTCTCTGTGACCAGTTCTCGGGCCATCCCATCCCTGATAACACACATTTTGCGCATGTGTGTGTATTTCTCCAAAGATGGTTGCTTTGTTTTTAAATAACTACAGGTTATTTCTGCTCTCTGATTGGATCCGTGCAAGGCCTGATGTTCCCACCTTGGTTCTACCAAAACACAGTACCGAGAATTGATCTCACAGGGAGCTGGCTTTCTCTTTTCCCATCAGAGCTGTAGTTTTTCCAGGTGAGCATCCAAGCTTGTGTCATGGAACCTGCCATGTGGATATCAGAGAAGGGGATTTCCTGAGTTAGTTTGTTCAGGTTTCTTTTTTTGTTGTTTTTCTTTTAATTTCATTTTCGCTTTAAAGTTTGGCTTTCATGGAGGTTTACCACCTTATTGGAGTTAGATAAAATGGTCTAGGCTAGAGCATTGATTACAGGACCAGGAGTCAGGAACTCTGTTTCTGTTAGTAAATTGCTAGGTAGCCATGGGCAAGTTATTTAATCACAATTCAGGAAGGATGCTGATTAGGGCGACCAGATGGCTTGATTTTATAGGGACAGTCCCAATATTGGGCGCTTTTTCTTATATAGGTGCCTATTACCTCAACCTGATTTTTAATACTTGCTGTCTGATAACACTAATGTTGATAAATTGGAGAGGGTTCAGACAAGATTAGAAAATATGCCTTATTAGACTCACGGAGCTCAATCTATTTATCTTAACATAGAGAAGGTTAAAGGGGGACTTGATTATAATGTAAGTACTCTCATGGGGAACAGATATGCTAGTGGGCCCTTCAGTCTAGCAGAGAAAGGTATCACACCTTGTGCATTTAGTGTTTAGGGACTAACGGTCAAGTCTTGGTTTCCCAAATATGTGATTTGTTGAGGAATTGCCTCTCATATCTCCAGGACTCCACTCCTGTCTCCAGGGAAAGTATGCCTCCACACACTCCTCTGTTGATTTTACTGCAGCATAAGAGCTATTCAACAAATTCCTAAATGATCTGGGAAAAAGCAGTGAGCAGTGATACAAAGTTACTCAAGATAATCAAAGTCCAAGTTAACTAGTGAGATCTCTCTGTAACTCTTCACAAACTTGGTAGTAAAATAGCAAATGAAATTCAATGTTAATAAATACAAAGTAATGCACATGAAAACATTATACCAATTATACACACAAAAAGATAGGGTCTAAATTAGTTATTACCTCTCAAAGAAATCTTGGTGTCCTTGTGGATAATTCTCTGAAAATGTCCCCTCAATTTTTTTTGACTGCTGCTTCACACGAATAGGGAAGTGTTATTTAACCCTTCAGATAACACAAGAACTAGGGGGTCACTCAATGAATAGGCAGTAAGTTTAAAACAAAAAGAAGTATTTCACCACACAGGAGACTACACTAGATGCGCTTATGTTCTTATGAATATGTACAGCTCCTAGCACAGAGGCCCTAACCCTGATCAAGGTTTCTGAGTGCTACCACAACAGAAATAACAGCTAATTAGTATTGCCAACCCCAATCACTCCAAAATTGTGAGTCAGCTCCCACCACTTGTTAAAAAAAAATCACTAAATTAAAAAAAGCATTAAATTTTGATTCTCATTTTTGCCTTTGGGATTCTGAGCCCTAAGGCTCTGACTTCTTTTGAAAAATGCTTTGAGATCTATGGGTGAAAAGGGTTTGATAAAAGCTAGGTGTTTGTTTTTGTTATTGCTCTCAAATTTTCTTCGGCCACCATAAAATTAAATCAGATCTTTTCAGTCACTTGTCTCCAGGTGCTGGGACCATAATAACAAATACCAGGGGACTCAGGATGAAATTGCAAAAGCTGGCAATGCTGAGTAATAATAATAATTAGTCTTTTAAAAGATTCTGTCCCTGCAGAGCTGAGACACCTGACTTTTTCCATACAATTTTGTTTCCATTTCAGCCTGACTTGATTCTCTGTTTCACCATGGTCCAAGGAAGGCTCCTTGATCAATTGCAGACTCTCTCCAGTACATTCCAGCATACACTCAAAGCTTGGCCTGTTTGATCTGCTCCTGTCATAGACTTGTGCAGGCAGACTCCAGCACCCACATGGGATCCTGTGACTTGAATGGGGTTCTGTGCGGATGCAGCAGATTGCAAAATCAAGGCCTTTGGTATTAGACAGTCGCGAAGGGAGGTGTCAAGTGTTCTAGTCCCTGTGGTGGAGGACCACCAACGCAACATTTTCAGTCTCGATCCAGTATAAAAGATGGAATCCATAGTCTAATCATACACAACATACAGCATTCTCCACCCCTCTCTTCACCTCTTCCCTGCAATCTGTTTTTTTCTCATATGTTATTGTTATTCCTATAAGACATTATAATAAATAAGTTAGTGAATGTTCAAAAATCTTATGGAATTAGAGATGGTGTGTCTTTCTAATGAATAGTCCTATTATTTCTGGATCAGTCTCTCTCCCAAACTGTTTACTGCTGGTGTGCAGCTGCTACAGAAATCCTGATAAACCCAGAAAAAACAGCCAGACCTTAATCAGGGCCCAACAGGGATGGTATGAGAACACATTTATCTTTTCTCTTACGGGCCTCCCCTGGAGAAAGGAAATGCCCTAATACTCCAGGCATCTTGGATACCAGATGGCTGATTATTAGGTACCGTTTTATGAAGAGGAAGGAAGTGAAGAGAAACAGCCCTAAGTTTTCATGGGGCTGCAGGACAGGGGAAAGAAAGTCATACAATTAATGGAAAGACTCATGGACTGTAATGGGCTTTGCATCAGGGCAGAAAGGGGAAAAGATGCATTATTTCCTTTCTTCTGTGGGTTAAATCTCAATTCATCAAGGGCCAGTCAGGCTGACAGGTGAATAAAAGGTCTTTTTTTTTTTCATTATTTTCATCATTGGGGAAAATTTATAACTAGATGTTTTGGTTTTTGTTTTGCCTGAGGTGGTAAATCTTCATAACAGTGTTGCTAGGCGTATTTTAGATACAGAATCCAGGATATTGCATGGAGTTGGCTTTGACTCCATATTCACGCTGCACTTTACTCATGTGAGCATTCTGCTTTGCTTTGAAGCCAAGGATTTTACCTATGGGAGTGAAGTTCAGTTTGTGCATCAGGTCTGTAGAATCCAGTGCCCTGGGAGGGAACGTGCCAGACGGTGCCTATATGAGTCCCTGGGACAGCTCCCCAGCTAGTGTAAATTGGCATAGCTCAATTAAAGTCTGTAGAACTATGCTGATTTACATCAGCTGAAGATCTGGTCCCATATTGCAATCACATTCTGCCTTCAGTTACATAGATGTAGACTTATAGATGTTGAAGACTAGAAGGTCCATTGAGATCGTGTTGATTACAGGGATGTCAGGAATATCCAAAGTTACTAATGGCAATAAAAACACTTATTTTAAAGGCATATTAAACCTTGATCAAACTATTAGAGATCAGGATGAGAGCTACGCATGGGGCGAGGGGAGACTATTCTATATCTGCCTACCGCAAGGCTCTTGGGCAAGCACCTGGCGCTGGCCACAGTTGGAAACAGGAGGCTGAACTAGGTAGACCTTGGTTCTGATCCAGTCTGGCTGTTTGTGTGCTCCCAAGAGCCAGGCCGACCTGCCCCAAACTGTAGAATCTCACCCAGGGTTTCCTGCAGTAACGTCTGGCAGAGCTAGAGTCTCTCTTTCAAAGAATTGCTTGTATGGACTCGCTCAGGATTTATGCATCAGGGATAGGGCCTTCTGTGTAAAGTTCACCTGCGGGCACAGGGCCCAAAGTGAAATGTTTAACCTGTCAAACCACTGATCTTTCCTTTATTTAAACAGCGCTAAAAGGGGGATGCATAAGCTTCTCTCTCTGAGGTATAACTTCTCCTAAAAATAGAGCCCCAGCCTTTGATTCATTACATAAAGACTAGAGAGCAGTCGCCATGCTCCAGTTCCATAAAGCGCTAATGAGCGAGATGGCGGCAAAGCCATTAAAACCTCTTTACCCCACAAGTTCGACAAAGCCGTGCTGTGGCGTGTGAGTTCTCAGCACCCCTGACCCTTCCATTCACCATGTCCATTGTCAGGCCAGGAGATTTAAGAGGCATGTGTTGCCTTGGAAGTTGGTTGCTCTTTACAAAATGGAGATTAAATATACGGCAAATACGATGCAGGTGTAACAAACACGGAAGGCTCTGCTGGAAGGTGTAGGAGGAGGCGGGCACAGTTACAGCTCACCTGCCGCATTGTACTGAATGCAAGAGCGCCGTAATCATTCTGATTATCTCCACGTTGTTTTGTTAAGCAAATGTTTGTCCTTTGCCTAATACACATTTAATGCCAACATGCAAATTGCACCAGGGGATCAATGCCAGCATGTGTCAATGCTAGGTGTGTTTAACCAAAGACACAGTAGAATAAAGAAGACATAAACATGTATGATGAGAGCTGGCCCATTTCCTTCTTGTTAGACTTACGTGTAGTAACTAGCAAAATTTGTCACTTTACTTGGCCTAAGTGCCAAGGGTGTAGAACAAAGTTATAGCCCAGTAGGCCTCCAGGGAAAGAGAAGGTTCATCTATGGTTATTATTTATTAGTTGTGTTATTTTAATACTTAGAGGCTCTGACTGAGAGCTGAGCCTGGTTGTACCAAAATAATAAGAGACGCTGGGGAAAGTCATTGCCAAGCACAAGTCAGGCCTCTAGGAATCATGAGCTAATAATATGAAGACCTCCTCTTTCCAGTGTTCACTCACAAGTCAAACATTTTACTGTGAAATCTGGGGAGGAGGCGACTCTATCTAGACCTTTAACTGCATTGGAATAGTTGGTCCAAGAGCAAGCTGGAACAAAAGGTTTAATTTGTAAGACGCATACAGTTTCAATTGAAAAAAATCTCGATAAGAAAACAACACAGTTGAAAAGAGATTTGGACAAAAAATGATTGTGGCTGGGTGGATCTCTATGTGGGCAAAGGGACATCACCTTCAGTTTCTATAGCTCATAAAGAAAATGTTTATAAATTACTATGTTTATAAATTACTAATGATATACATCTTCAGTTTCTGTAGTTACTAAAGAAAATATTTATAAATTACTTTGGCATTTGACTCCAACTAAGATCCATCAGATTTTTTTGCTAGTAAAGGCATGCTCTGTTGGAGCGGGTAGCAGGGAAAGGAGAACATATCTGCACATGTGGTGGTTATGTACACGAATTGCATGGTTTGGGTGAGGAAATTATTAAGAGATTCATCTTATGTCACAATGCCCTGCTTCCTAGAGTGATTTTCTGATCTCCTTACCCAATGCTCTGTTTATAAGAGAACAGAACAACAAAATGTTTTTATCATTAGCAGTTGGATTCTATATTGCACAGAACTGGAAAAATGTGACACCCTCACCTCCATGAAACTGTGGTATAGTCAAATATGGACTGTTCTTGTAACTGAAATATTTTCATAGCAAGTACATTCACAAGAGAAGTCTCCAAAGGGGATAAGTATTTGGGAATTTGGTCACTCTTTTTAGTCTACTGAGAGGAGGAGGGCTGTCCAGCCAACGAGTCAGAATCTATAGGTAGCCAAGTTCTCTGAATATTAACCTGTTCCTGAATAAGTGATGCATGAAGCAGGACACAAATGTTTTATTGTAACATTGCCTTTATTTTAGAATGATAATGTGATAAATAATTCATGTTTGGTTCTTTTTATCTGGCTTTTTTGACCATTATGGCTAGAAACTAGGTTCTTTTTCAATGCAAGCTGAGTTTCTTGCTTAATCACTTGCCTCCATATGTTGGGGCTTTAAGAAAAACACCAAATATCATGAGACTTACAGTTTAATAAAATCATGGGAGCTTGCAATGCTGTTATTATTTGCATCTTACAGATGGGAAGCTGAAGCCCAGAGGGGTTAAGCGTTTGACAAAGAGATCATTGAAATCAACTGCAGCTTCTCCATGGTGGTCAGAGAAGCTGTGGAAACCAGAAATTGAACCCAGGATTTATGGTCCCTGCATGGTGTGAGAGGAAGCCTTTTTTACTTCTGATCACCATCTTTCTTGTCTTGTTGAAATGACACTTCTTATATTAACCAACAGGAGGTGCTGTTGGTGCAACTGTGCCATGTAGCAGGGAGCTGAGATGGTAGGTGGATGATCCATTGTGATCTAATTTTAAGAGGCAGGCAAAGTTAGCCCTGACATCTGAAGTCTTTTAGAAGTCTCACACACACCTGTCTAACTCTGAAGTTTAGTGGAGTTGCCTTAGATTTACACTAGAGTAAGTGAGAGGAGACTGAGGGCAATTGAATGGGTTGCAGGAGAAACGCAGGTAACTCCAAAAACCTGGAGACAGGAATGAAACCGGAGACTGTCTTGTGCACAGTTGAGGATGGGGAAACGGGCCGACATTTTGCCTGATGAGCAGGGGACTCCCGTAGTTTGTGTGATATGTCACGTGCCTATGGTCTCTGCACAGCGGTAAGGGTATGTGCCAAATACACTGTGCATTTTTGGTCCATTTCATGGCCATTTGGTTTTAAGATTAGTCAGTTTCACATTTCCAGATGTTTACATCTGAAGTTTCAGGGTCTTGTTACCATGGGGTCCTTCTGAACCAAAGGGGGCCAGGGAGAGGGACATCGCAAGGCTATTGTAGGGGTTTGTGCCACCCTTACTTCTGCTCTACTGCAAGCAGAGGTGCTGTCTTCAGAACCGAGCAGCTGGAGAGGAAGGCTGCTGGCCGGGCGCCCAGCTCTAAAACTACCACTGCTGCCAGCAGAAGTGAGGGTCCATGGGTATGGGTTACCATATGTCCCATTTTCCTGGCAGTCTCTTGTCTATGTGCTGCGGGGAGGCAGGGGCACAGCTGGAGCCCCGGAGCTTCCTGCATGTGGGGGAAGGTTCCCGGAGGTGGGTCTGACCAGGCCCAGGAGCAGCCCCTACGGGGAAAAGGAAGTCCTGTCGCTCCCCATCCCTGGCAGGACTAGCAGCTGGAAAGGGTAAGAGCCTTGGCTGAGTGCCAGATTTCACAGTCTGTGATGTGTTTTCTATGGTCAGAATTTGGTAGGGCCCTAGCTATGGGGAAACAGGCCAGACACAGCTAGGTTCCAAATAGCCATATCTATGATCTATATAGAAAGGTGAGACCTAACAACGTATACACACTGCTACTATGTTAGGTTCTAATGGCTTCTGCAATAGAAGACGGAGGACTACTAGAAAACTCCTGAACTATTTAAAGGGTTGCCACCCAGTTCCTATACTCTACTCAGGTGACCCCTTATCTGAATATCCCTGTGTCCAACATTGGTCCCTACATTATATCTCCAGGAGAGTCCCCTTACTATTGAGGGACTAGTCCAGTGACCAGCAATTTACTGAATTTCCAATCAGTTTCTTTCCAGATGGGGAACTGGATCTAGAAGGAACCCTTCATCCTTAGGGGTGAAATACAATTACTGGGTACATTTGTTCTCACCTCTCCTCCCCACACCCTGCACAGTCCCAGAAAGGCCTTCTGGCAGATGGGGAGTCAGCTGCCCCCTTCCAAATCTGGTCCTGTATGAGGACATGTGACAGTACTTCTTTATGTGTGTCAGTAGTAAATAGATACAGTGCCAGTAGATGGTGCTGAGGTATATCTCTTTATTTAGCTTAACAAAGAGAAGGTTACGGGATGACTGGATTAGTTTTTAATATCCTCCTGGGTGACAAATATTTAATATGGGTTCTTTAATCTACCATGGAGCAAGGGGTGTGATTGCCAGCTCACACGACCATATTTGGATAAGCTTTCCTGGACTGTGGATAGCCCCACAGACTAGCATCCTGAGTTTGTACTGACAGGCTCCAGGCAGGTGTGAACTCAGGGTGGTGGTCTGTGCCACCGCTCACCATGTTTCCACAGCCACAATACTGTGTGCAGAGCACTCTCTAGTGAGAACTAGCGGAATATGTCTATGACAGGCGGGAATGGCACCGTTAGAGCCAAATGTACACATAGCCTAAGCGATTTGCCCAGGTTAAAGAAGTCTGTGGTCAAGCAGGAAACTGATTGAGTCTGTGGCTAGCACTGGCCCACCTTCTTTTCACTTGCCCACCACCTTACTCTGGGATTTTTTTCGACACCGAGCGAGGGCAGCGACCTGCAGATTACAATCAGACCAACATAGCAGCATGTTACATCCACTGTGCATTGGTGTGAATGACTGTATAAGACGCAGGGACATGCTAAACCAAGAAGTGAGGGAAAGGGGCCCGGGGTTCAGATTTCTCTCCGCATCATGCACACAATGAATAGGGGCCTGATTCAAAACCATGGAAGGACATGAGTGTTGTACCTAAATGGAGAGAAGGTGTGTGTGTATGTCTGTGTCTGCATGTGTGTGTGTGTGGAGGGGAGAGATGGAATCGCCCTCCCTCTGCACCCCTGAAAGCAGGGGGTGCTGGGCTATTCCCATGTGGCTACTTTTGCAGCCTTAGGCTGGACTAGAGGATACACTCCTGATGGCCATAACTGCAGCCCCAGATGGACTATCCCTTCTCCCCATCTACCTCTTCACAGCCTTCTGTTCCAGCTGGCTCAATACTACCTCTGTTCCGTGCTCACTCCATGACGCAGCCTGAAGCTGAATGGGACGTTGAAGGTTGCAGTTCTGTGCTAAGGTCTTGGCGTGAGACAATAATTTCTCTGTGGTTTGGTGTTTGTGGTTCAGTCCCTCTCCTCTCTTCCCAGTTAATGGGGTCAAGACTGTCTGTGTAAGCAGCTTCTCGCTGAGAGATTCTCTGTTCTCCTGCTAATGCCGACAGCAACATATAATCCAAAGCAAAGGACAGAGCCATAATGCATATACAGTACAAAACATTTAGTCAGCACATTTTTCCATTTGGGCCCAGAGAGAAGGCTACTGCACTATAGGTTGGAGTCTTGCCTACTATTATAGCCAGATACGCCCACCGGAATACACAAACATTGCTCAAGAGTTAAAAGTCTCGTGTGAAATGCAGGCTACCACTGTTTCCTAGGCTTGCTTTCTCATGCAATAAATCTACAGTGCCTTCTGTAGCAATTCCTTTATGTTCCCCTCTGGCTGGGTGTGCAATTGTATCACTGCAATCATATTTCCCAGGTCTATCGTAGCCTGCATCCAAGGATCTCAGCGTCTTGCAAACACTGATGAATTAAAACTCCAAACCCTCTTCTGAGGTAGATAAATATTGTTTCCATTAGAAAGATGGGGAGACAGAGGCAATAAAGCAGGTAAACCAATTGCCCTAGTCACACAGCAAGTCAGTGGCTAAAGAACAGTAGGAGTCGATCCAGCAAAGCATTTAAATACGTGAGTAATTTACAGCAGGTCCATACCAGTGAAGTCAGTGAGAGTACTCAAATTCTGTTCATACAATACTTACAAAACCCGCCTAAAGCCCACTGAAGATAGGAGTATTTTCATTTACTTCAGGGGATTTGGGTCCTAAGTGCTTTATTGGATTGATGCCTAGAAATCTGAAATCCTGTCTCTTGTGCTTTTACCACTTGACCACTTCCTCTTCTCTTCCCTTCTCTCCACCTTTTTGTTATCCTCCTTGGTCTCTAGCTCTGTGGGCTATTAGTTTATAAACAACAGGTCTTGCAACTGAGCTACATTCAAAACCTCCTTGTCTTCTGTGTAAGTTCCCAGCAAGATCCACAAAGACACTGCTCATGTACTCATATTTACATTTTTCCCTAATATTCTTTTATGTTTGGTTAGAGCCTGCTTTCGTAACAGTATGGAGGCATATTGTTTTTTGCCGATATTTCACATACACATTAGCTTTTTGTCACTACATCAACTATTCAGAATATGAAATCTGGTTTATTTGCAATGCAGTTATTTAGATTATAGTTCACAATGGAAACCCCAACGGAGCTGTAACCATAACGTTCCCACAGACCATACCATAACAAAGCTATTTGTTGAACACTGTTCAGTAAAGATTTGAATGAACCCACACGACTCTAGTACTTAAGTGTTTATATTGGCTAAAAGATGTTTACATTAATGGACACTTCAAATACTAAACCTGCTCTTATTCTTTACTAAGTAAACATTCATGTGACATAAAACATGTAACTGATGGATTTATGGAACATTTGGGAAAGATAATTTAGAAGGCCATTCTCGGCTTTATTTAGACTCTGGGGCCATTGAGACAGGCCTCTCTTACTCTGGTTTGGTAACATTGACTTCAGCTGAGCTATTCTTGGTTTTACAGATCAAATTCCAGCCACCAAAGATCAGGCATTGTAATGACAACAAAGGAACAGAGATAAGATGCATAGGAAGGTATCCTTTAAAGGTTGGTGATAAAAAGTCTTTCACTTAAATGTTATTTTTTACTTGAACAGTCCCTGGAGTGTTGTGAAATAAAATATGACAACAGAGAACTCATTGCAACAGGATGTTGCTGAGGCCAAGAACTCATTCAGACTCAAAGAGGGACGGGACAGGCATAGCTATCCAGAAGTTAGAATACTCATTGCAAAGAATATTGGAAGGGACATAAAACCTTATTCTCATCAGGTTTAAACCAATCTCTCTCTATTAGGAATTAAGATGGGACCTGAATGGGGGGACAGATAACCCCACATCTGCCTGTTATGAGGTTTCTTGCTCCTTCCTCTAAAAAGCATTTGGTGCTGGTCACTGTTAGAGATATGATATTGGAATAGGTGGAGCATAGGCAATTCCTTTGTCCCTGGGGTTAACACTGAGCCCATGAAGCAGAAACAGAAAGTTAATCTGATTTATAAACATATTCCTTGAAGCTAACTTGTCTTGTTTCCAAGATCAAAATCTAAGATCAAGGGAATTGCGTGAAGGAAAGCAAGAGCATGAATGAGGTATATATAGCAACTTAAGGCCCTTCTTCTACAACTGGACAGGCACAAAGGCAGAGGGATCTGACTACTAGATCGTGTGTCTTTAACCTACATATCATGGGCAGGTATCCGGGGGACCTTTTCCCTACCCAAACAACTGGCGACCTCTTCCCATCTAACCAAGATGTACCCAAGAACCCCTTCCGTTTTGATGTTGCTACATGGGAAGTAGCTTTTGGGTAGATTCTGGATAGATGGGAGGAGGTCTGGGGTAGCTTGGGTATGGAAAAGATTAAGAACCACTGTGCAGCTGTTTATTAGATTAGATAAACCAGGTGCTGTTTACATAGTGCTTTGAAAACATAAATGCCAGGTATAATTACTGGGCCAAATCCATCTCGGATATAACATCACCATCTTTTTTTGCAAGTACAATGTTCACATCTTTGACCTTGCCTTTGCTGATGTAAATACATAGTCCAGTGTATGTCATATATAAAATATTTCAAAAATTAAAAAAACCCAACACTGCACAGTTGCTCCTTGGAGAGAAATATGCCAGATCTCAACACAGGAAAAGAATGATAAGACTGGCTATGGATGTCGCATGTAGAGTGGTATTTAATTCCCTTCTTGTGTTAATAAAGAGACTTTCTGAATACATTCCAAAGGAGTAGCCGTGTTAGTTTAGTTCAGCAAATCAAACAAGGAGTCCTGTGGCACTTTTAAAGACTAACAACTTTGTTTATTGCATGAGCTTTGGTGGGAGAAAATCCCACTTCATCAGTTGTCTGGAGATGGAAAACTCCCACGAAAGCTCATGCGATAAATAAATTTGTTAGTTTTTAAAAGTACCACCAGACTCCTTGTTTGTTTGGTGGATACAGTGCCACTTTCCCAGTGTAAGACTTTTGGCAGGATGAACACAAAGGTGTTATAAAAAGAAATAAATGAAGAACTCTTAATGACTTTTCCACAAGCTTGCCCCTTTAATGGAATAGGGCCAGGGCCAGCCTAACCATATAGGTGAACTAGGCGGTCACTTAGGGCACCAGGCTTTAGGGGGCATCAAATGAGATGGACGTCTAGATGGTTTTTCTCTATCTATCTCTCTAAAATATGTGTGTGTGGGGGAGACAACAAAGTCATAGTGTGACTAGGGTTCAAAAAAACCTTGGGCCAGCCCTGAACAGGGCCAAACCTTCTGTGCCAATTGCTGTAACTCCATTTACACCAGCCCACCCTTGCCTTGCACCACAGGTCATTTCCAGCAGGATTAAAGAGGTGCAAAAAATATAACAAATGAGCAGGAAGTGTAGTTTGTCATCTCCATCCTGCCCTGGTGTAATTGACAATTAAGAACTGGCAGGGGGTCTGTCTCTCCCAGTGGGGGGGTGTGGGGCAGGGGCTCTGTCTCTCCCGGGGGGGGACACCAGTGTGGCACTGTGACGTAGCAGGACACCCTGGAGGGCTGTGGGGGGGTTGCAGGTCCAGCCCCGCTGTGTGTCGGGGATTGTCCCCCCAGCCCAGCTCCCCTCCCGGACGTGGCGGGTGCGGAACTACAAGTCCCAGCATGCCGCTCGACCTGGCCCCGGCCCCGGGGAAGGGCGGCGCGGGGCGGGGCGCGGATCCCGGCCGGGCTCGGTGCGGTGCCGGGCGGCATGCCGAGGCATGGCTAACGCGGCCGGGCGAACCGCGGTCGAGCCCATGGTGGAGGGCCAGGAGCGGCGGGGCGGGCGGGCGGCCGGGGCCGGGCCGGCCCTGCACCAGTGCGGCCAGCTGCAGAGCCTCATCGACATCTCGCTCGCCAGCCTGCGCGGGCTGCGCACCAAGTGCGCCGCCTCCAACGACCTGACCCAGCAGGAGATCCGCACCCTGGAGGTACCGAGCCGGCACGGGCCGCCCTTTCCCCTGCCCCCGAACAGAACAGCTGGGGGACCCCGCCCCTAGAGCAACAGCTGGGGGACCCCGCCCCTAGAGCAACAGCTGGGGGACCCCGCCTCTAGAGCAACAGCTGGGGGGTCCCTTAGGTTAGTCCTTTCCCTCTTCTCCCCCGTACAGAACAGCTGGGGGACCCCGCCTCTAGAGCAACAGCTGGGGGTTACCTTAGGTTAGTCCTTTCCCCATACCGAACAGCTGGGGGACCCTGTCTCTATAGCAACAGCTGGGGGTTCCCTTAGTTAGTCCTTTCCCTTTTCTCCCCCATACAGAACAGCTGGGGGACCCCGTCTCTATAGCAAGGGCTGGGGGTTCTCTTAGGTTAGTCCTTTCCCCATACCCCATACAGAACAGCTGGGGGACCCCGCCCCTAGAGCAACAGCTGGGGGTTCCCTTAGTTAGTCCTTTCCCTTTTCTCCCCCATACAGAACAGCTGGGGGACCCCGTCTCTATAGCAGCAGCTGGGGGTTCCCTTAGGTTAGTCCTTTCCTTCTACTCCCCCATACAGTATAGCTGGGGGACCCTTGTCTCTATAGCAACAGCTGGGGGACCCCTGTCTGTATAGCAACAGCTGGGGTTTCCCTTAGGCCAGTCCTCTCCTCTAATGCCCTCTCCTCGCCCGCTACCCTGTCAGTAGTTGGAGCGGATTCACCCCAGCCCTGGAAAGGCAGCTGGCAGGCAAGGATATCCCCGCTAAGCTCTGCCACCCCTTGCTTGCCTTGAAACTTGCTGGAGGGGCCTCCTTTTGTCCCCAGGCCCTTGGAAGTACAGAGCCTGGCTATCCATCAGGGCAGCCCACCCAACTTGGGGGTCTGCTAGTCGCTGGCGTAATCCCCTGTGCTGGCCCGGCTGTCTAGCCCAGTGCAACCCCAGTCACCCATGGAGAGGACTCTGCATCTTCCCTCAGGCTCTTCCCTAATACTGTAACAGCTGAATGTGTGTTTGAGGGGGGAGATCTGCCCACTTCTTAGCCATGCTAACCTGGGGCTCCATCAAGGGAATTCCCACACCCACCTTCTCTCTCACACCCATCCCTCCACCACTTCCTTGTCTGGTATCCTCGCTGCTGTCATCTCTCCTATCAAAACGCACTCCCTGGGTAACTCAGGTTACGATTAAATGAAAGCTGAAGAAAGTCAGTGGGTGATTAAATTTAATAATCTGGAGAGTTGCCCTGAGGAGAAGGACTGTTTGAGAAGCTCTCACTATCAGTATCCTGGGCTTGTTGCTCTAGTTTGAGGTCTGAGTGTTTGTTTGGAGAGTTGCAGGAAACCTGCTTGTTTTTTCTTTCCTTAAGTTTTTGTTTTGTTCGAAAATACACTCTGAAAGGGCTGGCCATAAACATGGGCTCCAAACCTTGTGGTGGATGTTGAAGCTGGTGTAGTGTGGGGACTATGTAAGCATGCTTTCTAAAGTCTGTTGGTGGCTGAGGCCTCCTACCACTGACTTGTCTCTCTCCAATCTTCAGACTTACAAATCTCCCTGTTAGTATCTTCCCCTGACGCTCTTTGAATCTCCATTTCCTGCTCTGCATTTGCAAGCTTGGCTTCCTATTACTGGCTCATTTTCACTGATTCAGGCTGACCTTCCTTATTTTTGTCCTGGCATAAATGATCAATGACATCAGAGTCCAGTTTGGAAGATGGCTATGTTGCTTAGACAGGTTGTATAAAACTCTTCCTGCCTCCAAATAGGTGATGTGTTCCCATGATAGGGACTTAATGCTAGATTTTACCAGAGCTTTCAAATGCTGCTATTTTTGTTTCCCTTTCTTTTATTTAACGCTGAAACAGCATTTCTTTTACCATGTTTAATGTTGTGTGCAGGGGATGGTGTCCTAGCTAGAAAAAGGTAAACATACATTTCCCCCTTTCCTCCCCCATGTGAAGTCAGGCTTTTGTTTGTGCATGATTAGAATAAAGTATTTTATTAATTCATTCTAGTGAGGGCTGCAGATGAAATCTGGAGAAGCAGAGGTGGTAGAAACAAAGGTGTGAGTGAGTGATCTCACACATCTGGGACCTCTAGGAACATCTGTAAAAGGCCAGTTATGTATGAATACATGTACTTTAAAATCAAATATCCAAGAAGTGAAGTACTGTAGCATCAGTAGCACAATAGATGACAGCTTATTACTCTCTTCCCCCACCCCCAAACTAAATTTTCAAAGGAGATGGGAAAACCATCATCATGTAACAGAACTTATCTAGATATTTAACAATTTGGTGACTTTTTTTGGAAACATGCAAAGATCTACTAATCTGTGTGCCTTTGAAAATGTTTATCTGCTTCTTGGTGTTGAAACGAAACCTTGGTTGATAGCAGGATAGTGACATGGCTTGCTCAGCTTTACAGGTTAAAACCACTTTCCAGTCATGGGTGGGAGAAGTAATATGATGTTATCTCACCCACTCTGTCTTTCTAATCGTCAGGGACCAATATGGCTGCAGCAATGTGAGTGTCACTTTAAATATTTTACCAGTGAAATAACCAAACAGATGTTTCCAGTAGTTACTTACAACAGTGAAATGTGTACTTTGGGAGTGAGGCTGTGCTTTCTGATTGCTTGGGTGTGTGAGACTGATCTATTGTTCAGTATGTGCATGGTGCCTCTGCAGTGCTTCTAGCCTCTCTGGAAAGCTAAAGACTTGAGGACTGATTCTCTCCATTTCCCCTGCACTTTGTACAGTCATTCTCCTTAGTGCAAAGTCTGAGTAAAAACCCTGCAGGTTCTGGTCTGGTGGCCTTTTATACCCATTTCGTACTGTGGAAATATGCAGGCAACAGAGAATTGAGCCTTGGCGATCAGCAAGTGGCTCTTTGTTTTTTATTTACTTGACATGATTGATTTTATTATTGCTGTATTTACTGACTAATAGATGAAGGCGTTACAGCATAGTCAATAAACTTGACTAGAATTCAGGACCTGGAATCTGGAAATTCTGGGTGTGTAGGGTCACTTACTGCTTTCAGGGATGACAGACTGTTCCTAGTAAGCTGATTTCAGGGGGAGAGCCTAGAGGCCCCAGTCAGGAGCTGGAGGCTAGAGCTGTTTGGAATAAACTTGATTCTTTGTCAATCAACTGAAAATTATTTGCCAGGAAATAAAGCTTTTAGCTGAAAAGCTTTGAAAATTTAGAATTTTCCAGGAAAAACCAAACACTTTTTTAGCCAACCTTAACTGAGCTGCCCATGTATTAGGCTGGTGTGCCCCTCACATTTTGGGGGGGGGCATGCTGGGTCCTGGGACAACCTGCACAAGAAGGTGGGAGGCAGAACCCCTCAGCCCAGCTCCCAGCTGCTGACCCCAGTCCCTGAGAGGCAGAGGACTGGGTAAGGGAGGGTGTGCACCAGAAAAGTTAGGTGGGTACTGTACATACATGAAGAGCACTCTGGCTTCATGCAGTTTGTTATGTGGGAAAAGCTGCATGGGAATAAGCTAAAATGTGAATGTAAACTCACATAGTTATATCCTGGTCACTGTTATTCCAGAAGAACGATGTGGGTAGTTGCATTGGGATTAACTATACTGGGAAGCTTCCCAGTGTAGATTAGCCCTAAATATATGATGAAATGCAACAGGTGGATACAACAAATGGACAGGGAGGGATAGCGTGGGGAACAGGATTTTGGTTAATAGATGGTTATTTTTGGAGAGGATGCGGCATATCTTCTAGGACTTGATTGCATCTGTGGAACTTGAGGGCAGGTTTTGACCTGATATATTGAAGGCAAAAGCTGTGATAAATTTTCTTCTCCTTTCTGTCCCCTTTGGGAACAAGATGCAATGGAGGGAGAGAGGGGTGTGACCCTTGTTTGATGCTTCTCTGTACGTGTGCATTGCCAAAGCTTTGCATTTAGTTTCAGTGTTGCTGTGATCGTGCTGTGATCTGCTCTGACCCTCTCCTTGTGGTCACTCTTTATGTTCTCAGACGCCCATGGTGCCGCTGAAACTTCCTCCCGGCTGTTTGGTGGCCGTCAGGAGCCGCGAATGTGTGCGATTGTCATGGTTTGCAGCAGTGTTCTCTAAGCGTCTTCAGGGTGAATAGTTGCAACGACTCTGTGAAAAAGCTCAAGAAGCAGAGAGAAATTGTATCCAACTACATGTTCCCAGCATTTTTTCCAGAGCCCTTTGCTACCTGCCTGGTTGTTCTTGGCAACTGCTCTCTCTTCCCGTTGAATTATATAACGTCCCCTAGGGTTCATAAGAGCTGAGGAGCACAAACCCACGCAGCAAAGCAGTGTGTGTAAGTGGACAGAGCTTGAGCACACGACTAAAGTGAAAGACCCCCATTCAGAGTTCTCCTGCAAGCCGCAGCCTTTAGAGATGAGTGCTTGGCTCTGATTTAAGCAGTATCAGGCCTCACAGCTTCTAAGAGCAATGTTTTATTGCCAGGTTTGCTGGGATGCCAAGACCGCCCAGTGGCGCTCTCCATTGGAAGCAGAGTTTTGTGCAGGGCGGCGGATGGAATTTAGCTCCGTGGGAAATGCTATCAGAGAGTGTGTGTGTGCAAACTCTCCTGGGAATGAGCTAGTTGCAAAACTTTCTTCTCCCGTTGTGACGAGGCCTTTTGATGAAGAGTAGGGGGTTTCCCTGTAGCATAACTTATGCAGTCTTAGTTTCTGTTGGAAGAGCAGGTTGTCTGGTGCTACTGAGCCTTGTTTTATTACTGTATGGAGGCTAACAGGCTTTCCTTTAACAGGTGCTCTGGTTCATGCCTCACTCCCACTCCTACTGTGATATGTTGGATTTTTCATCTACAGGGAAGCTACGTTAATAAATTGTCATGGGTTCAGGTTGGAGCATTGTTCTCTCCCAGTAAGATGAAGGGGAGAGGAGGTGGGTGAGGTAATACCTTTTATTGGCCAGCTTCTCTCCCCCCCAACAGAAGCCAGTCCAGGGAAAGATATCATCTCCCCCACCCTGTCTCAAATATCCTGGGACTGACGGGGCTAAAATCCTGCTGCAGACAGGAAGATGAAAGCACCGTTCTGTCTCTTTTGAGTGGCTGGAGCCTGTCTTTTGAATGTCCCTGAAAGTTGCTGAAGCTTCTTTTGTCTGTCCCCACCGTAATCCCTTGCAAAATTTCTTATGAAGTTTTGCCTTCTGTGTTGAGAAGTGTGTAGACCTCCCTGGTCCCCAGAATGCAGGAGGAAGGAATGCAGGCAGACCTCTGGGCTCCCCAGCCTGTACCCCAATCAAAAGTTGAGGGTTCTGGTCTTGGTTCTCCTATTGATGGCCCACCAGTCCCAGGCGAAGGTCCACTAAATTTCAGGGCTCAAGGCCCTATATTGATGACCAGCACGAAGCATAGGGAGGCGAAATCTTGTCCCACGCCTGCCTGGTGCAGAGTTCTTGAAGCTTACTCTAAGCCTCCGGTTATGGCTATGAGGGGAGACCATCTAGCGGGCTAGAACTGGACTGCAGTTGGATCCAGTGTGGCAATCTGTCTTCTCCTCACTGCACAGCTGAGGTAAAGGTGCTGTAGAAGAACAATGAATTGGGTCCCTGGTGTGTAGTCAGGCTGCAAAAGTAACTCCCACGCCCATTTCCAAGGTGGAATATGTGGGGTGGAATTGTGCACCTCGTATGTGGTATGCTAGGCCCTCCATTAATTCTCCCTCTCCTTATCCCCCTCATGAGGGGCATGTTAAGGGTGATGCTGATGGAGGAGAAGGTGGGGCCATGGCCCATGGTGCACCCCACTAGGCAGCCCCAGTGTTCTTGGCTAGCCATGGGAAAAGTGGGGACTCTGTGGGCTGTCTGTTACACTATGGGCTGTTTTGGTCCCTGGGGCAGCCCAGCAAAGAGGTGTCTTGAAGCTCTTTACATCAGTCTCCTCTGAGGCTGTCCCTTCAGCTACGCACCGTTGGAGGCACCACCCAGAATCTCACCCATCCGCTAGTGTTGATTTCTGTCAGATCCCTCGGACATTACAGCTGCAACTCTCCCAAAATGACTGGTTCACTCAGTCGGCCAGGGTGTCTCGTTCAGACTGGGCTTGAACTTGCATTGGCACGTTTGACAATTAGCAGGAAAAATACATTTTCTCTGCCATTAATCGCGAACGAGAAACTGAGGCTTGGTCTAAGTTACTGAGTTTTGCCACCGAAACAGTGGAGGTGAACGCATTGAAACGCCCCTCCCGCCGATGAAACTCTCCTCCGCTGCTGACATAATTAAACCACATCAATGAGAAGTGTAGGGCTTATGTCCGTGTAGCTGGGACATGTAGACACAGCGCTCCTCCCCTGGAGAGCTGGGGGGCTGGATCCCGCTCTGGGGTGAGAAGGCTGGCCAACTGGAACAGGGAGGGAAAGGGACAGAAGCCCACCAGGCGCCTGTGGTGCAGCAGGCTCCCGGTACGGGACTGAGAAACTGGGCGTTCAGGTTCCCACACTTGCCCCCGTCGCTCAGTGGGAATGCTTCTGATGTGGATGCATGCCATCCATCCGAGGAGGGTAGTGTGGATGTCAGCCACTGCAATAATGAATGCGGCGGCTTTAAGTCAGCCTAACATAGGTCAATTTATCTTTGTAGCGCCTCACCGTCTGACGGCTAAACTTTAAGGTGGGTGCGGTTGTGAGGAGGAGGAGGAATTGTGCTAGGAGTTTGAACTTGCAAACTGGAAGCCAGGCATTTCTAGAATAAATAAACTTAAAGGAGAGGCTGTATTGTTTGTAAACCTGAACTAGCTGGAGCAGTGTGTGTTTTTTTTTCCCATCCCAAACTGCAGCCACATGTTAATGAGGCCTGCTCAGCCAAAGGGACTTCCTTTTACAACAGGCCTTATGTAAGAGGATCTCTCACTTCCCTTGCTTCATTTCCCTTTTGGACACATTTGAGCTCAAACAAGATCTTTTTTTTTAATCTCCTCCTTAGAAATTAGCAGCGCCAGTCTCTGGATTTTTGTTTAGTTTTGTATGGTCGAATAACCATTTAAAAAAACCAAAACACCTTTTTGTTTAAAGGGCCTGGCTGGGGAAAATTACCTGTGACTATAAATGTATAGGTCTCTTCTTGCCTTACTCCTAGTACAACATGTCGGTGTTCTGATCTGTGTGTGTCATTTGCCACTACATTGCCTTACAGTAACAGAAACCTTGCACCACACTTAAATACTCTTTTGTCATTTATTAGGGTGATCCAAAACTGCCAAAAACCCCCCAAAAGCCCCAAATTAATTGCTTTTGTAAACCCAAGGCATTTTTTTGGGTAAAAATGAAGGGCCTTGCTGATATCCTGCAATAACTTTACTGAAAGGGTGGCGTTAAGTTCCAGCCAGCTGGCAGCAGGGAAGGTTTTCTGTACAAACGGTGTTGTGGTGTAGCAGTGCAAAGTAGGGATTAAAAGGCAGTGCTGAAGAAGGGGGGAGTTAGACAAGCAAGAAGAGTCCAGGTGCAATTGTGGGATAGGATTGGGGGATTAACAGCACTCAATCTTGATTAGCCTGTGTCCCCACTGCAGCGTGCGTGCGTGTGTGTGTGTGGTGGGGACAGCCTCAAGCCCAGTTTAGAGATTTTCCTGTGTGGATGGGGAGTAATGGCCAACATCTGGGCTAATTCTGCAGTGAAGACAGAGCCTGGGGAGCGTTTGTAATTTTTAGCAGTCCATTAGCAGCTCCCTTGGCACAGAAGCAGTTCATCAGTCCCTCTCTCTCACCAAGTCCCCATGCCCAGCACAGTTAATCACAGTGAGCACTTGACAGTGGCTTGGCCTTCATAAAGCAGTTTGCACCCAGCTGAAAATCAAGCCATTTGTTTGCACACACACACAGCTGCCCAAAACCAAATTCTCCAGTGGCTAGTAGCGATGAGACGGGTCTGATTTCTGCTCCTAGCTTGTTTCAGTGGCTTGCCTCTTGCTAAAAGCTCATGTAGGCTGCTGTCCAATTCTGTCCTCAGCTACATTCACCCAGACCTGTTGATTTGACTGGATTTGCATAGGTGTAACTGAGGAGAATGTGGCTTGATAGTCAGTGGTTCAAAGGTAGCTTATAATAGCTTGGAAAAAAAATTCTTGCTGCAGACTAACACCATGGATTTAGAGAGATGAGTCAGCAGTGCAATCGTAAGGACTTATGATTTCATTGACTCATGTTGATAAATAGCACAAAGTATTTTGTAATAGTTCAGTGAGTGTATTAAAGCATCATTCAATATTGAGGTTGGAAAGGGACGTTTGCATAAACTGTATATTTTCAGATGACCTCTTAACTCCATTACACCCCACTAAAATCCAAGCTTTCCTTTTCAGGTAGAAGTTTCTCATGCTTATTTTCAGTCCAAAGGTGATTTTTTTTAAATAAATCATTAGATCACATTTGGCCACTTCCAAAGGGGAGCCATGTGAGTTTAGTTCAGCAAAATAAACAAGGAGTCCTATGGCACTTTTAAAGACTAACAAATGTATTTATCTTGCATGAGCTTTCATGGGAGAAAATCCCACTTCATCAGATGCTCATGCAATAAATAAATTTGTTAGTCTTTAAAAGTGCCACAGGACTCCTTGTTTATTTGGCCACTTGTCATTTCCATGGGCAAATATACGTAAGCGCCTTTCAGAATGGCTCTGAGCAGAGAGTGACACATAAATAGGGTTGGCAGAATTCAGGGCTTTTTAAACATTTTTGTCATTCTGGCAAGCTTCAGAGGGGTAGCCATCTTAGTCTGTATACAGCAAAAAACGAGAGTCCTGTGGCACCTTAAAGACTAACGAATTTCTTCAGGCATAAGCTTTCGTGGGCTCCAAACCACTTCATCAGATGCACAAAGTGGTTTGGAGCCCACGGAAGCTTATGCCTGAATAAATTTGTTGGTCTTTAAGGTGCCACAGGACTCTCGTTTTTTGTCATTCTGACAGATATCAATGTTTAAAAATAAACATTTTTGCTGTTTTTTTAAATATTCACTGTTGAGGGAAATTGCGGGGGTGTCAGGCAACAATTATTTAGTGACTGGAGATGTTGAGCTTTATAAGTGGCATCTTTTTGACAGTTAAAAAGCAAATCAACATCCCATGTCAAAATATCTCAAGTGAAGATCCTTAAATCAAACTCTGATAAGATGCTCAAGCGGCATTAGATTTGCGTTGCCTCTCTGTACGCTTTGATTATTAGCGATGGAGGTACAGGTTTGTCCCTTTGGGTGTGGATGGTGACATCCATGTTTACTGACTTTTAGTGATTAAACCCCCCATATATTTTCAGGCCTCTCTATAAGCCACGGCCCCTCGGAGGTGTTAACATTCAGACCTCCCTCTGGGGCACAATTCCTCACTGCTTTGGAGTAATACTCTATTGCTAGCCTGTAGTAGCAGAAATTACTTCCCACTCTGGCCAGCAAATAAAGAAGTCAAGCCACATTTACCCAGCCCCGGTTCTTTCCCGCTCCCCAGGTTCTGGGACTGGCTGTGAATCCAGTTAAGACAGAGGGGTGTTTTAACCTCCACAAAACCATTCTAGCAGCTGAGATTAGCCATAGCGTATTGGCTGTCCTACAGTTGTTCCTCCTTTACTCCAGTCAGCCTTCGAACATGCTGCCTGCCTGCAGGTGTTCTGCACCTGCTTGAGTCTAGAGGAGGAATTGCCAAAGTAGAAAGAACAGGGTCAGAAGTCGCTGTGCCCCTAGGTGCTGCCAAACCGACAGGGAAAGTTTCAGCTGAATACTGCTGTGAATTTCTTGGTAAGTAAAGCTGAACCCTTGGAAGATGGACAAAAGAGTCTTGTGGCACTTTTAAAGACTAACAGATTTATTAATCGCATGAGCTTTCGTGGGAGAAAATCCCACTTCGATGGTTAGTTTTGGGCTCTGATTAGGCAGCATGATGCTCTGTTGCCCTGTGCCGTATGTGATTATTGGCTCTGCTCCTCAGCTGACGTCAATCGATGCTGAAGTCAGTGGTGTTGCGTTGGGTGACAGATATCCAGTTAGAACGCCCTGTGTAGCCGTTTGCAAAGCAATAGAAGGATCCAGCCCAGCAGGTGGATTTTTTTGGGTTGGACCGCTTGCTGGGGAAGAACCTCCTCAGGAGAAAGGCGCAGGGTGGTGAGAAACAGCCCAGCAGAATAAAAAGCACCGGGGGCCAGAATCTGCCAGCTTTTCTTGCCTTGACTTGTCCTCATGGAACTGTGCATGCTAACCATCTGGCCTCCTGAGCAGCACCTTTATTTATGACAGGTGCTTCCAAAGCAAGGCGTGATGCCAGGAGAGGAAGGATGATGGGAACAGGCTCTTCAGTAGGACAGCTGGCTCTTTGTTTCAACAGAAACCAACCTCTCGTACAACTAATAGGAGTGAATTTTGCAGCTTGGCTACTGAAGTATTGTGGTTGCCCTGAAGGCAATACAGAAGAGTAACAGCAGGCACATACAGAGTGTGTGGTTAGGCGGCTGCAGCTCTTAAATATATAGTCTGCGTTTCAGTGGAAAAAAAAAAGAAAGCTTCCTGTTTCTACCAGCGGTTTCCCTAAAAGAGGAGGGGGAGAGTTAAATTTGGCTTGTCTCCCTGGCTGCGCTGTGAGAGGAGACGGGGCAGAACGCTCAAAGGATGGGATCAGATCTGCGAGTTGCAGAGCTCTTTCTAAAAATAAACTGCCAGCTCTTCCTTGTGGGCCTTTCTAAGCAAATTCAATGGCCAGGCCTGTGCAAAACAGCAACCCTCTGACCAAGTTTTTCCAGCGTTACGCTAACCTGCCTTGATTGTGACTGCGCAGCAGTATAAATGAGACCCATGGAGTTCCCCTGGATTTGTACCAGAGTGATTAAGACCAGAATTTAGCCCTGAACTAGGGTGGAGATGGCACAGGGACAAATAACATGTCGTTGTCATAAGACTGGTACAAATCCAGAGTATTTCCGCTGAGCATTACTCTCTGTATATGCAAGTATAAATGAGAGAATTAGTTATGCTGGGCTAGCGTCCTATCTACAAATGTTCCTTAAAACATAACTTTCTCCTAGGTCATTTGAGTTCTGGCCTCACACTCTTGACTTCCCTATGGTAGCGTAGGTGTAACTGAAGGCAGAGTTGGGCCCAGTATTTTTATACTGTTCGTCTTAGCTATTTTTTTATATTGGAAAGCCACATTTAAGAATGCCATATTTTCCCATGGCTTAGCAATTGTATTAGAAAGTGAAAATAAGGCAATGATAAAAACTGGGCCTGATTCTGTTACCCGTTCCCTATGCTTGGGGCAGGAGGGCTGATTAACATGGTTTTAAGCCCTCTGTATGCTTCTTAGGCTGCTCAGGGGCCTGTGTGGCCACCAGCAAAAGAGCAGTTTCAGGGCTGTTCTGACTTGCATTCTGCTTCCTACAGGCTTTGCTTTACCCCTGCTCTCTCCCTGCCCACACCATGCCTGCTACACTGGGACCTGGGAGCAGGCCAGTGTAGAGCCCTTACACCGGCTCTATGCAGTCTAGGTACCAGCATTGTCACTAATACAAATACCCCCAATAGAGGCAGTATAGCTAAGTCCACGTCTACACTTAAAAATGCGTTCTGGGGGGTGAGCCGTGTTAGTCTAGTTCAGCAAAACAAACAAGGAGTCCTGCGGCACTGCTAAAGACTAACATTTATTTATTG
>ML685879.1:1116357-1170495 GCA_007922175.1 Pelusios castaneus
CCCAAATAAACAAGTTTCAAAGGGGGTAGAGCTGTATTAGTCTAGTTGAGTAAAACAAACAAGGAGTCCTGTGGCACTTAAAGACTAACACATTTATTTATTGCATGAGCTTCCATGGGAGAAAATCCCACTTCGTCAGACACTTTGAAGAACTGACGAGGTCGGATTTTCTCCCATGGGAGCTCATGCGATGAGTAAAATTGTTAGTCTTTAAAAGTGCCACAGGACGCCTTGTTTGTTTTACTTAAAAATTAGGTAGAGCGAGGAGTGACAAGGCTCTGAAAAACTTTGCATCTTGCGCTCCATGTGATCCCTAATGCTGAAGGGGCGAGGGTGTTGGAGGAATTCTTCTGCCCCACTAGCTGTCACCTCTTGGGAGAGGTGGATTAACTACATGGATTGGGAGGGAATCCCTTGTGTTGATAAAGGAATAGCCAACCATACCGCAGCACTGTATCTGCTCTAGTGCAGACATAGCCTTAGATCCAAGCCTTTGGCTTTGTCTAATTTAGGCTCAGGCTGCAGAGAAGTCTTTCTGGGGAGATGGAAGTATCCGCTGCATTGTCCTCCGCTGCATTGTCCTCTACTCGGTGCTGTATGTGGGTGTCTTAGCTGATGTCCTGGAGTCTTTGCAATTTAGGAGCAAAGAAGGGAAGGAATTCGGTGAGTTATGGAAGGCCACAGTAAACTGGCTGTGAACAGATCAGCACCAAAAGAGCAAGCGAAAGGAATGTCTCAGGAATCTGTACGCTATAAATAAAGAGGTGCTTGCTTCCCCGCCCTGAGCTCATTATCTGATTCAAAGGATGGGGAATGTTCATGTATTAAAACTACTTTCACTTCTGTTTGAAGCAGTCTTAATTTAGAAAGGAAGGGGTTTTTTTGTGCTTCTCCTTGCTGTTTGTGCATGGGCTTTTATTGAAGTCTGCAGGCACCACCGTGCAATCTTGTTCCTCTTTTTTTAAATCAAGGTGTTAATGATGCTGACTGCATTACAAAAGAAGAGTGGGATACATCAGCATATTTTCAGCTAAATGCCTTTCAGGGGTTATGTTCCGACTGACACATTCAAAGCTGCCTAGACACACCCAGGGTGACAATTAATGGGAGACATATGTTGACAACCCTTATCCTGCTTTCAAAACCTCCCCGTCTATCTTTAAAGCAAGGGGAAAGTTAATGGAAATTTCTGTCTCTTTCAGGGCATTTGTTTTTGCTTTTACAGAACCCTGACAGCCAGATTCTCAGCTCCGGTAAATCACACGCACATTTGCACTGTTAACTTCAGTGGCTTGTGCAAAATTTCAATTAGTTGAAATGTGAATTTTCTATGGAGAAAAGTTTCAAGGGAAAATTTTTGATGAGCCCCGTTGACAGCATGAACTTGATTCCCAGTAGCTGTAAACATGGAGCTGAGTTCTTTCAGTTGTCTTCCCCTGTGCTATGGAGACTGTACCAATGTAGCTATGGTGTATCAGTGTAACCACGTAGTGTAGACTCAGACTAAGCCGAGGGAAGGGGGTTTCCCGTTGCTTTAGGAACATTGCTTGCCTAAGCAACATCAACACATTGACGGGGCTTCATCTGCACTGGGGATTTTCTCCCCACCTCTGCCCAACATAGCTATGTCGATCTAACTTTTAAATGTGGACCAGGCCTTAGTAGACCCTGAAAGTGGGATTATTGGGCATGTTGAAAAGGGGAAGGGTCCCTTTAAATGAGATGAGTTAACTCCAGTGTTGGTGGGGAGGTTCTTAGCTGTACTGAGTGACTGATGGAGGAGTCCTGTACACACCCTCAACTTTCTCCTTGAAAGGGAAGGAGGTGTTGGTTAGCTGGTGGTTTTAGTCTTTTATTTCCTAGCTCACCTACTCAGTATTGCAGCAAGTCAAAGGAGCAGGTTAGTGTAATAATAATAATAATAGCAACCCAGGTTGGTCTAGCCAGGGTGGGTGGAGCAGTAGCGTACTCTGCTAGTGGGGATAAAGAAAAATAGAAGACCAAGGGTGTATGTGCACAATAGATACGGAAGAGATGTGACTTTGGAGGAATGTTGGATGGATGCATTACCATCCAGTGGTAAAACCCCACGTGAGTTATGTAGGTGACCTCAGCCCCGTGCCCTAAAACTAGGCAGCCGTTCGGTCTCTGTATTTCACCAGCCTTGCAGGAAGAGCTATTACAGAAGTGGCTTCTTTTCCTCAGAGTTAATCCTTTGTTTGTCTTTTGGAACTAGTTGGATATACGTTCGCCTGTGGAACTAGATGACTTGCTTGCCATAAGCCCAACTCTGTGTGAATCACAGGGAGCCATTTAAAGACAAAATCAACCTGCATGTCAAGTCCAGCTGTTTCAGGTCTGTTACCTTGGTGCGGGGCAGGGGGGTCTGGCCATGATTTTGAAGAGAGAGGCTGTCGTGTAAAAATAGAAAATAGCTGGAATGTAAAAATAGACCCCTGAGAGGTGGGTGGTAATCTTTCCATTGGGTCAGCACGTGAATAGTGCATCTCTTACCTTGACGCTAGCTCCATGGATATAGTGTGCTGTTAGTGAGGCCTAAGAGCATCATTTTATTCTTAAACAATGCCTTTCATCTTCCCAGTACTACCAAATAGCCGGGGGAACCACATGAGGGCAGCTATCGTCATTACATACACTGAATCTGAGGCTTCAAAATGATATGCCTGTCACCCACGCAAAATTTGGCTGAGCATGGATCAGATCTTGCAGGCAGGCAAAAAAGGGCTGAGATCCAGAGTCCTGCAAATGTGGCATTGAGTGACCTTCTTACCAGAACCTTGATGGTTGTTTAAATCTAAACATTGCGAGTTTGGATTTGTAATTATTAAAAAAACAACAAATATCCAATTCTCATTAGCAACTTTTTGGTTTTGTTTTTAAAGGGTGCTAAGTGGCTGGATTTGTTACTGCGGTGGTGATAAACTTTGTTTGCTTGTTGTTAAAAAACCAGATACGCTCATCCGTGGTTTTCTGCTGCTAATCTGTAACGAGAGCAGTAACTAATGTGCGAAACAATCTTTATTTCTGATTCCCGTGGATCTTAAATACACAACAACATCCAGCTATCAGGACATGCCCCAGCTCTACTGCTCTGTGTTTTATCCTTAGGAATATATCTGCGCTACACTGAAATTCAAAATGCTTGAGCATTATTCTTCAGATTTTCCAAAAATAATCAGGTTTTGGCCAAAGGTTTAAGGGCCCTGAAATTAATGACATGACATGTAAGAGATGCCTCTGAGGCAGGCAACATTTGGACCCGTATCCTCTTTTTAATGTAAGAAATGGGTTTTTTGGCACCTGTGAGCCTGTCGGTTCTCTCTGGAACAAGGAGGTCCCACATCGCTCTGTGCAAAAAATGTATTACAGAATGTTCCTTACAGTTTCCTTTCTGTCCCTTCAGTCAAACTGTCGTTGCCATATTTCCTCAGCCACAGCTGATTTAGCCACCCCTTTTCTAGTCATGAATCCTTACAACACCCCCACGAGGAAAGCGCAAGCCCTGAGGAAGCGAACATGCAGAGGAGTGGGTGCCCTGAAATGGGAAAGCAAATCTTAGCCAGTGCTGGAAAAGGAGTTGGGCGCATGTGGGACGGGTGTCGACCGGCCAGACACACTCCCTTTTGAGAGCCGCGTGAAGGATTTTCTTGGGCCATCGCTGCCTTTCATCCCAGTCGGCTCTGTGGTGGAATGCGGCACGGCATGACCCTGCCCCAGTTGAGAGCAGGAAGTGGAGAAGAATAGAGGTCGAATACCATGGTTGTTTAATGTTCTCTGCTCCCTTGGATGACAGGCCCAGGCAGGAGGGAGCAGGGAGCAAGAACCGCACTATATATATGCATACACACCCCACTTTGGGTTGCCTGATGCTTGGGCTTTCAATGCGACTCTTTGGGAGCGAGGCTGAACTTGGCGTGAGTAAGGCCACCTGAATCAGAGCTGTGTTTCGTTGAGGTATTGGTCATGGCTTACGCTAGCTGAGGACCTAATTTCCGGCTTGATGTGCTAAATCAGCAATGCTGCCTAGGTCTCAGCAGAGGTTTACGCCGGCAGGTGTATTCAGTGGGCAGTAGCATGTGCAACATCTGAGCTGGCCTTTAGATGAGCCACGCTCCGGGGAAGATTCCTGGTTACTCTGATGACGCAGTGTGTTCTGCATGTCCGAGCAGCGTGGTTGGCAGTGGGTCAGAGGAACTTTGGAGAACTCCTCGGCCCACCTGTCTTCTGCGCTGTGCTTCTGACGGGGGGGAACGGTGGCTGGCTTCACCCCTTCTACGTCTGCAGAAATCCCTAGGGCTCTTCATCTTTCTCTGATCAGGCTCCGTTGTTCGCCTTTTGCCTAGTAAATTCTGCCGATTGTTGCTTTTGTTCCACGGCACCTCTTCCCATCCACTTGTGATCGTCTCACTCTGTAAGACTGCACTGACTCAGCAATTTGCTGCTTGGCTTCATCTTCCTGCTGGCAATAAAACAAGGGAAAAAGAGAGGAGGAAATACATGACCAGATAAACCTCCCGCCCAGTAGCTTAGGACCCTGTATCTCATGAGGCTGGCTCAGCCCTTCTGTCTTCCTGTAGCCCTAATCAGGCCAGCCATGCAGGAGTCCTCTCTAAATCCAGTCTATTGTATGGTAGTGGGTGGAGTCGATCCATTCCAGTGGATCAGACGTTCTCTGCAGCCTCGGGGAAAATCAGCACACCATTGTGCTCACACAGGGCAGCCGGACAGGGGAACCAGCTCAGGTCTCAACACAGCTTAGGATCTTTAGAGCCCCCCTAAGCAATTGGGGCCTGGCCTCCCCATGGTGTAAGTCGGTTGAGATCTGGCCCTGAAACTTGTACGTGCAGGCATGTGGGGTGGGTGCACAGGGGCTGGCTTTCAAAGCTGCCAGTGGGAGTGGAGGCCCATTTCGTTAGTCAGGCAGCGTGGACAGTTCCACCCTAGATACCCTGGCTGGTTCAGCAGATGTCTCCCAGCGCCTGCAGGCTAGAACTCGAAGAGCAATTAAAAAGAGGCTAGTTCTGGACGGGGAACCATGTCAGTCTAGTTCAGCCAAACAAACAAGGAGTCTGGAGGCACTTTAAAGGCTAACACATTGATTTATCGCGTGAGCTTTCATGGGAGAAAATCCCGCTGTAGTACAGACACCAGAATAGTTTCATTGCATCCTTCGGCCCGTGCATCAGCTCTGCGCTGACATAACGTCTTTGAAATGCTTGTTTCGTCTAAGTGGTGGTGCGAGGCGAGGCTGGCTGTGCAAGGACTCTCAGAGCCGCGGGAACGCCCATTTCAATGAGGACCGCTTTCCCAGTCAGTCTCCATGGAAGTAAGCGTGAGAACTGGCTCTACAAAGGGTCTGGCTTTACACTAATTTCTGCCTCCGGCTTTTTATAAAAGCATGTTTGTTCTCTTCTTGCTCACTTACCTCCTGTAGTTGGGCTCTGCATAGGGTCAGTCTGGATAATGTAGTGTGTCTTTTTCGTTTCATACTCTTCTTCTGTATGGAGACCTGCATGATTCCACGTGAGCGTGAAAACCTGGGGAACCATGCTTGTCTTAAAATATGGTGGTAGGCACCACAGTTTCTCACTCCAATCCACGTAGATGGGTTCTGTGTGTTGAATCTGAGCTTTCCCTTCCTTTCAGAAAACTAGGCTCTTGTTTGGTGCTACGGTGACGTTATCTTGCGCAGATGACCTTAAAGATCACAGCTGTGGAAACAATTGAGGTTCCCTGTTGTATAACACACAGAATGATTAAGTATAATTTCAAGGCACCTGTGCCTTGAAGTGCTGAGAAAGGAAAGAGGGTTAGAATGTTAACTCAGGAGACCCAGGTTCATTCCCTGCTCCGCGACAGTCTTCCCGTGTGACCTTGGACAAGTCACTTAACTTCTCTGTAACTCATCCCCCCCGCCATACAGTGACGATAATAGGATTGCTCTACTCCACAGGAGGGTTGTGAGACTCGACACGTTAAAGATTATGGCAGAGCCCAGTGTTGTGGCAGTGGGTGCACAGGAAGAAGTACCTTAGGTAGAAAATGAGCGGGACACTTTCACCTGAGGGGAAAAAATACTCTTCGAGTGCCTTTTATGAGAAGGGTCGGATCCTGCTCCTACTGTTCTGGTTGAAATGGGTGCAGCTCTGTGAAGTCACTGGAGCTAAGCTAGGAATCTTGCATGAAGTGCCTGTGTTTAATTTTTATTACATTTTGGTCACTATGATATGAGGCTCTGCTGCAAAGATGTGCAGTCGCTAATTCTCAAATGGCACAGCTTTCAAAACTTTTCTCTTTCCATGACTGAAGCCCACTTAGAGGGCTGACGGGCTGCCAAACCCGGCTGGGGCTGGAGGTCTGCCAAACTGGATTTGAATGTCTCATTTCCATTTCTGCTTTGTGCATGGGTGCAGTGGGTACCTTGAAGACTGCTGCAGTTGAAGGTGGCGTTGGGACTTTTTATAAACTCTGTTTTCAGGGGTCGATAAACGGGGCTGTAAATACGCACGAGGGCAGACGCTTGGCATGAAACGTCTCTGCTCAGGAAAGAAGGATTCATTTCACCAAATCATAACGCGGTGTGGTTTTTGTCTTCCAGCATGCGTGCGATGATAATATTTTACTAATCCAAGGTGTTTGAGCAGTACAAAGTGTTATCCCTTGTGTGCCAGATCTCCTCTCACACCCCCACCCCCCGCCTCTCGCTTGTTAAAGTACTTGACCTGCTTTGCTGAGGGAAGCTTCACCGCCTAGGAGTGGGTGGGCTCTCCCCAGATCCCCGCTTTTGCCAGAGGCTGGGAATGGTTGAGAATGACCCATTCTGTTCATTCCCTCTAAAGCACCTGGCATTGGCGGCTGCTGGAGTATAGAATACTGGGTTGGCTGGACCGGTTCTTTCAAGGGGCAATCATCCCTCTCTTTAGCACTAACTTAACAAATGTCAAATTCCAAAGGGGTAGCCGTGTTAGTCTATGGTAGAAAAACAAGAGTCCTGTGGCACTTTTAAAGACTAACAGATTTATTTATCGCATGAGCTTTCATGGGAGAAAATCCCACTTCGTCAGACGCTTCAAAGCATCTGACGAAGTGGGATTTTCTCCCCACGAAAGCTCATGCGATTAACAAATGTCCTTTGTCTCCCTTCTACCTGTGAGCGCTGTGGCTCCTTTCAGGTCTTTAACATATGTGTTTCTTGTTCATACTCTTCTGTGATTTCTTTAGGAAATCGTTTCCCTACTAGAAACCCGGAAATCAAAATGCCCGTAAGGTGTATCATGGACATGCTGTTTGGCAAGGCAGAGATGAGTGATACGGCAGCTGCTGATTGCTGCCAGAGGGCTGAGTTAATAGAATCTGTATAATTTTCTCACATCAGCTTTCCTTTACAAGGCCTGCACTCTTGCTTCTTGATTTATGTGTCGGGATGTGTCTGAAGGCTGTGAGGCAGGCTGCACGTTCAGCAAGTGAGTAACTCGCCTGGAGAAGAAAATATTGGCTATAAATCCAACCAGTCATTTTCTAACTATGCCGAGTGTTTATTTAACACGCAGCAATTTGTCCTCTTGAGTCTCTCTAATCGTGAATCGGAAGAGGTTCTGTTGGGTAGTCGCTTATCTTGTCCAGGCTTCTTTATTGTTCTCTGAAGTGACAGAGCGTGCGTGCCTTTCAGGACCCGTGTGGAACGGTGTGAACTTCGGGACAGATAATGTCCTCTCAGGAAGTTGCTCCTTCCTGGTGCTTAATGGTTTGGATTGTTAGGGGTGTGGCGTCCTACAGAAAGACTATTGGGTCAGAGATCACTGTGGTTAGGTAAAGAAGGTGATCACATTTGGTAGGTCTGTTCTTTATTCTACATGGAAGATAGAACATTTTCTTCTCGCCACATAGTAGTGGCTGCAGATTGGTCCTATAGGCCCCTTAGGATATTGTAGCTTTCCATGGCACCTCACCCTTAGAGATCCATGGGAATTTCTTTGCAGCAGATGATAATGCTGATCCAGTCAGTATAATGTACTTCATTTCTCCTTTTATGCCTTGAACCCAACCTCTTCTCCTTACCCACTATGGAACAACCAGTGGGATGGGGATTGGGGGGAGGACGGGTGGAAGCACATGGACTTCTGACAAATTGTCCTTGCCTTCCACTTGTGTTGGAAGATCCATGGAAAATTCAAATCTGTGGGTTTGCCAGGTTGTGCCCACGTGGTAGGGTTGGTTGGGCTTTTTGGCAGCCTCTTGTTAAAGGAAGAGGCTCTTAGTCCTAGGGAGGTCACACAGTTCCTTTCAACTCAATCTGGGATGAGGTGAGTATTAGAAGCTGCAAGCCAATGCTTTCAAAGTTGGATGCTTGAAGTTAGAGACTTAAATTCACATTAATTTCTGCGGATACCCAATGGGTGTAGGTTCCTAACTTTATGCACCTGAGGTTGGATGAGTGGAGTCTTTCAAGCCCTGATTAAAATGAACAAATCAAGGAACCGTTTTTTAAAATTACTTTTTGGTCCTGTGAAATTCTGTCTTGATGAGTTCCTGCTTGCCATCTGCCCGTCTGCATTTGCCATCATTCTACTAGTCTCTTTTCCCCCCAAAGACTAATTTAATTACTCCTTCTTTCGGTAGGTTTTAATCAAGTGTTACCATGGCTGCTGGTGAATGATTTACAGCCACGGCTCCTGATAGAACAGTTGGTCCCCTTTAGATCCCTTACAATGAGTTAAATGGTAAGTGGTTTTGGTAAGAGAGGATGGAACTGTCTTCAAACTCCACAGCTAACAACACTTAGGTCCTTGGGTGAATCTGCATTGCTTGGTTAACGTTAATGGAGGCATGTCTGTTTACGCTAGCTCAGGTTACAGCCCAGAGACTTGGATGATATTTGGACTGGTTCCACTCCCACACCAGTGTAAATCAGGAGTCACTACCCTGATGCCAGTGGTGAGATGGTCATATAAAATTAGGGTAAGAGATATCAGGCTTTTGTGGCCTGATATTTCCCCCTCACCCCCCATATTGCCTCTCACCTTGTGTAGCCACTCAGTGCCTGATCCAGAGTTGCTGAGCACCCACAAATATCATTGGAGTCTGTGGGCTAGATCATTTTTAGCTTGTTAACGTGACTTAACGCCACCTGGGAGCTGCCGGACATAAGGTGTAGATGTCCAGCTCCTCTGGCAATCGGGTGCTTACTGTCTGGAAGAGGAGGGGAAGAAGAGTCCTTGTTTATACGAGCAATGGAAACCAAGCCGGCAACATCTGGGCTCTACAAGAGTTGGGGTTCAGATTGCTTTTCATGTCTGGTGAAAGTGATTTTTTGGGTGGATCCTTAAAATTTAGGAATAGAAAGCCAACGTGACCCTTTTTGGAGACCATTACGAATCTAGGCCTTGTCTACACTGAAAAAACAGTGTCGATGGGCTCGATTGAGTGGCCAGCGTAGACCCGCTCAGTTGATCCCGGAAGCATTCTCCGGTCGACTCCATAACTCCACCCCTCCAAGTGGAGTAAGGCTGTGTCGTGAGGGCGCTTCAAGTCAGTGGCGCTGAGTGAAGACAGTGCGGTAAGTAGGAGTAACTTAGTCGACGGAGGTATCGCCTCCCTAGGTCTGACCAATCCCTGCTCTCACCTTGGGGTCAGACCGGCCACGTTACCCCAAAGGCTGACTCCTGCAAGGTGCCGAGTCCCTTCCACGGGAGTCTGTCGTCACCTGTCGGGGTGCGGCTGGATGAAAATCTTACCTGAAACAGATGCAGCAGAAGGGGGAAGCGTGGTATTATTTGAACACTGTTTCATGCTTCATAGCGTTTGCTTTCTGTCAGTAGACTGGGTGTCACTCAGGAGACCTCTTATCAGCCTTTTCACCTGCTGGTAGCTAACCAGTTGTTTGATCATTAATTCTACTTCTTGATAGTGCAACAGGGCCATTTAACCTCCAAGTGTCTGGGATGTGGGCTGCTGTGACTTGCATTGAGGTCAAAGAAATTCCCAACTTGGGCCTCTTGTGTGCCAGGACAGTGTGCCAGGGAGGAGCTCCTCCGTGTGAGTGTGTGTGTGCGTGCGCACGCAAACATGTCTGGGCATTCACCACCATGGTGAGGATTAGCGCCATAACAGCACCTTGCACTCCAATAGTGTCTTGCAGATCTTTCAGAAATGCTAATTCGATTAGCCTCCATGCAGCAGCCCCTTGATGTGGTGACTGGTGGAAGGCAGCATTATTCCCATCTTCCAGGAGAGGCGCAGCGCTGCAGTTAGGTGAGCTGACCAGGGTTGTGCCGGAAGTCGCTGGTAGAGGATGGAGAACCCACCCAGCATGCTCTATCAGCATAATGACATTTGTTTAAATTTGACACTTTGGCTTACACGAGTATCTGTTTCCCCTGTAGACAAGCCCTTAGTTCCTCAGCAGGTGGAAAGCAGTGGAGTCCTGCTCCAGTCCAGGGGAGTTATGCCCATTTACATCATGTGAGGGTGGGGCTGGGAATATGGGTTGCTCAGCATAGTCGTCTGATCCCCAAGATCCTTAGATCTCCATATATGCAAGCTGCTCGTAGTTACAGGCATCTTGGGAGGGAGGAGAGTTCTTTTGAAGTCTGCCTTTTGAATTCCCTGGGTTATTTAACAGAGCAGTACAAGACACATTACACGTTATCTAGTCTTGATTCCCATGGCTGACTCTCGTCCAAGCCCACCGTGCATAAATGTGGAGAATGGCGTTTCTCACAACACCACACAATGGACGGATACCGTAAAATGGGCAAATCAAAGCTTAAAATATTATCAGACACGGAATGAAAATGCCACAGCTGCAGTTTGTGCGTCCTCTGACAGAGAATGCTGTTGGCTGACGACACAGCTTGCTTTGCTAAAGCGACCGTTCTGAGCACTCTGTGTCCGTCCCCACGACTGCTGTATTTCAACTCAGTGACTTGTTGCATTAGGTAGTTAGAATATGGCAGCTACAAACACAGGCTGGGCTGGGTTTTCTCTTTCTGCTGCTGGTCAGACTTGCAGGAAGTGGAGCTTGAATTGTATCCATTTATTGCTTTTCATATTACTGGAAAGTGACTAAGTACTTTTGGAGCTGGGTTTGGCTTTCCTGCGTCTGTCACATTCCTCTTGCAGTGTAAGAATTGCAGGAATGGCTCCAAGGTTGTTCTATCATGCCTTGCTCTAATGATGGATGGCTAGTGCTGAGGTGGAGGGCAGCTGAGTTTATGTTGGGTTGAATCCCAAAATGGCTTGAACCCCAAAATGGCTTGAACAGGGACTTTCCTTCAGCAGTGTGAAGTGTGAGGCAGCTCGACTGTGAAGATGTGTGGGCAGAAATATTCTTTGAGGTGTGCAAACGAAGGTCACCTCTCTGACGTCAGGCCAGTATTTTACTAAGAAATTACTTCCCCTAAAACCAAGTTAGAGGAACATGTGCAGTGCTGGTTTACACCCTCTGCAATTGCTCTGTGAAAGTTGAGGCAGAACTTAGTCTAGACTCTAAAAGTTTCACAATTAAATATGTATTATCTTAACATTATTTGGACTGCACCCAATGCTATGTGCATCAGACAAACACAACACACACATAATCCCCCGCCCCTGACTGATGTCAATGAAATAAATATTTTTCCTCTTAAGTACTGTGTGTTTGACTTGCAGATATTTTTCCTCTTCTCTGATCTTAAAAGCCTTTCTGTAGTTGATTGAGATAAGTCATGTCATGCCCAACATTTCACTGATGGAATTGGGAACAGAACCCCCATCTCCTGATATTTTCAGGGGCTTTGAGTTTACCTTTCCAGTAGGACATTTTGACTGCCAACTTCCACCCAAGCTGGTATAATGCCTTGACTACGGTGTAATTGCATCAGAGATAAATTTCTTCCCTGACCTCCAAAGCTGTATTGTCTTGGCTCTTGGCCAGCTCATTTGCTTCCGTGTTTGTTCCTCTTTGTGTGTCTCTGCTTTTCTGCTCCAGGCTTTCAGCCCTGAAAGAAGTTTGGGAACTTTAGACTCTTCCTGGTTTTTCTTTTCAAAGATCACCCGGCTAGGTGGCAAGAGATTCCTTACCGCATGCTGTCTCCTGTGCTACCAGAATGCCTAATCACCGCTGTTCATGATTTGAAATTGGGTTCGCTAGGCTGATGTATAAAGCTCTGAGACCTTGTTCGTTTTACGCCTGCACTTGTAACTTGAAAACTTGGCTACCGGAGCAATTGCTTTTGACTGTCAAATTATATTGTCAGCAGAGTCCCTTTAAAATTTGCAAGAGAAAATACTAGACTGATATCCAGGATTCTGATTAAATGGCTCTCTATTTTTATTCAATAATCATGTGTTTTATCTAAAACACATCATCATGTATACTGACATCAAGTTCTCCCTTGTGTTGGCAACAGACTGGAACATTTGCAAGTCATATAGTAGTGTATGTAAAAGTGTTTCCTGGCATTTTCTTCTCTTATTATGTCAGTGAACCTTAGGGAACTGGATGTTTAGGAGGTTGGCAATTAGTTCCTTTCCTGTCCTACACCACAAGTATCCTACACCCTACCTGTCCTATGTCACAAGTTTGAATCATTTTAATGTCTAGAAGGGGTATGTGATGGTGTAATATCTAGTTCTTAGGTAACCTCTTTGATCAATAGATCTCACAGCATATTATTCCCATTTTTACAGATGGGAGGGGGGGAACAGAAAGAGAGAGGCAAAGTGTCTTGTCTAAGGTCATCCAGGAGATCAGTGGCTGAATTGGGAATAAAACCTAGGGCTCCTGAGTCCCAGTCCAGTGCTCTGCCCCTCCTCCCATTGCTCTGAATTGGTCTGGTTTTGCGGATGTTTACTGTATGAAAGATCTGGTGATCCCTTTTGGCTTTAAGCTCTATAGGGGTGTGTCTACACTGGCAATTAAGTCGACCAAAATTACTCCCCATCCACACTGGGCTTTCATTAAGTCGACATACAAAATTCCTTAAGTCGACTTAATGAAAGCTTACGTCGACTTCATAAGAACCGCCTGGTAGGTCGACCTAACCCTTAAGTCGACTCCTTAGGTCAGCTTAAGCACAGTGTGGACATGGATTAACCGTTAAGTTGACTTTATTAAGTCGTCTTAAGGGCAGTTAGGTTGATTTCCTAAGTCCACATTCAGGGTAACCGCTTTGTTAAGTCGACTTAAAGTCAACCTTATTAAGTTGACTTAACAAAGTCGACCTAACTTTTTCTAGTGTAGACATAGCCTATGAATGTATTGGTGTTGTCTCATAAGGGGCTCGCTAGAAAAACAAGCATGGAAGGAAAGAATAGCTCAAGCTAAGCATAGCTTCTCAGCAAAACACCTGAATGCGGGTAAGCGACAATCCGTTTTAGATTCCTTCTCTAAACACTTTGGTCCTACTGCAAAATAAACTGTGCTTTGGTTTAAGAAGGCTGCCTGGCTGCTGCGTAACTGGATCTATGGGACAGCCTCGTCAGTGTTAAGTGACCCATGCGAAATTAAGTTGGGTTGTCTCAAGCCACCCCACTAGTAATGGTGCTATTTGATCACCTGGTTGGCAGCCTTAGGAAAGGTGCCAAAGATTAAGGGCTGGATCCACAACCTCAGAAAGTCAATTAAAAGCACCGTTATCTCTGTGGGCTTTGGCGCAGGCCCTAAAAGTGTTGTGGAGATGAAGTCTCATCTTGTAGGTTGTGTCTGGGCAGCATAAAGGGAGGGTTACACACTGCAGCCGACCCAGCTGCCCCGGTTCTGCAGTTAGATGTAGCCCTTCAGTTTCCGAGCGGTGGAAGGCTAGCTAGATTTGAATGGGGAGGCAGTGGGTGTGGAAGAAACACCAGAAGAGAGAGGCAAAATTTCACAGAAGGTCATTAAATCCTCAAGACATGAGCGATGGTTTAATTTGTCACAAGCCGTCTGTAAAGGAAGGAGCTAATTTTTTTTAATCACCTTACACTATGCGTACTTGGATGTGTCAGCACATTGTGTGAGTAACCTGGCACTGAGTAATTGAGGGTGAAACATTTTATAGCCACACAGTTAGTCATTGCTCAGCTGCAGGTGTGTGTGTGTAGCCCCTCCACCCAGTGCCACACTCCAGATCAACGGCTGGCCAAGGGGAGTGCCCTTTTGATGCAAGTTAAACCAGTTAATGTTTGCTGTGCTTAGAAGGCATTGTGGTTGGAAAGCTGACTGCACCAAGTTCTAGGAATAGCTGGGGACTAGGTAATTTTTACATGGCTTTTTGGGGACAGAAGTTGGGACACAGTTTGGCAGTGTAGGGGCAGGTTCATATGAAGGACTTCCCTTGTGGCGTGTACCCATAGTCTCTTTCCTGCTTGTGGTGGCTGGTCTGGCTGCTGGGGACACCTATGCCGGTAAAAAGACTGTCTGTGATGCAAGCTGAAATGACGACAGTGCGTAACAGGAAAAGCTCCTGGAGTTTACCAGTCAGGTGTCTGGCTTGCAAGAGCGAGTGGTTGGTGATTAAATAGACATTAGTAGTTTCAAACTTGCAAAAAGTTTGGGTCATAGAGTTTAAGGTCAGAAGTGGCCATCTCAATCATGTAGTCCAGCGGCTCTGAACTTTTCAGACTCCTGTACCCTTTTCAGGAGTCTGATTTATCTTATTCCAAAGGGGAAGCGGTGTTAGTCTAGTTCAGCAAAACAAACAAGGAGTTTTGTGGCACTTTTAAAGACTAACATTTACTTACGGAATTAAATTGGTTGGTCTTTAACAGTGCTGCGAGACTCCTTGTTTGTTTTGATGTATCTTATGTACTCACAAACTTCACCTCACTTGAAAACTTACTTGCTTCCAAAATCAGACATAAAAATACAAGTCTTGCATCATGCTATTATGGAAAAATAGCTTATTTTGCATTTTTGCCATATAATTATAAAATAAATGAATTGGAATATAAATATTGTACTTGCATTTCAGTATGTACAGCAGTATAAGCAAGTCATCGTCCGTATGAAGTTCTAGTTTGTCCTGACTTCACTAGGGCTTCCTACGTAGCCTGTTGTAAAACTAGGCAAATACCAGAGTTCATGTACCCCAGAAGAGCTTTGCATACCCTCAGGTATATGTCTCGCTGGTTGAGAACCACCGGTTTAGTCTGACTTCCTGCACACTGCAGGCCACTGAACCTAGCCCACCCACTCTTGTAGTAAACCCCTAAACTTTGGCTGAGTTACTGATGTCCTCTGACCGTGATTTGAAGAGTGCAAGTCGCAGAGTCTGCCCCATGTCTTCAATACGCTGGCTCATCTCTGTAACAGAAGATAGCCACTTACAACTGATCCTGGCTCTTGGAGATGCAGCTTTGCTCGCCCTGTGTGCGGTTTTGTGTCTGTCTCAATTCTCACCCCAATCCTGAAGGGAAGGATGAGGGTCCTTTTTGCATAATCTTCCCTCCAGGGAAGGTCCTTCCCAAAGGTGCTAACAGCCTTCCCTACCCCTCTATTTACATGCCTGTTACTGGCAGTGCCTCTGAAGAGCTTAGAATCATAGAATAATAGGGTTGGAAGGGACCTCACAAGGTCATCTAGTCCAACCCCCTGCTAAAAAGCAGGACCACTCCCCCTAAATTACCCCAGCCAGGGTTCTGTCTAACCGAGCCTTAAAAATCTCCAAAGATGGAGATTCTGTCACCTCCCTAGATAGCCCATTCCAATGCTTCACCACCCTCCTAGTGAGAAAGTTTTTCCTAATATCCAACCTTGACCTCCCCAGCTGTAATTTGAAACCATTGCTCCTTGTTCTGTCCTCTGTTACCATCGAGAACAGCCTAGCTCCCTCCTCTTTGGAGCAACCCTTCAAGTAGTTGATGGTTGCTATCAAATCTCCCCTCAATCTTCTCTTCTGTAGACTAAATAAGCCTAGTTCCTTCAGTCTCTCCTCATAAGTCATGTGCCCCATGCTTGTGTTTGCAGGAGCTCAAAGTGTTTTAGCTGGAAGGCCAAGTGAGCTATTGCATGTACGCCAGAATGTAGTATCGTTTCATGGGTGTTTCGCCAGGCAGTGTTGGCTTCAGGGCTGACTCATCTCTTCCCTGCCCAGAGACTGGGCTGCACCAGCATGCTCTAACCCGCAGTGGCTTGGAGCCCATGACCCGGAGTTCATTTCCGTGACTGCAGGGCAGTGTCAGGCTGGTTAAAGCTACCTGTCTCCAGCACAGAGTGCTGCATTTGAAGGCCTTATTAAAATGGATCCAAAGTTGGGTTGGACTTCCTGCATGCAAAAGTGTTCCTGAGCGTCGACTAGGAAAGTAATATAAATTTGATCCACTCTGTGGGACTGATTCAGTGCTCACCTTTTTCCGTTGGCTGCCTTAAAGAGTCACTTCTGTATACCCGGGACAAGTGAGAAACTTATCAATGTCTCCCTTGTTTTTATGGGCCGGCAGAATCTAGCCCCCCCCCCCCCCCAGTCTTCGAACACCCAGCAAGTGACAATGAGGTAGCTGTTTTGCAATGGTGCATACATGCCCTCCTGGCTGAAGTTTCTTGCCCTGATTTCAGCAAGGGACTTGGGCATCATGCCTAACTGGAAGTATGTGATTCAATGAGGCTACTTGACTGCTTACGGTTAGACATGTTCTTAAGGACCTCGCTGAACTGGGGTGACAGACTCCCATGTTTCTTGGCAGGCCTGGCTAGTCTTATGTTTTTAATAGCCCTGAGCACCTACGTTTGCTGCGGATGAGTCGGGTGTCTTTCTGATATATGGTACAAAAGATAGTCCGATTCTGCAGGCATAAATGAGTGTAGCTGTGCTCTAGCTGTGCCAGTTTCTACTAGCTGAAGATCTGAATTCAGGTGGTTTTTTTTATTAGTTTGATTGCAAAACAAGGGGGAAAACCCTTTTAAATAGCAAAAATCAAGTGAAGGACTAGAATTTTTTAAGACAGCCGAGTGATCGGTACTAGAAGGATGGTTGGCTAGTGGAGTCTTCGGGAGGAGTCTGGGTAGCCCTCTGTCTAGGATGGTTAAGACCCAATAAATCACGTATCTTGGCTACTTGTTACTTGTGGGCCCTTCTAACTCAAACGTGTCTGGCTGTCTAACTTGTTCCCCTCCTAATTTGGATTGTAAATTCTTTGGAGTAGGGACAACTTCTTTGCTTCTGCTTTTTTCCTGTGCCCAGTTCATAACTGGTGCTCGTAAGTTCTACGGCAGCCCCAGTAAATAACGGGGGTTTTCCAGATGCTGTGGTGCGGAGCATCATGTGAAAAACACTGATTGTAATACCAGCACTGATCTCTAAATTCCTGGCCGTGTTTCGGGTTGTGTGTGGGTGTGTGTTATGGCCGCAGTTTCGCTAGTGGGTTTTGAGGCACAGCGTGAATGTTGTTTTCTGTTCCGATTCTGCCTTTCAGTGCTGCCTGGAGATTATTTGGCTCCTGCCCTGAACTGTTTCCATTGCCTCAGTCAGGATGGTACCTGGTGGTGGCTCTGGAAAACAAAGATTCAGGAGTCATGTGGAAATGGGTGTCCTACAAGGCTGTTGAACGCAAAAGCAAAGTTTGGCGAGGCAGTGTAGTGAATGTTATGAAGGAGGGCTGCCTCGCAGCTGGGCCGATGGGTCCCTGGAGTTTCCAAGCTCATCATCCAATGCAAACAGAGACTATTAATGAGTCAACAGAGTCCTGTGGCACTTTTAAAGACTAACAGATTTTTTTATCGCATGAGCTTTCGTGGGAGAAAATCCCACTTCGTCAGACACTTTGATGATAGGATTTTCTCCCACGAAAGCTCATGCGATTAATAAATCTGTTAGTCTTTAAAAGTGCTACAGGACTCTGTTGTCTTTCTACAATAGACTAACACGGCTACCCTTTGGAATTTGATTAATGAGCCTGTGAGAGCTGGATCTTGCAAGGTCCAAGTGCTTTACGTATGTACTGAACAATAACTGACGCCAACATGGATGTCTGCGGGAGATGCAAGGTTTGGACCTTTGTGTTAGGGAGAGGTTACTGGAAATAAGAGATTCCCTTTGAATCAGTGTGTGGGAGAGTAGTACTCACTAGTCTGCAACTGCAGGGCTTTGGATCCGGCCCGGGCGTTGAGAATGTCACTCAGCACGCCGCACAGATGTAGCTGGTGTTACTTGGGCTCTAGTCCTGCACCGAGAACTATTCAGGCCAGCGCTGTGCACCCATGCACATGACTTCAGTGGGCCCATGTGGTTTCTCTGGCAGGGTTAGGGGCCTGTGATTGGAAACGCTGTGTGGCTAGGCCTTTTCCTTTGTTCTGTGGCCATACGGGGCTTGGCACAAAGAGCTGGCCCTCCAGGGGATGTAGGGACAGAAATCTGGCTTATTTCTGCAGCACTAATAAAAAGCGGGGCACAGAAACCCCATGTCCTGCCCCAGAGTGCAGGGGGGGAGTGGGCAGAGCCTCCCAGAGCGCCTGACACCATCTCAACACATAAAATGGAATCACAGCTTCATCTCTGTCCTCTGACAGGCAATGGGACGTGTTCCTCCCTAGCTCTGAACTCTTCCCTTGTGCCGCTGTAACCCAAGCCTCTGCAGCAGCCTGCGCCAACAGTTTTTGGGCGGTTTTGCAGTTACGGCAGGGGACCTGCTCCTGGGCTGAGGACGCCCTGTGGAGGACCGTCCGCTGCAATCTCCCTTGCCTGTCAAATCCAGGAGCATCCAGTCTGAGCACCCTCCCTAATGCAGAGGGCTGCTGCAGTATGGCATAAATGAGCTGAGCTGTGACACTCAGCAACCTAACCCCACCTCCACCAAGCGTGCAGTATTTGGGATCCAGAGTTTTGGGTGAAGGCCCGTTTCTAGGTGTGGTGGTCTTGGCTTTCCTTTCCCTGGGGCTGGGTTGTAGGTCTGCTGTGCTTCCTGGAAGCATGGTTTGAGGTACAGTAGGAAAAACGAACTTGGGTGGAGCACACACTAGGCATGAGGGGAAAGGCCAATGGGTTTGTTTTTTTCTGGGAAGGGAAGGCACTAGCGATGAGAAGCAAGCACAATATTGTTCCCAGGTCATGTAGGGTGGGAGAATAAGATTCTCTCATCCATGGAGTTCCTCTTATTGTAAATGCTGCTGATGATTTTGGAAGTGTCCTTTGCAAAAGATCCCCTGGCCACCACCTCTTTCCCTAGCAGTCAAATCCTTCCTCTGTTTTCAGACGGGATTGTTGCTTCTAGGTCTGCTTTGGCTTCACTTCACTGTGTTTGTACAAAGAAGGCTTCAGATCTCCTGTCCCTGAAGCCCAGTATGCCACTTGGTGTAGCTAGGGGGAGTGGGTGGTGGTGGTTTTATAATCGAAATGAAGCTGTTTGCATTCTAGCTTGAGAGCATTTTATTTTTGTGTTTAATGTTTGTTTTTGTTTTCCCAAGAGAATTTCAAACGAACTTTATAAAACAAGTCTGTTCTGCTGTCTTAAGAGAGGCTTTTAAAATGTGGCAGCTTGCCGCATTTCTGTTGAGCAATTTCCTATGGTGGACAGTACTGTTAAAAAATGCTTCTCACAGCCATCTTCATCCCTTTTACCATTACAGTAACCCACACTCTGCCCCCCGGCTTTTAGCCCAGAATATTTCTGCTTTTGGGATGACTGTTGTCTTTGGAAAAACACTAATGGCCGGATCCTTGACTGGGTGTAAATCTGCACCGCTCCAGTGATGTTTTAGCCTTTCTTGGTGGGGGAGGAGGAAGGTGCATTTCTCGGGCACTGAAAAGCCCTCTAAACACTCATTTAAGTTTGGAGTAAAATTTTCAGAAGCTCCTAAGGCCTGATCTACACTGGAGCATTGGGCTGGTGTACCGATCACACGTAGGGGTGTGAATAGCCACCCGTGATTTAAAGGACTCTTCGGTTGTGTCCATGTACCATGGTTGAAAGCCACCTCCTTTTCAGTGCTTTCAAGATGTGATCTAGAGGAGAAAGAGCGACACTGACTCACGCTAGTTGGAGCTCTGTGCCTTAACTTGATGGAGACAGTGGTGCTGTTAACTCATGTTGGCTGGCTCGTTGGGACTCCCGCTCCCGTTGGCTCAACTCTTTGGTTGCTCACACAACTAGTCTGTAGTATGGATGGAGGCTGACTCTCCTTGAGTACTGCTAGTTTTTGCTGCCCCGACAGTTTCCTTTCCTCTACACGCTTGTGAACCTCACCTTGTTAATGGGGCTAGTGGAAAGATATTGAAATGGTTTGAGGTCCGAAGATAAGGAATTCCTTTTCTAGAACCTGTTCAGAAGCAAGTTTACTGAAGGGGTCAGAATGTCCATTGCCCTACACTTCTTGCAATCATGGAACTGGCGGGCCGTGTCTTGCCCTAGTGTAAATAATTGTAAGGCAATGGTGGGTTTGCTCCCAGGAGCTGGGTAGCCACCGTCCAGCTGTTTGATGCTTTACACCCAGATTGACAGCTGTTGTGTTCCTGTGTAGAAATACAAGTTTTCTGGAATCATTACTCCTTCATTCTTCCATTCCCCACCAGCTCCAAGGATATTTGGATCCACTCAGTGAAATCCACCTTTTCACTAGGGAAGATAGTTTTGTGGTTAGTGGAAGAAGGGCTGCTGGTAGCTTGCCTTGGAACAGGATTGAGATTCGTTGTCTCTTGTGGCCAGAACAGAAACCTGCATAGGGTGGTCTTGACTTACAGCCCATCCTTCAAGACCTGGGTGGGTTTTGGATCCATGGCTTTTTTGGTAGGATGCGGTAGGAACTGCAAGTCTGTCATCAACAATGCTACCTGGAAGTAGGTCAGCAAAACCACATTTGTTGAAATCTCTTCTCCTACAACCTTTTCCCACAGGTTTTACCATGGGCGGTTGTGGGATGTTTTTATTACAATACCCATATCAAAATGCCCATTCATCCAGTTTTGCTATTTCTTTGTAAGCCGTTCTAACAATGCTTGTTTGAAACGATGCTGCGTCTTTCACCAAAAGCAGGTGGTGGAAATAATGGTGTGGCTAGTCTTGACTGGAAAAACGCTGACGCAAAAACAGCTCAGCACATCATTTTGCCCAGTCTAACTTCAATAGTCTCAATGCTCCTTCCATGCTGCTTTGCCCCACCCCGCCACCTCTGCTTTTTCTCTGTTGGTCACATTCCTGTAAACGCTTACTCTGTGTAGGCTTTGGAGTGGTCCTGACCCTGGCAGACTTGAGGTAGGGATGCGCGTGGGCATGGACATGTACGTACAGCTGCACACACTCAGCAGAGAAGAGCAGTAGTGTGCACACCCATTTCACACCCAGACTTTTTGTTTTGTTTTCCAACTCTTGTGATTTTATTTTGCATCTTCTGATACTTGGTTGTTACTTTAATTCTCCAGCTCTCATGATTTATCTGAGAATTTCAGCTTTATTGCTTAAAAATAAGTACACTTCCAGCCCTTCCGGTGGCTGAGGAAAAGCTTGCAAACCCAACCCCAGTGTATCGTAAGGCCTATTGTAAGAACCCACCATTATTTTTTTAAGTCTCATGATTTTTGAAGCCAGTTTTATGATACTTGGGAGTCTGACGTGTGATATTTGAATGTGCAATAACTCCCTTAAAATCAACGGATTGCTCCCTCCAGGGCAATTTGGATTAGAAGTGGGGGCCTTCTTTGTCTTGTTACATTAAGTATTTAATTAGTGCATGAGAGGCGGGTTATAGCTGTGCCTAAAGTGAAAACAAAGGGGCAATTTTGTGTCTCATTTACTGATCTGTTTTGTAGTGGTGTCCCGATCCAGAGAGCGTTGTTATGGCTGATGCATTCCATCCTAGAGGGCCCAAGACTATATGCTGAGACAAACTTTTTTGACCACGAACAGAATACTCTTGTGTGTCCTTGTAGGGGCCTCTTCTATTTCCTTTCTCTGTAGGGAAAGAGATCTTTTTTGCCTGCCATACAGAGAGCTGAAAACTTGTACTCCTCAGTGCTGGAAGTTCGAGTGGCCGACCCGTGCAGTTTTACTGTTGCCCCTTTATTCGTGTGACGGGCGGACTCGTAATCTACTAGGGAGCACATCACAGGAGCAACATTGGCCTCATAACTGATCCGAAAGATGTTCTTGGCTAAAATCCAGTGACCTCATTCCCCCTCCAAATGGCATAGCTCCTCCTTTTTGTGTCTTTACAGATCAAGAAGGGTGAAGCTGGAGTTTTCAAAAGACCCTCGGGAAGCTAAGCATCCAAGAGTAAAGACTTTCAATAGGACGTTGGTGCTGAGCTCTCTTTGGGCTCACTTTGAAAAATCAAGCCAGAACATTTATTTTAAACAGATAAATCCCCAAACAAGTAACCGCCCAATAAATGTGGAAATTTTGGTTGGGTGGAGCTAAAATCAGATAGCTCAGGCAATGAATTTGTATCGTATGTTGAGAGCCGTCAGTTCACTGGCAGAGAAATGCAAGACAGAGGTCCTTTGTCTTTTTTCCCTTCTTTGTCTGTACCGGCCTATCTGTTACAAAATGACATGCACATGGGTAATAATGGCCCTTTAATTCCCCCCCCAACCCTCAGTGTGCTTTTTATTTTGGTGACTGGCTCAGCACCCACTAATTCCAGGGAAGTCACCAGAGTACGAACTGCTGAGAAATCCTGATGCCTGGGGCCTGCTGAACTGATTCTCCACTTTATAATCACAGGGTTTATTTTTAGCTGAAAGCGATAATTAGCTTATGTATTGCAGAAGAGGGGACAAAGGAGATGAGATGGAAGCTGCTGGGAAGATGTTTCACAAAGAGAATGTGGAGTGTCTTCAGATGTAAGATCCTTGAAAGCTTTTAACAGAAAATAGCAAGGGCTTGGTTTTCATTAAACCAGAGGCGCCTTTGCACTTACTTTAAGGCAGCATAAAGGGACTATAAAGACTGGCTTTCTCCATCTATCTACTGGTGTAAACTAGAACGTGTTTTACCAGCATCACTCTGTTGGATAGGGCTGTGTTTATGATATTGATGCTGTGCCTTATTTTGCTTAGCATAGCTAGATAAGCGCTCTTACCCCACTATAAATAAACTGGCCAGAAATCGACAACAGCATTTTCCACATGCGAATGAAAACTGGACCTCTTAATTTTTCTTAGGAGTTAGCTGTGTTAGTCTAGGTCAGCAAAACAAACGAGGAATCCTGTGGCGCTTCTAAAGATTAACACATTTTTTTTTGGATAAATTTGGTAGTCTTTAGAAGTGCGTCTGTGACTCTGCGTGGCCATCATAAACATGATAAAGTGCCTTTAAAGATAACCCTCTGGAGGCCTGGAATTTAAATAGGGAGATGGGGGGAGAGATTGGTGCTCAGTAAGGTATAGTGTAACCGCCCCCCCCCCCCCCCCTGCCTTTCTCTCTACACACCATTTATGATCCTCGTCCCCACTGCTTTCTGGCTGTGCTGATGGTAACGCTTTGCTGAATAGTGAAAGCAATGAAAATTACAGTCCTAGAGAGAGTCATGGCACTAACATGGTCACTGAGCCACATTTATCCCCGTGGTGCAACGCCGTGGGCGTGGGCGGATGAATTATGCCACCGATTATTGCACCCGCAAGTCCTTGTGGGGACTTGGTAGATCAGCACACACCGGTCTGATAGCATGCAACCAAAGATCTGCCAGCGCCATGGCAGAAATGTGGCTGAGAAATGCAGGACTGCACGTGTTAACGCTCGCCAGCAGTTCTCTCTTGTGGTTGCCTGCCCTCAGGCAGTGAGGGAGGAGGGAGGCTCTCTTTCATTTTTGGTGTGCGCCTGGGGACCTTAGGAGGAGGAAGCCTGAATGCCTGTGTTTCCATATGTTGAAAGGCCGGGAAAGAGTGTCCTGTTTTCTCTTTTAGAGAACTGCTTGATATACTCTCCCCCACAAGTGGGGAGGGGTTTGCGGAGCAAGTACACTGGAAGCTTGAAAGGGACTGGGGGGGGGGGGGAAAGAAATGGTGCATGGCCTCCAAGTGACCCAGAAATGAGGCTCTGCGACTCATGTGACCGGGCAGAAATAACCAGCCACAGCAAGGCTTGGGTGACGGTTATTGTTCGGGTGTCAGCTAGCGGCGCGACTGAAGTTTCAAAGGAAAACCCGCCCTCCTGCCTCTCTTGTAACTAGCTGCAGTGTGTTACCCAAAGCAGCTCTCGGGTGTTGATTTTTCAGAGCTGGCCCCCCCGCGTGTGTGCACGGCTGGGTACTTGCACTGTGGTGCTGTCTCTCACAGCTCTCTTAGCAACGCATTGAGAAACTCTTTCCTCTTTTAGGGGCCAAACTGAAAGTCGTGCAGACATCAGCCTCCTGAGGGTAATGGGTTCCTTTGTGCTGCTGCTGCCGATAAGGTTGGGAGTAAAAGACCCTGCGGGCAGATTACCAACTGTAGCAACACCAGTTTATAGCAGCTGAGGATCTAGGCCTGCTTCTGGGTCCACAGAGTTAATATCCATGGGGATGGGCCCATGTGAAAGACATCCGAGGGGCTGGGTTTCTAAACACCAAAGTAAAAGTTCAAGGGAGCTTTCTTCCACTGGCTTCATGGAGCCAAGATTCCACGCCACCGGCAGCCGCAGGACTCTATAACAAACCACAGCACGACTGCTGGTACCCAAAATGCTGCTTTCCCTAAGGTCTTTTGTTCCCGAGTACGGGATGCATCCAGGCACTTTGCTGGCTGCTCCCTTTTTTGTGGATGGCATTGAATGTAAAATGCACTGAACGTGCAGTGATCCTGGCCTTCCTTAATTACGGCGCTGGCTGGAGAGCCTGACGTTCCATTCCCATCTCTCTCTATGGCACTTACACATCCTGCTGTAGCATAATATTCAGGCACCTCCCAGTCTTTAATGTACTTAGTTATTCCTTCCACCATGCAGTAGGAAGTGCAATTAGCCTGTTTCAGAGAAGGGAATTGAACTCATGTTTCCGAAGTCCCAGGCTAAGCACTAATATCTGCCCTCTTGGTCAGTCATTGCGATTCGGTTATTCCTGGGTTTTAAATGTGTCACAAACTTTCATTAAAAACTTGTCTGTGGCATTGGCCGGAGTTTCTGCACAGCTCTGCTGACTCTCTCAGGGTTTTGGAGTGCATTGGAAAGGCAGCTGCATGTTTAGATTGGGTGGTATGCACACGTTGCACGTTAACCCCTTTGAGGCACAGGTTATTTTTTTTTTTTTTTTTGCACTGATCATCTGCACCAGGATGAAGGTCTCCCTTTGTAAAATCCTGGATGCTTTCCCAGCTCTCTGCCTCCACAGTTCAGGGCAAGTAGTTCCTGGGTGTATTCTAACTTCCTTAATATATGCTGGAACCTCTGCTTTTATGATAGCCAGTCTCACAAGTGACCAGTTCTGGAAACCGTTCCTCCTGATTTGTGGGGGAATCGCATAATGAAAGTGATCCTGAGGATGAAGAGTGAGCTGCTATCCCTACAGTGCACTGGAAATAACTTGGCAGCTGTTCAGAGGGGAGGAAGAAAGGAATGCAGTGCAAAATACGGTGGTTTATTCACCAGGCCTACTGTCCTTATGAAGACGCTCAATGATATGATTGTATAAGCTGTTCAGTTTCCAGTTTGTAACATAGGGATTTGGCTGGAAATGAAATACTGGTTCTCTCCTTCATGGCAAACAGGTCCATCAGAAGAAGCTTTTCCTTTTTAAAACCCTTGTTTGAGATCCCCAGATGACGTTGAAATAAGCATCCTGCATTACTTCTCTGGGTAGCTATCAAAGGAAACCTGCCCAAAACTTCAAAAAGATGTTACTGGGGGCTTAAATCGATGGCTTTGCTTGACACTAGACGTCATGGTCTTAATAAAGGCACTGGATGTATGGCTTCGATACAGAGTGTAACCCACTAACCCCCTCCTTGTGGGATGTTAATGGACAACTTCACCTTGAGCGGTCCTCTACAGTGTGCTAACTAACAACTGTTAGATTGTCTATTTACCTGGGAGTACCTTTTGCCAGACTTGAAGAGCTATGTGTGTTTTGAAAGCTCCTTTCCTACACCAACAGAAGTTGCCCTAATAAAAGATGTTACCTCACCCTCTTTGTTTCTGTAAGATCCATATCAGTTTCTCACATTAGTTGTTCGCAGATTTTGCTGTAGCCGTATTTGTCCCAGGATACGAAAGAGACGAGGTGAGGTAATGTGTCTATTTGGACCAGCTTTTTTACCATACTTTTGCACTACATAGAACTCTTCAGGTCTGGGGAAGGAAGGAAATATTGTCTGCTTTAAATAGAAATTGTGGCAAATTTTAAAGCAGATGGTGTAATATCTTGGAGGTGGTTGCTTGAAGTGCGCAAGTGAAGGTTAGATTGTAATGCACAAAAGGCCTGATACCCTTAATTACCTACTTCATTTCAAATCTGGTTTTCAACCCCTAGGGTACATGAGCTTTTCTCAGGGGCTAGGCAAGAAACATCTTGTAATGGCAGACGGTACATCATGGTATCCTTTGCAGAATTTTTTCCCCTTTTTTCATATGTGTATTATGACCCTGTTTCGAATGATAGGCTACATTATTTGGAAGGGGTTACACAAACTGAAAAATGTGAAAATCAATGTTTCAAGTGATCGCCTCCAATGTAGTATCCTACTTGTTTAACAATCTGTCCCCGCTTGGATTTAGCTCACTCTGCTTCCTTCTCCAGACATGAAGATCAGTTCTGTGCCACTCAAAGGATTACCTTCCATCAGCAGAAGCTGGTACCATAAGATATTCCCTCTTTTGCCTCGGCTCTGTCATGCTTTCTTAGTGTGCCTTTAGAAAGTCCTCAATTCAACAGGCTGGGTTCCAATTTCTGTGCCAGTTACACTAGTGTTAATCCAGAGTAATTCCACTGTGATCAGCAAAGTCACTCTGAATATTCACTACTGTAAGTGAGATCCGAGCCTTGCCTCCCATTTTAGAAGGTTGGAATGTAGAACTTGCCAGACGCCTTTGGTTCAGTGACTGTCTGGTATTCTGCGTCCAACAGTGCCTGTTCTCTGTTGCCGCAGAAGACTCAACCTTCACCCGTTCTACCTTGCTTTTTGTGCCCTGCAGCTGGTGGGATGTACATCCAGGAATTCCCTCCCGCTCTGCTTCTGCCTGAAGCAAGCTGTGTGACTGCCTTTATCTAAGCCACGCATAACAGTAACTCTGTTAGGTTGTAAAATGATCCAATCCTTTAAAAACAAGGATACTTGATTTAACCTGTTGGCTCATTGATTTGCACAGGCAAGCAAAGACAGAAGGCTGCCTGAAGAAGTATTTATTTTCATCCTAAGTGAAGCCTTCTGGAAAGTAACAGCAACGTCTAGGGAAAGGAAACTTGTTTTAAGCATCTGTTGGACTAGTTGGCTGAGTCAAGAAAGGTCCTCTGCTAAACTTGATGGCGTTCAAAGCCAGGCTGAGTTCTAGCCTGCACTTCCTGCCATTTTCAGTAGCAGTCGAAGGGAGATACTCAAGTTACTTAAAATAACTTGCATATCTCCCTTTGACTTCCTTACGTTCAGCAGGTTCGGTGCACTGAGTCGAAGAGATTCAGGCTACTCCTGTTGCAGGGCCTGGAATTAATGGATCGACTCGCTGATCAATTGGGCAGGTCTTCACAGACCCCTCAGGAAGTTTGACCTGATGGCGGTGAAGTTGCTGCTGTGAGTCTACACAAGCCCAGAGAAATGCCGCATCCAATCAGTTCCACAATTCAATTAACGTTCTAGGCAGCAGTAGGTCAAAACCAGAAAGTATTGGTGGTGGTGGTTGGGTTTTTTTGTGATGAAAACGGGCAGGAGGAAATGGGGGGTGAGGGACACGAACCCATCAGCTTTAACCAGGTCTGTAATTTTCTGTAAATCCAAAGATCTGATTGACTTTCAGCCACTGATGTAGCTGCCCATGCAAACCACTAGCATAAAGAGCCTTGAATCCTCCTGCTTGAAACCAGGAACAGCGTCACTGTTGCAAATAGTGAATTAGGGGTTTCAACCCATGCAGTTGCAACGATTGCTCTGATCAGAAGAGCGTCAGACCCATAGTGAAAGGCTAATGGGGAAGCAATGTGGTCTAATGGATAGGGCACTGAACTGTGACCCAGTTCTCTTTCCATCTCTACCACTGACATGCTGTGTTATCTTGAGACAGTCACTAAGACTTTTCCCATCTGCTGCCTGAGATAACGGTACTTTTCTTTGCTGGGTGCGCTGAGACATACGGAGGAAAAGCATGAGAGAGCTAGAGCTATGCAACCCTTAACGTGGATTGATTTGCACTCAATTGGGGTTGCTAGTAAAAGAATGGAGAAGGCTCAATGACTTGCAAGCGTTAGAGACTGACTTATGTGTTGTCTTCGAAGAATTTGGGTATAAGATGCCGTGACGCATACTTGAGACAAACTGGAGGAGATACGTGATACCAAATGTACCCAGTCTCATGTCTGAGTGTCTTTGGTTAAGGGTCGTAACTACATTTTTTTGGTTACATTCTGTTTTAATTTCTCAGAGAATGTCACTTCTGATCAGTCACAGCCCAGTGCTTTGAAGAATTTAATGCCGTAATTTAAAGACTGAATTCTTCCAAGTATTTTCTGCGAGCTCCAGGCTTGAAGTCCCCTTCAATATCACCAGAGTGCAATATTCAAACTCATTTTGCAGAGGCAGTTTTGTGAGAGTCTGATAAGAGTCTTGTACGTTCTTGATTTTGTTCGTGTGTGTGAAGCTCCCATATTTTGGTGACTGGCATGCTTGTGCCTCTGTAGGTTGAGATGGTTATTTTGCGTATGTATAACTAAAAATCAAGCTTGTCATTTTTCCATAAACACGTTGGGCCTGATTCTCCTTTATGCGAAAGCCTCTTTAAAATACCTTTATGCTGTAAAGTGGATGTCAATTACGTTTGCACATGCTTTCAGGCCACTGTGTACTGCCAGAGTGGTACAAAACAGTGCCCTTTATTTCCCCTTTAAATGAGGATCTGACACAAATGGCATTGGGCAAATTGAGTGGAGGAAAAGAGAGCAGAGCCTAGTGGATCAATCTGTCACCGTTGCAGATTATCCCTCACCCTTTGTTTCTCACACCCATTGCGTTGTTGCAGTCTGCATGGGTAGGTTTTTCTGTATGGCTGTAAAGGATTAATTTGTTGGTACTCGGGCACTGAACAGGTTACTGCTGCCTTTATCTCTAATTTGTGGTTGGAGACCTGCACTGTATTTGCAGATTTTTATTTGCGTCACTGAACCCAGAAGTTTTTATTGTATTCTCAGAAACTGATTTTGCAACAGCTCAGCCATGAAAGCCAAACCCTGCAGTTGAATTAGAAGTCTGAGCAGGAAATAACAAAATGAGATTCATCCTGAGGGAAAAAGGCAAGTTGAATATTTATGGCAGGGGAAAATAATTTCAGACCCGAAGAGTCCAATGTTCTGGGCAAAGTATGCTCAGTGATCTAAGATTCCCCACCTCTGTAACATTGGAAGTGCCTCTGAATCTGTAATATGGTTCTCCCCACAACACTTTGATGACACAGGCGAATTTGCTCAGAACCTACCCTAACTGTCTCATGGTATACTCCTGCAAAGAGATGCTGTGGGAACTAGTATAGGTGTCAAATCTCATCCAAGACCAGAGCCCTATCATGTTAGGCACTGTACAAATGCCGTAAGGGACGGCTCCTACCCCACATGGCTCACGCAGACTGAATAACTGAGCACCAGATGAACAAAGGGTGGGAAAACAGCTAATATAATGTTCCCAGGGTAGGATCCAGGTCTCTTGGCTCCCAGTCCAATGAAGCCCTATCTTGTAGTTAGACAACAGAGTCTTGTGGCACTTTTAAAGACTAACAGATTTATTAATCGCATGAGCTTTCGTGGGAGAAAATCCCACTTCGTCAGACGCTTTGAAGATAGGAAAGTTACAGAGTGGGAGGAAATTAAATGCAGGGGAGTGTATGACATAGCATCAGGTAACGGCTGTATTCAGTGCCCTCCATGTAGTCAAATTCCAAAGGGCTACCCCTTTGGAATTTGACTATCTTGTAGTTGACCATGATCGCATAGATGCATTGACATGGACGAGGAGGGCCTTTACGGTGTAAAGCCTCACTCTCCGAGAGATGAACACATGCACCTCCCATTGACTTCAGTGGGGATGGTGTGTGCTCCGAAATGTGCCTGTTGATGTCTGTGGGAGTTTTATCGTAGACCTCAGTAAGAGCAGATAAAAGGAAGGAAGATGTGCCCAGAGCAGAATGAGAAGACAGCCTTTAGGTCACCTGATGAAATGTACATGCTACGAAGAGTAAGGAAAAGGCTGCTATTTTCAGTATTACTATTAATTAATTTGTATGTGACCGAGGAGCTGGACTTAGCTCTCATTACCAGCCAGACCAGTTCCAAATCTACTGTACAAACAGCATTTCTTCCCGCTGCAGGGACTGTCCTGTTGTGAGATAGCCAAAGAATGGGGAAGAGCTCAGCTGCCCTGGGGGAAAAAAGAAGCTGAAACACCCCGTGATGCTCCCTTGCTGTGAATTAACCTGTCGGCGCTTTTCAGAAATGCGGCTGTCTGGCCTTGGTGAATCCTGTATATCTGTACCAGTCACCCGCAGCCTTGCATTATTGTAGCTTTTTCCCCCCTGTGCCATCTGTTGAAATGTAACTTGCAATAATACAGTTGTGAATCCAACTGACCTGATGTGTTGTCTAGTGGTAGACCTGGAAATTCTCCTGTGGTCATTACCTGGGCCAGAGCACTACCCTCTGACTAGGGGAAAGGGGCAAAACTCTCTGCAGCTGTTTCCATTCCCTAGTGAATATATAGTATTCCAGCTACTCCATATAACAACATGAAAAAGTGGGACACTCAGGTGTGGTCTTGTGCAGGTGCATGCATTAAAAGTATTTTTATGAAGATTTCTAAAGGCGAACAAATGCCATAACAAGACAGCCAGGCGAACTGCCGTGTATCACGAAGGCACAAGGGGAAACAAGTATTCCAAAGAGTTAACGGGTAAAAATGGAACTGGAGAAGCTTGCGGGGAAATGTTGGTAAAATGAGTGTTTGACCGCTCATTTCTGAATGTGACTGAGGAGTAAATAGGCCCTCTTGGTGCGTGGAGGGGGTGAGAGTGACCGAGCATATGGTCATCCCTTAATGAATCTGCCTCCTGCACTGGGCCACCACGATATGAGTGTCTCTGCTCCGCATTGAGGCAAGACTGAGGTAAGCAACCGAGCCATATGGAGGGTGCTGTGTATGGCGGAGCCTTGGCTTCTCGCCCTCAAATCAGCGCGCCCGTTCGTCAGCATTAATTAGAAGGGCTTTAGACTTCTGAAGTCGCCTGTGGTTTGGCAGACTGCTGCCTCTCTCTGACACCTGCACGTGGGCAGTTTGTGGCTGACTGGGGAGGCTGGGTTTTCAAGGTCCAGGGGGTACAGCCTTCCAGCGAACTTCGCTAGAGCGAATCCTGCAGCTGCAGTGTGTTGGTGTACTCCAGTTCCAGGGGTTAAGGGTGACGTTCACTTTAAGCAGAGTGATCTGGCTTTATGGTGGGGGAGTGTGTTTTCTGGGAGGGGTGGCAAAGAATAAGAGAGGCAAGATGCCCAGATGGAGTATCTGATGTTGCTTCCATTCACCACCTGAACTGGGACGGGAGGGTCGGTGCCGTCATGGGTCCCATAACCACCGCTTTCAGGCTTTGTGCCGTCCGAGCTAGCGCCAGCTCCGACGCCCTCTGCAAAGCACTCTGAATACAGCGGGCTCCCTCCCCTGCATGACCTTGGCTCTGGTATAAACGGTCCAGAGAACGGGTTCTTGCGGTGCCTTCCTACGCTGGGTGCCACTCGTCTCCCCCGGAACAAAGGTATGTTGGCGTGACTGTTGGAAGGCTTACGCTGGCTGTGAGGCACTGAGATGTTCATAGGCAGAGCTGTAGAAAACAGAACGACATAAACGTCAGTGGACTGCTGTTCATCGTGGTTTCACTGCAAGAACCACTCCCAAACTAAACAGAATCTCTCTCCCTTCAGAAAACCCCAGGCGGAACGCGGCTCCCTGATATCCATGGCAGAACCCTGCTGGACTCCAGCATGGCCAAGGTTTCATCCTATAATGTCATCGGCTGACGCCTGGTAACGGCGTGCCTGTGTTTCTTCCCTGGAAAGTGCCCATTTCCACATCTGCGTTCCTTGCTGAGGAGCGAGTCTCTGCCCCATATGTACGTAGTGCTGGGTCATTGGTCTCAAAAGCACTGGTCTTTAAGTGAGTTAGGGAAGTGTCTAGTGCAGTGTTTCTTGACGTTTAGTAGACCTAAAGGTATTCATTACTTTACACGGAACACCTGGTAAAAACTTTGTCAAAAAAGCCAGTATATACCAGCTGTAATGTTTGTAATATCTGCATATTACGCATTCCTGTGACAATGATTAGTCTGCAGAAGAGAAGATTGATGGGGATTTGATAGCAGCCTTCAAGTACTTGAAGGGGTGCTCCAAAGAGGAGGGAGCTGGGCTGTTCTCAATGGTAACAGAGGACAGAACAAGGAGCAATGGTGTCAAATTACAGCTGAGGAGGTCAAGGTTGGATATTAGGAAAAACTTTCTCACTAGGAGGGTGGTGAGCATTGGAAGGGGTTACCTAGGGAGATGGTGGAATCTCCATCTATGGAAACATTTAAGGCCCGGTTAGACAAAACCCTGGCTGGGGTGATTTAGGGGGAATGGTCCTGCTTTTAGCAGGGGGTTGGACTAGATGACCTCATGAGGTCCCTTCCAGTCCTAAGTTTCTAGGATTCAGGAAATCAAATTAAATTCATGTTGTATTTGTAAAATCGTATGTATTTCTAAAATATAGATACGTATTGATTATACACACTGCTTAAAACCGAACATCGTATTACTCAAGTTTTAATGGGGATTTTGGGCCTGCATGTTTGAACAAGGTTAGTCTGTTCTTGGAGTAAGGTTCATCAAAGAAAGTTTTACCCTGGAAGTTATATCAAAGCGATTTCAATGCTAACGGTAACAGCAGCAAGGCATTTAAAATGCACTAGCCGCAGCAAAGGAGCAAGTGCTGGCAGATGCTAACGGATGCCTAGAAACTTGCTGTGGCTGGGACGTTTTAAATCTCCCAGCCACGCTTCCGCATGCCACATTGCTCCCACTCCCTCTCCACTCAGCCCCAGCAGGGAGCGGGTCAGGATTGGTCCTGGAACACTTTCACGATGTTCTCGGAGCACCAGTTGAGAAACACTGGCCTAGAAAGCACACCTGCGGCGTACAAACACACAGCAAGATGGGCTTTTGCTGACTAGATGCTTACAATGAAATCACCCAGTCCTGCACAGAGACCTGTGCAAGCAGAGCGGTGTGGACACACACAGCTGCAGTGACTTCAGGATGGCTTCACATGAACACAGAGGTCTTCCCCATGGGCTTTTTTCTTTTTTCTTTTCAGATCAGGGCATCCCTGGGCAAGACAAAGGGTGGGAGAAATCAAGTATCACCCCGTTTTATGCAAGAAGGGCTGAGGCAGAGAGCTGGATTTTCAGAAGTGACTTTCAAGGGTCTAGCATGGGTTTGAGCAGCCCTTTCAGCGGGTCTGAGCATTTATTTTAACTCCAATTAGAATTCAGAGAATCAACCCCGATGTGTTCAGTGTCTTACAAAATGGGTGTGGGGTTTTTTCTGATACTGAAGCCCCCATGCTGGCCGGCATGCTATCTGGGGAAAACTGCTCCAACCCTGTTATTTCTGGTGTCGTCACATGCAACGTCTGGATTTCTCACTCTGAGTTGCATCAACCTGTGACCAGAAATTAAAAAAAAAAACCAAAAACCCTTTATAATTTCACAGGGCTGCTGCTTTCTGACCTGAGAAGTGTGTGTGGGCAGTGTGAAACCCTGTATCTACCCCAGATCTCTGTGAGTAGTTGGATTACTGGTAAAACAAACCAGCAGCTAGCTTACAGGAAAGCATCATTCAGGAATTCAGGTCTGCTGCGTTTTGCTCATGGCTGCTTACTATTAATATTGCCCTACAGCCAGATTAGGCGGATGGCTCTGTTGCTGGAATGCTGCCAGTCTAAAGAAACGTCTCATCTGTTGTTTTAAATGATCCCTGTACCGAAAGCTGGATTCAGAACTTTTAAATTTTTGTCCTCAAGAGCCCACAGTTTAAATAGACGAGACAGAAACAAGTTGGGGTTAGGAGCAAAGCATCTTGGGTAAGGTCCCTATCTCATGATACCTGTCCCACCTCGCCTCTAGGGCACCCGCCTTATAGTTGAAGCAACAGCCATGTGTGTCCCAGTACTGAGTGACTCCAGCGGTCTCTTAGCTATCACAAAGATGGCTGAAATATCAAGCTGAGTTTTTGTGGCCAAGCATTGCAGCCCCCATCTGGAGCATGGCTGATCGGGTTCTTCCTGGCATGGTGTCACATGCTCTGGCCATGCACGTGTGCAGAAATTCCCAGCTGTTGGCTTCAGAGAGCTTCCAGTCGTAAACTAAAACACAGGCTTTCCAGCTACCTAATGGAGGGGTGGTAGAGGCGATATAATAATCAATTCAGCACAGCACGTTGTATGCCAGTGACGAGGGGCTTTCTAGGGCAATGGTTTTCAAACTTCTTTTCTTGGGACCCAGTTGAAAAAAATCATTTACGTCCGCGACCCAACAATGACATCTTTCAGCAATGCATTCCCGTCTTTTGGCAGTGGCAGAAGGGAGTGCCGTGACCCAGCACCTGAGGGTCTGCGACCCAGTACAGGGTCCTGACCCTAAGTTTGAAAATCACGGCTCTAGTGTGTTGCCATCCAATGTGCGTGCAGTAAGCACACCCTTTTGTGCATGTTGGTTTAGCAGAACACACGTACAATCTAAAGCTTTGAGCCCAGAGGTCTTGTGCCTCCATTTCCCCATCTGTAAAATGGGAATAATGATACTGCACTCCTCCATAAAGCGCTTTGAGATTGACTGGTGAAAAGTGCTGTGTAAGGGGTCGGTGTTACTGCTTCCCTGCCTGCCTTTAGATTGCATGTGCCTTCTTGAACCTGTGGAAAGTTCCTCATGCGTAGGAGGCTCTACTGTCAATAAGAGTCAGTCACCCGTGTCACCACAGAGACTCCAATGTCTCATTAGGACTGCCATGCCCTCTTCAGTCAATAGGAGGCGGCGCTATTCCAAGCTGGTGGGCAGGTCAGAAATGTTCTGCTCCATAGAGGGCAAAGGTGTAGATCAGTTTTTCAGCTAGATCCAGCATAGCCTCTGTTTTACCTTTAAGTATTTTGTTACATCTTCTGTCTGGGGATGGATTGGATCAGTGGTTTTCTACCCTTTTTCATTGATGGATCTCTTTAAAAGAAATTCAGATAGAGGTGCAGATTCCCTTGAAAGCCACTGGATTCGATGTCCTAAGAAGTCTTCTCATCTGTAACTTCTGTGATTTAGGCATGCAAGTCACTGCATTACATCACCCAGACATGTATACAGAAAATGTTTCCAGGAAGCTTCAGGAGAGACATTTAAAATGGACAAAAATACATGTTTGTTTTTCCTTTTAATTATAAATCTGATCTCACCTTGAATGCTAAAACTCTTGTTTCACTGTAGCATGTTTTGGTTAATGAAATGCAGATAGACTAAATTTGCTTTGAGCTATTGTTTTGTTTAGAAATCTTTGACGTGTACGTCTGTCCCTTGGGGATGTGTGACTTAGGAACTATGAGAAGTCTCTTTTGAGCTTTTGTTTTATAGTAGGAAAAACAGAAGGCACAAATAATATTCTTTGATGTTGTCTTTGCATTTCAGTGACAAAAATGTCAACTTTTCTGTGGCAAAATTGAGATCGAGAGGCACTGAAAGCTTTGGTGTTTTGAGTCAAACTTAATTTTTTCATCTTTAAATAACTATTACTGTTTGCCTCTAAGTAGAGGCCAGAGATCCCAACCTGAATCGTCCCTGTTATTCTGGGTGCTGTATAGAGTTAGTGGAAGACACTTCATGCTCTGAAGAGCTCACAGTCTAAATGCAGATGCTCTGAGTGGGTGTAACCACCAAGTGGAGGAGATGGGAAAGGGAAGATGAGGATAACCACAGTAGGAAGATGCTGGCATTGGGCATCATAGACCAGCGGTGTTCTCTGTTGGCAGACTGAAGGTAACTGGTGTGTACGCAGTGTATATCTGGGTGAAGTTAACCACTCTAGGCAGCTCTCTTTTTTTGGATGGTTTAAATAAGGGTCCCCGCCTGGTAGAACCGCAGGGCAAACCAAGCCTTTGCTGTGCTGTTTAGTGTAAGGGAACAGCTTTCTTGGATTGACTCCCAATCATCACCAAACTATTTGCATGGAGTAGCCCATACGAGAAAAATCAGGCCTTGCCCCCAGGAGCTTTCAACAGTAACCATTGGCTTTCTGGATCCCAACAGGTGAAACTGGTGCGCTACATCAACAGACAGCGGCAGTGTAAGCTGAGTGTGCCCCTGAATGACAGGACAGAGGAGCTCAGCAGCTACCCGAGATTCAATGACTGGTTAGACCTCGTCAATGTAAAGAAGGAAGTTGTACAGGTAAGGGACAAATGGACTGGTACAGTGCAAGCCTGTGTCCATAGTACTGGATTTCCTGGCTGCCTGCTGTATTGTTCAGACTCCTGAAGTTATTTTAAAGCCGGGGCTTTTTGCAGATGATGATTTGCACACGCCTTTCTAAAATTATTCTGCTCAGATAACAATGCTGCTTTGTCTGGACATGGACTGCGCAAGTCGGCTTTACAGAGTGCTTGGTCTGAGGTCGGGAAAGATCAGTCCAGATAAAATCTGTCTCTTTAAGAAGCACAGGAATTTATACATCGCATGTTGGCAAGCGTACCTGGTCTCTTCCTGGTTTAGATCTGAAGGAGAGGAGACCAAAACAGGTTTTGCAACATGTTTTGTTTGCTTGCAGCTCCGTGGGCCCTGGCACCTCCGGTAAAAGCCCCGGTGGGTCTGCCCTTTCCAAGTTCTCTCCCTTGACCTTTGTTGGGAAGAGAAGGTTCCTCTCTTTTCCTGAAACCCCTCTCTCCCCTCATCCCTAACAAGAGGAGCTGGGAAAATTTCCCGAGAAAGAGAGAACTTCCTTTTTTGCATAGCAACTAAAGACAGAGAGAGGTAGAGTTCCAGTGGAGTGGCTTTCTGTGGATCAGGGACTTGCCACATTTATGAACCAGTTAATATACCTGTCTGCTGTGGATCAGGGACCTCCCTGCAATCTGGTCGGAGGGTAGAGTTCAGAAGCACCTTCCTTCAAACAGGCCACATGTCCATCTGCAACTTAGATTGGAGACCCCTCTGTATCTGATAGTGGGTGGGAAGGTGGCTTTGGCTTATACTCTTGTAAGGCCATGACATTGCAGTTCATTTTCCCGTCGGGGTAGACGTGGGCTTGTGGGGATCTTTCCTGTGAACAGAGAGAGGAAGGAGGGAGTTAAGTTCTAGGATCCACCTGCAAACTTCCTTACTCTTGTTTGGTCGATACTTAACTAGGATCTTTCCCAGGGCATTCTGCGGGGCAGCCCTAGGTTGGATTTTTCTCTCCAACACCTCTGTAAATTGGGAGCTGATTTATGGAGCTACATGGGCCAAATGTTGTCTTGGGTGTAAATTGGCACAGCTTCAAGGGAAGGCAATTGGGCTGTGCCAGTTTGTAAGAGCAGAGAATTTGGTCCAGTGGATCTAAAGTTTCACGGATTGGCACACACCAGAAGGATTCCTGTCCGTAGTGATTTCAACGAGTAAAGCCTCTGGGTCAAACTGAAATCAAAGGGCTTGCACCTGGGTGGTGGTGGAGAGTCACACTCTGACTTTCAGAGATGCTGAGCGCTCGTCTCTCCAGTTGAAGTCGGTGGGAGCTACAAGCGCTCGGCACTTGGAAATCGAGCAGATGTGCGACTGCAGAAGTTAATGGGCCCTTATTGTTGAATTCGTTACCCTCGTGATAGCTAGAAACCTACGACAGCTCCCGGGACCAAGCCCATTCTGACAGTGCCCCTCCAACCTCAGCATCAGCTTTGTTCATGGGAAGAGTGGACATGCTGCTTCGCATCCCTTGGATTATTAGGAGGTTGAGGTCAGCAGGGAACTGACACCAAGTTCCTCATTTGGGGTGGCAGTGTGCCAGTCTTACGCCTGCCCAGGAGGACTTGCCCACAGGAGGAGCGCCGTTGACTGACCTGGCTCCGTTCCTGGGGGCATTCAGCAGCGTGCGCCAGCCGCGGCCCACGTGAACTCACTCGCTGTCAATTCGCGAGACCCGGAAACCCCCTAATAATCAAATGAATATGAATAAGCTGTGAATGCACCTTCTGGTTTTTTGGGCAAATTCTGAGGTCTTTGTTCAAGCTTCCACTTACTCCTTTCTCCTGCAAAAAAAAAAATGTCCTTGGCTTCAGTAGGAATTAGCCTGAATAAAGAGTGAGTGACAACTGCGCCTTTGTCTAGCTGCCTTCAGTGGACTTAGTCCTGCTTCCCATTGCTTTGAAAGGGCAGAATCTGGCCCAGTGGGATGACTTCTGGACCGTGCTCTGCTCTTCTAGGTGGAATATTAGGCGGCTTATTGATTTTCGGGCATTACAGGCCGAAGCGCAGAAGCTGTATCTCTGAAGTCTGTTGCTCTGACTGGGCTGCTAGACAGTTACTGGTTTCTAGAGTAACTGGAACTTCCTTAGGCAAAAATAGCTTCTGTGTAAATTCATTGAAACCCTCTTTCCAGTGTCTGCAGAGTGAAAGGGGAAGTACCTCCCACAGCCTGTCCTGGGCATGACAAGAGGCCACAGCCCGGTCTGCATGGTTGCAAAGTTGGTGAGCAAATACGTGTCTGATCCCTGCCAAGAAGAGCGAACTTTCTCACTCTTTAATGGTCTTCTTCATAGCCCCTTTACTGCTCCCAGTCCTCATGGAAAAACACAAACCGCGTTCTTCTTGCTCCCATCATCAGAAATACCTGCGGTGTGTGAAGCATTTCTTTAAATTGCTTTTTGAGCCCAATTCTAGTTTTCCTGAATTCTGATCCCATTTCATTGCAAAAGGTTATTGTTTTCTCATGCAGCTGCCTTTCTTTGGTAGTAGCATTTAGGTGAGCTGGGAAAGAGGATTGAAATCTTTTGATGATTAGGGGACTTCAATGAATCAATCATAGGTTGGGTGTCTATTGCAGGAGTGAGTGGGAGGTTCCGTGGCCTGCATGGTGCAGGAGGTCAGACTAGATGATCGTGTTGCTCCCTTCTGACCTTAAAGTCTATGAAACTCACAATGGAGTTATTTTCCCAATTTGATTTTTGCATGGGCTTCTGGGAATGAATTTGGAGCCTGCAAGTTGGAAGGGATGTAGGTGGGAAGGAAAGACCCAGATTGTTAAACCAAAGAGAATTGTACAAGTCTAGTTTGTTTTGGTTTTTTTTTTTGCTTACTCCTCTCTGTGCTTGGACAATGCCAGTTAATGAAATCTGTTGACCTTTTGTTGACCATCAAGCTTCAGTGTCTGGGTTGCAAACAGTGCATAGGGCTGTCTGGCTTTTGTTTTTTTGTCGTCTGTTTTCTACTGCGAATTTTTACACAGATCAGGAAATGTTTCTGTTGTGCTCAGATTTTGTAAGTCATAAGAGCTTTTATTTATATAAAACCTGAAATATTTTCACAGCATGTTTTGAAAACAGCTGGGCAGAAGAAGGGTGCTCTCCAGGGCTAGGTGGTATTAGATATGTCACATCTTTGGGGCTCTTTTCCTGTAGCATTGTCTAGAACACAATACCTTTGATTTTGCTGGGAGGAATGTGGCTGAAAGAGCCCTCTAGCGGCATAGCCTAATGCAAAGGGGAGTCAGGTGTGGACTCTGTTCTGGCTTTGCCAGTGACCTTGCTTGAATCACTTCCCTTTTCCACACCTCAGTTTTCCCACCTGTAAAATGGGGGTAATTATACTGTGTTAACTCTAAGACTCATGAACGAAAAGTACCTGGGGAAAACTTTCAAAAGTGCCTGAGTGACTTTGGCTGTTGAGAGTTCACATCCTACTTAAAGGGCTTTAGGCACACAAGTCACTGATGCTTTTGAAAAACGTATCCCTGTGCCATGAAACGGCCCCGCTGCATCAGGCATTGTATAAACGCAGGGTGACAGTCAGTCTCTGCCCTGAAGAGCGGGTACACTAAATAGAGAAGCCCGAGCACAGTGTGGGAGGGAAAAGCGAGGCAGAAAGAGGTGAAGTAGCTTGCTCAAGGGTACTTGGTAGAATGGCAGAGTGATAGACCCACCGACTCATGTTGCCTCTACTAGGCAGACAAAGAACATGTGCTCACGTCGGTCTCTGTGTATGTGAGTGGTCAGATGCTCTTTTCATTTCTGATGATGCCAGAGTATCACAGTGACTCTGCTAACCCGCGATGCAGCCCCCGGAAAGACTGCTCGCTTAGAAGGACTTTTCTGCATCTGGTGATGAGTCCTTCCCAGCCCCTTCTCCAAAAATAAAGCTGCTGGGCAGTGCAGTGCAAAAACTCCGGGGCTCTCCTGTCAGAAACAGAGCCCCTGTGCTAATTTCAAGTATTTGCTGACTCCTGCAGTCCAGAGCTCACTAACACGGCTCAGCCATTGTGGAGCTGGAAAGCTCTGTGTTGTAACGGCTGTCTTTTGCCCCGTTGGAACACGTCTCTTTAAAACGAGAATAATGTCCACCTGTCAAATCCTTTAGTTCTGGAAGTGATTAAAGTAATAACAATGCATTGTTTATGGCGTTGGGCAACAGCTAAAACTCCTGTGAACTTGGAGAGCAGCGAGCCAGTAATGCTGCGGAGAGTGAGAGTACTGTTTGGTGCCGGACTCGCAGACCCTCAGGTAGGTGAGGAACACAAGTCTGATTTTTTGCGCCCGTTGCTATACAGTGCACATTTTGTGAGGGGCAAGTTATGCGCTTGCCAGCAACTCGGTAGAAGCCAGTTGCTGTGATTTCCCCTTGTCGTGCCTCTAACCAGCTACGATGTAGATTTCATGGACATAAATGGACTAAGTTTGTTGGTTTAAGACAAGGAGTCGGGGCACTTTTAAAGACTAACACATTTATCATTTGAGCTTTAAATAAATGAGCGATAAATAAATGTGTTAGTCTTTAAAAATGCCCCAGGACTTCTTGTTTGTTTGCTGAACTACACGAACACGGCCAGCGCTCGGGGGCTAGTTTCAGACAGCTTTGCTTTTGATCTGGCTGTTGTGCGTTTGATTGCTTTCTGGCAAATGCGGAAGGAGTTTTGTGATGGCTAAGTGCTCAGACGAGGGCTAAATGTGGTGTCAGAGGGGAGCGGGATTTGTTTAGGGAGGTGCATGCGGTACTAAGTGTGGTGAGATGAAATCGAGAAATGAAACATGCAAGCTGAGTGTTCGGGACAGGTCAGGGAACCTTCCTGATAGTGAGATGTGTTAAATGGTGCTGTTCATCAAAGGGTAGGAGATAAGTTCTTTGAAAATGATACTGGTCAAAGGGCTAGGAAAGTACAGGACATAATCCTCTGAATTGGGAGTTGGCATGGAGTTCTCAGCAGGGTGCTGGGAATTTCGGAGGCTAGGACCAGGTGTTGGGACAAGTAAGCGATCACCTGCCCTTCCCCTAGTGTTTAATGGGGATAAATCTCTGGAAGAAGGGTCCCAGTGTGGAAAAGGCTGGGAAGAATCACTGATTGAATAGGTCTTTTCCATCTCCATCTTCTTCCGGGGTTTGTTTTTTGTTCATTCAAAGAATGTGTGAGTTTTCTAAAACAGACCCAGATGTTGGCTTGTTTTCTAAAAATCCCCCAGGACCCTAACTTTTTTATTTGCGCTCACTCCCTGCGAGCACTTTTTGTCACAGAGTTAAGGTAATTGAAGAAGATGGTTGCCTTGTCTTTGTGAGACGTGTCTGAACTAGTCCTGCACTGCCCTAGCAGGAGTTCTAGTCAATCAAACCTGGAAGTCTGTTTTTAGAGTCGAGAACTGGAAGCCTGTCGTAGACAGGGAGTGGTGAGCCTGGCTCTCGAAAGCTCATTAATCAAACAGATCTCTCCCACCGCAGGGCTGCTTGGAGGATCAGCAATATGACGGGTGGTTCTGCTGGCGGATCTGGTTTATAACTATCGTGCCTTGGGAATGTGTGGGAATACCAGCAGTTCTTTTAGGGGGTGCGTTTGCTTATACAACCTAGTTTGGTTAGGGAACAAAGGAGGGGGCATGGGATTGGATAGGAATGGTGTTTCCTTTTAAAACCCTCAGCAGGGATCACACTTAAATGGACCAGGCAAAGTAGAAGGAGCAGGCCGGCAGGGCCTCTGTCCGTTTGTGTTTGGACTTGGACTATTCCTTGCAAGTTTCGGGTTCTCCTGGGTTCTTGTTGCCTCTGAATGACCCCCTGAGTGCTGGATGTTGAGGGGCATTTTTGGTATCGGAGTAGGCTGAGCTGTTAATTTTATCCCATGGTGAGTGGCTCGTGGGAAGAACAAGTGTAGTGAGCAAGGAAGCGTGCCTCCATCTCCCTCTGTCTGCAGCATTCCCTTCCCTGGGCTGCAGGGAGTGAAGTGAATCGAACAGATTGTGACCAGATTTTAGCTGACTCTCCTGCCCAACTGTTTGGGGAGATGATCTGTAAAATGGGGAGATGGCAGCTTTTTGTGCAGTGGTGTGTGTTTGGCTTGGAGAGGAAGAGCCACCCTCGATCAAATCTTTTGTTTGAGTGGCGAAGACTCCACCTTCGAAGCCACATATTACAGCTGCCCTCCTGCCCATCACGGAGGACTGCGTGGGACTCCCTGGACAGCAGCCAAGATTGCTGGGTGGAACATGAGGGAACTGCTGCTTCCTCTTCAGGCCTCCCTAGCACATGGTTCCCCCCCAGGCCAGGCCAGGCAGGAGCATCCCCATGAGGTCACCACCCAGCCCTTGGAAGAGCAGACAGTACCAATCTGGCTTTGTTCTATTCAGCATTGACTTTGCTGTGGGACGCTGGAGCGGCTCCTCTAGTTACGACATGAAGTGATTTGCAGCAGGGGGCTAAATTCGGTCCGGCACCGAGTGCCGTCACCTGGCTCCAGTGCGCCTTAAGGCATGGGGCAAATTTTAGCCCTTCCCAATGCTCCTTTCTAAGCCAGCTGATGAGCTCTCCCTTTGGATGTCGCTATCCCTGTCTCCCAGAGGTTGTGACTAGTGGCCTGAGACCAAGTACTCAGCGTCATCTCTCCATCTAGCTACCCCATGCTTTTCCAACCAGAGAGCTGGTAGACGCACAAACTGCAGAATGCTCATTCTTCGGCAACAGCCAGAGATCTGGGGGAGAGGTTCTGCAAAATGCTTTCCTGCTTTTAGGGTCATGGAAAAGCAACTGTTTGACAGCTGCTGCTTTCTTTAAACCGCACAAGGAGTCCTGGGGCACTTTTAAAGACTAACAGATTTATCGCATGAGCTTTCCTGGGTGTAATCCCGCTTCATCAGATGCGGGAATGGAAACTGTAATATTAGGTGGGTGTATATACATGGCGAGAAGGGTCAGTCGCACGGTCAGTTCAACAAACCAGGAAGCCCAGCCTTAAACCACAGCAGCCCAGAGCCTGCTCCTAAGTGTGAATGTCTTTGCTGAGGCTGTAGCTGTACCGCCAAGAGGGATGAGTACATTTCAGGGAAGTGCCTCCCATGGGCCTCTACGTTCAAGCCAACGAAGACCCTCTGAGTTGAAAGAGCTCAGCTCCTCTCAGGATTGGAGTGTGACCGTGCTTGAGCTTTAAAAGCATTGCCATCCAAAACAAGGCAGGTGGCGTTAAATCACCGGCCGGCTCTGCCTCTCTCTTACTAGCTGTGACTCAGGAACACTCCATGGAGCTCCGCCAAGGTTAGTGCGATTGGGATCGGGGCCGTTTCCCACCCTCCCGCCAGGCTTGTCCGCCAGGCACGTCCTATGGAACCTGACCCCACAGCTGAGCGGGCGCCACAGCGAGAACTGCGCCTGTTTTTAGAGTGCCGACTCGAACGAGTGACCTGCACGATTATCGCATTGGCCCCGGGGCTAACTGAGATAAAGCGTATCAGGCCAATCTTGCAGGGATCACGTTGACCACTTTTCTGTTAAGCTGCCACATATGTGCAGCACGAGTGGCTGTTTAACAAAAGCCTCTTATTTTTCCTCTGAGGGTTAGTTTCCTTTGTCACGTGTCGCGGGGGCTGGTGGCAGGATCCAGAAGCCTGTCTGAGCTTTCCCTACTCAAGGATTGGTTCAATCTAATCTCCTTTTCGGTGCTTATATTTCTCTACAGCTTTTCATTCTACCTGGCTCTAAAATTAGAGGCAGGAGAAAAACCGTGTCGACCATCACTTCAGGGGCTGGTGAAGCAGCTGTTCTCGCTGCCACGTCCATGGTGTCCTGGCACGCATCGGCAGGTAGAAGCCCAGCCTGCTGTGCCAGCTGCCAAGCGCATCGTTAGCCCTGAAGGTTCCTCACTGTGTGCCTCCTTGTGGCATATTCCAAGGGCAGAGGAGATTTCAAGCTTTCAGGAGCACGCCACGCGCAGGGAAAAAAATCCAAGGCTGATGGCAGAACCAGCTGCTGCTGCAGACAGGGAGAGTGTTAGTATGGTGAAGCCCAGACTCCTGAGCTTGGCTTTAAAATGTCTTGGGTTTGTAAGAAATCAACAGCATTTGGAGGTTTTGCTGGCAGGGCCAGGAACAGAAGCACATCGCTCTTTAAGAACCACACCGGCTATCTTGAGACTTGAGAGAAAATTCCACCCTGCAATTCAGCTAGCCCTGATAATGGGAGAAGATGAGACCTGAACGGAAGGGTGCCCCGGGTCTCTGTGCAGACCAAATGGGGTTCGGATGCAGTCGCCTCGGGGAGCTCAGGCCATTGTGCGGCGATGAAGACCGCTGCACAGCACCGTGTCCACTCAGTGACTCCTGGCAAGCCCCAGCCTTCCTCAGAAGCAGTGGTAGGAGCTCAGGCTGGTGATCCTGAGCAGGAATCTTGTGTAGAGGAGCTGGATGCACTGACTCTCTGCTCCTATATGTAGTTTGTCAGGAACCCAGCCAGATGCTGCTTGTATGAGGGATTGGGGCTCGTCCCTACTAGAAAGTTCTGCTGCTTTTGTGTCAACACAGTTAAAGCACTGAAATCCCCTAGTGTGGATGCGGTTATATTGGTATGAAGATGCTTTGGACTGGTTGTAACTTAGCCCATAGGAGAAGGGGAAAAGTAATACTGGGATAGGACACCTTTATATGGTTATACCTACACTCGAGCTCGGGCATGGCCTGGTGAATGCCGAACTGGGCTGGGACTCAGCAGATATGACTCTGCCACTGGCCTGGCAGTGACGTTGGTCAAATAATTTCTCTCTGGCTCTGTGCCGCAGTTTCCCCATCTGTAAAACGGGACTAATAATAGTGAGCTCCTTTTCGTAAAGCGCTTTGAGATCCACTGATGAGACGTGCTCGATAAGAGCTAGGCATTTGATGTAATTACCAGTATAACTAGATTTGTCAATGCCATTTTATTTGTTGTTTTTACTACTTACACCAGTACACAAAACTGTGTAGACTCGGCCTGTCTCCACAAAGCCGTTTGTACACCCCTATCCTCACGCCCAGAAGGCCCTGGAACGTGAACAGCAGATAGCCCAATATCATTGTAGCCTGCTCTTGGGGGGTGTGAATGGAAGTGTGGCAGTGTGTTCTCACCCAGCCACAATGTCAAAAAGGACCCGAGCAAACAATGCATTGTGGGGGCTGGTGACTTCTCAGAGCGAAAGCAGGACATTGGAGCAGCCTAGAAGCTAGCAAAGAAGTGGATAGAGGCTGTACCGCTTCCTTAAATCTTTGACACCCTCTTTTAACGTTGCCAATCGGAGGAGCCTTTGCTGAGAGCAGGTTCTCATTTGGTGGCGGTTGGCACTGCATCAGGGGCTACCTTAGATTGGCAGGGATTAGCTGACCAAACAGGTGTCTCCTGGCTCTGACAGCTCTGATTTTATTAATTTTTGTGGTTCGTTTTCCTGTCTCTTAACTCACCAGCTGAAAGGTAGGGAATAAACTCCCTGTATCTGGATTTGGGCCTCTCCTTCCACTCCCAAATATGCCACACTCAAGCAGCTGTGACTCTTGCTGCACACTTGAAGCCGTGCTGAGCAGTGATGTGCTCGCAACAGAGAAGATAAAGCAGAGAAGATTGAACAGCCGTGTCGTCTGGACGTTGAGTCCTGTGCTGAACCTTGCAAGCATCTTCCCTCAAGAGGAGGAAAAGGCTTTGCGTGCCACTTGGGTGCAAACGTCTGTTGTGGCGGTGGACAGATATAAGAGTAGCTGAGCTTTCTTTGTGAAACGTGGATTCACCTGTCAGGCCAGCCAGACCATTGGCTCAGCACGTGCCCAACTTCTTGCAGTAACACGTAGCTGGTGCCTCGTAGATGAGCGGGACGTTGCTCATCTGCCCGTCCTGTTGTGCGTCGGAGCTGTGTGTGGAGGGAAGAGGTGTTCGTGGTTTCTGTCATCCTAGAGCACTCCAGGCGGTTTTAGCATAGCGTGGTGGGGTTTTTTTGTGGGGTCAGGTTTTCAAAAGCATTGGGCATCCAGCAGTTCCCATCTGGCCTCAATGGCCTGATCTTTGGAAGAGCTCAGCACCCAGTTGGGAAGTGATAACTGAGCGCTTGTGAAAACCCAGCCTCAGCTGCAAATGCCCGAGTCCATCTGAAGACCATGGCGTTATAGTGCTTATAAGGCCCAATCCCCAAGCCTGAATTGGGATTTGAGGATGCTCAGCACCTCAGGCAGCATGGTGCATTTTGCAGGATCAGAGTCCCAAAGAGCAGCCAGCGGTTGCTTTGATCACTAACCCTTCTCTGGCTACGGCTGTGAGCCAGCACCCCAACAAGCGCGTTCTGGAATTCCGGCCGTGTGGGACGAGCAGAACTGTGGCACGTGTCCAGCTCTTTCGCACAACAGTTCGGTGAACCCGGGTGATTGGCTGTGCCAGCTGCAAGGCCCACCCACCCCGATTAGAGTGGCGCTGGCTGGAAGCGCAGGCAAGGAAGTCTGTGTCTTTCTGTATTGTCTGGTGCTGAACACAATTCCAGAAGGGGCCATGACTCATTCTGTGTCCGGCTTGCAGCCTGAGCTAACATCCAGCTTTCATTGATACCTGTGTGCTTTTTTCCCTTCTGTCTTCTGCCCCTATTTGTGAGAGGATGAGCAGCCGAATATCCCTTCATTAAACCAAACTCATTTTGTACCTGGCTCCCTCACAGACTTTTCATTTCCTTCTCTATCTCCCTGTAGCAGAACCCACCCTTCTTGACACCGCACTCGCGTCGAGGGATGGCACTATAGAATTTACTAGCCTGCTTAAGAAAGAAGTCACAGCCCACCCTTTCTCCTGTCGCATGTGTCTGTAGACACAACGGGCTAGACTGCTGCAAACACAGCATCACTTTAGTAGAGTCATTCCTCCTCTATACAGGTGTAGCTGAGAACAGTATTCAGTCTTTTTAATCTGTTGATTCCAGAGTGCTTTATGAAGGTGGAAGTCCCTTCTTCTTGGCAGCTGGATTCACTAAGGCACTTGACAAAGTCAGGCTCTGCAGCCAGATGAGAAACTTGGTCCCCTGACCCTTCGTCTAGTGCTCTGAACATCATCGCTGGTGCACCGCCATTCATCACAGCAATTTTAAACCCAGGGTTAATGGAGTCAGTGGGACAGACATGCTTTGCTTTCTCTGGGCAAATGTAATCTGTTAAACATTACTGATTTTAATTTCTAATTGCTGCACTAGGTTACTCTTTACCTTTCGTTTGCATCATGCATGGGAATAGCACATGGGCAGTGTGGGTACCATGACTTAAAGACTTGCCCTCTGATCTGGAATGACAGGGTTGCCGGGTAGTAGCTAAGTAATATATGTTGCTTTCGTGCATGAAAAGTAATTGATTGTCTCACAGTTTTTTTTCAAGAGGCATGAATGTCATCCCTATTGTTTTAATTTCCTGCATAATGGGGATAACTACATTTGCATTAGAAGAGATGGAAAATTATAACAGCCATAAGCGCCCTCATGTTTCAGGGCCAAATTTTTTTAAAATGCTGGACAAATTCAGACTGGAAATAAGGTGTAAATTTTTAATGGCGACAATAATTTACCAGTGGAGCAGTTTGCCAAAAGTCGTGGTGGATACTTCGCTACTGACTCTTCTGAAATGAAGGCTGGATGTTTTTCTAAGAAATCTGCCCTAGGAATTGTTGGGGAAGCTCTTTGGTCTATATTATTACACAGGAGGTGAGAGCAGGTGATCTATGAAAAGTCATCTACTAACTGGTAAGTGTGAGCTGGGAACTCTTCCCTGTAGTTAGATTACGGGGTTTCTTCCACCTTCTTCTGAAGGGTAACTACCTGTTTATACCCTGTGCCTCATAGTGGACCCTTGCACACATTCTGGGAAGACCTGCTTCTCTGAACATCTAGGGTGTGTTTTTTAGAGTGGAATTTGGGTGTGAATGAGGAAATAATGACTCTACTATGGTAGGTGTTGGCACAGGCGGACTGGCCATCTGGCAGTTCTGGTAAATGCCGGAGGGCCAGAGCGATTTAGGGCTGGGTGGGCCGGTCATCCTGAAAAAACTGACCATAGCCTTTCATCAGGTCCTCCAGTGTGGCAGCTGTCCCCCTACCTCCTGGCCCTTCCCTTTCCCCCACCCCTCTCCCATCACATGAACTGATGTGCTTATGCCAGAGCCGATTTTGTGACCCAGTCTGTCACTGGGAGTTGGGCTTAGATTCTGCCATCTGAACTCCATAGGCTTCCATGGATATGTTAGCAAATGCAAGCAGACTTCTGCCACCTGTTGTTCCTGTTTCACATGATGTGTGGCTGTGTGATCTTTTCTAAGAAGCTGCAGTATATTGTGACATGCAAGTTCCTGAGAATAAAATACTAAGTAGTAAAAAAAGCTGATGTGTTCACATTTTCTTTGAGATTTTGACATCTTGGAATTTTCTCCCCCTGAATTTTTGTGATTCCCTATGCATTGTCTGAAGGCTGCCCTCAGCATGAAGTGTTGCAGTGGCTCAGTCGTGCCCTTATTGCATTTTTCTGGGTAGACATACCCTTAAACACCTATAAAAATGTTACTCCTAGTCCGTGGTCTGCGGAACATTTAGTAGAGCATTTCAGAGTACTCAAGATGATTAAAAAGTAGGAAAACGGCAGGAGCATATCTTGTTCCTCCCAGCTGTCTCCCTTTGTAGCAGTCAGATTTATCTTTGTCTCATTGAAACTAGTGATGGAGAATCTCAAAAGGTTTTGTTTGGTTCTAGAGGTTCAGATAGTTTGAAATGAGTTTACCCAGAATCAATTGAGAGAGAATCATAGAGTGTATAGGCGGAGTCTATAATGCCGGGCTATGAATATAAGAGTATACATTTCCATTGTGTTTTTTGCTTAGGGTTTTAGGGCCTACTACTTTTGATTTGACTGGAAGTCGTTCAAGAAAACCAGTTCTTTTTACTCTGTATTGTGCCTTTAAGTTCCTAAGCATCTGCTGGAGGCAGCTTCAGTTACTCATGATGTCTTTAACTGAAAAGTTGTAATGGTCCTGTAAGCCCCTTTGACTCCAGGAACTGCTTGGCCTTTAAGAAAAGCAGCTATGTATCACAAGACCTGTGATAAAATCATGAGAGCTGGGAGCAGTGAGTTTGTTTGAGCAAACATGTTAGGGGAGTTTTTGTGTGTACATAAGAGACAGTTATTCCATTTCTGATACTTCTGATAAACTAAACAGTAATAAGTTACTAGGACCAGATGGTATCCACGCAAGAGTTCTGGAGGAACTCAAATGTGAAATTGCAGAAGTATTAACTGTGGTATGTAAACTATCATTTACATCAGTTTCTGTACTGATGACTGGAGGATGGCTAATGTGAGGCCAAGTTTTTAAAAAGGCTCCAGAGGCGATCCCGGCAATTACAGGTTGGTAAATCTAACTTCAGTACCAGACAAATTAGTTGAAACTATAATAAAAAACACAATTATCAGGCACATAGAGGAATATGATTTGTTGGGGAAGAGTCCATATGTTTTTGTAAAGGAAAATCATGCTTCACCAGTCTACTAGAATTCTCTGAGGGAAGTCAACAGCTATGTGGACAAGGGTGATCCAGCAGATGTAGTGTACTTAAATTTTCAGAAAGCCTTTGACAAGGTCCCTCACCAAAAGCTCTTAAGAAAAATAAGCTGTCACAGGGTAAGAGGGAAGGTCCTTCTCTAGATCAGTAACTGGTTAAAAGACAGGAAACAAAGGGTAGGAATAAACGATTCGTTTTCAGAATGGAGAGAGGTAAATAGTGACTTCCCCTTAGGGACCAGTACTGTTAAACATATTTTATAGATCTGGGAAAAGGGGTAAACAGTGAGATGGCAAAATTTGCATACGATATAAAATTACTCAAGACTGACTGTACATATAAAATGATGGGGTCTAAATTGGCTGTTGGAGTCATTGTGGATAATTCTCTGAAAATATCCACTCGATGTGCAGCAGCAGTCAAAAAAGCTAAACAGAATATTGAGAATCATTAGGAGAAGGGATAGATAAAATACAAAATATTATATTGCCTCTCTATAAATCCATGGTACACCCATACCTTGAATACTGTGTCCAGATCTATTTGCCCCATCTCAAAAAAGATAGATTGGAATAGGGCAACTAAAATGATTAGGGATATGGAAAAGCTTCCATATGAGGAGAGATTAATGACACTGGGACTTTTCAACTTGGAAAAGAGACAAATAAGAGGGAAATATGGTTGACTTCTCTAAAATCATGACTGGTGTGAAGGAAGTAAATAAGGAAGTGTTAATTACTCATAAAATACAAACTAGGGGTCATGAAATGAAATTTGTAGGTAGAAGGTTTAAAATGAACAAACGGAAGTATATCTTCTCTCAGCCTGTGGAACTCCTTGCCAGGGGATGTAGTGAAGGCCAAGACTATAATGGGATTTAAAAAAGAACTAGATAAGTTCATGGAGGATAGCCATGAGGGAGCTATTAGCCAGGACAGACAGGGTTTGCTGTTTGCCAGAGGCTGTGAACAGCCGACAGGATGGATGACTCAATTACCCTATTGATTCCCTCTGAAGTGCCTGATGTTGGCCACTGTGAGAAGACAGGACACTGGGTTAGCTGTACCATTCGCCTGCCCCAGTTTGGCCATTCTTATGTTCTTGTTATTTGACCGCCTTTTATTGTTGCAAGTCTGTGTTGGAAACAGAATGGTGGTGTAAAAACACAACTTGACTAAAATGCAGGAAATACCAAATCAAACTTCGTTTCCCTAGTTTGCTATATCTTTTGTATCCCTCTCTTTTGAGCCTTATCCCCTGGTTCGTGGTTGGTGTGTTTTTTGGGTTTTTTTTTTTTTTTGCTTAGGGGGTTACTCTGTGTATAAAGGGCAGCATAAATATATTCCTTGGAAGGATCATGGCTAGGGTTGGTTGAAAATGATCTACTAAAGCTTATTTTTAAATGGAAAAAGTAGAGCTTTGTCACAATGCGTGTGTGTAAAATGTCCAGCTTTCAATTATTTTGCCTGTTTTTCCTCAGACAACTGAAAATCGTTTTCCTTTTTTCTCTTCAGACTTTTGATTTTTTTGATGAAAAGTCCAGCTTTCCTCTGAAAACGAGGATAGTGATTTTTCTTTTGTTTTAAATTTTCCCCAGTGGGGAAAACCCACTTTCCGGGTATCTGTAATTAAGGCACGACAGCCCTTCCTTACTAATGGGAGAGTCGTGCAAGAAGCTGATGCATCATATGTCTGCCTCCTCACAGCTTAGAGAGGCTTTCAGACAAGGAGAACAGCTGTTAGGCCCTGCTGAGTGAGGTATTCTGTTCAGTCATTACTGACCCAGAGATGTTGGCGAGAGACTCACAGCTGAAATGAGTGAATCGTTAGTCAGATCATAGATAATAAGGTGGTGCTTCTGCAGACAATACCCTTGAGCAAATAAGTTTAGTCGTTTTCTTTCTCCCTTTTTTTCTCCACAGAGAATACCAGAAGAGCTAACCCTAGATGCCTTATTGGATATGAATGAGTCAAAGGTGAAAGAAACCATGAAGAGATGTGGGGCCAGTGATGAGGAGTGTTTCAGACTCAATGGGGCTCTCACCTGCTTAAGGAAGGTGACCGAATCAGGTAGAGATTTCATTGCTGTTTGATGGGATTAGTGGCTAATTTCAAAGTTTCCCTCCAGTTCCATCTTGCTTCCATTTTGCTAAAATAGTCCCCCCCCCCCCAGTCGCCCCCCCAAAAACAAACACAAAACCTTCCGGAGAATGTCTTCTTGTGCTTATTTTACTGGTACCATTTAAGAGACGTTTTGCCTGTGGATATCCTTGGGTTCATGTGATGGAAGTCTGTTACCAGGACCCATCGGAGATCAGGAAATGGCTGTGCACAAATGGTTCCTTCTACCTCAGTAGACGGGCTCTGAGTTCGAACTGTTGATGCTGCTCTAAAGATTGACTTCTCTTTAAAACCGTCACACCAATATGCTACTTTAGCATAGGGCGCTGGAATTGGGTGACTAGTGCCTTTGGAATTAATCTTCCATATTCAAGTATCCTCTTCCAATCCCTCCCCAAAAAAGTGTCCTAATTTTTCACGCTTGCTGTCTGCGTATCTGTCGCGATCATTTACAACAGAATCATTAGCAGAGTTGCAGTTGCCGTTCTGTGGCGGTGCGGGTGCAAGAGCCAGAAAGACCCTAGCAAGATTTTCAGATTGCAAGGGGATGAGGCATGGTTTGAAATGAGAATCTTTATGCAAACTGATTGATTCCGGTGTAGAGTCACTGAGTGCTGTTGAACCCTTCTTGGGAAAGAGCTGATCTTCCATGCACAGTGCATTAGTGTTTGTATGGAAACCTGGGAGTGTTAGTTGCCCCAAACCAATAGTATCTGCATTTGCACTTATTACCATGTCATTGGAAGGAGTCATTTCCTGTTAGTGATCTGACAGTTCATATGTCTGGCAAATCTAAGGACCTGCAAACGGAAAAGTTAGCAAAGAGCTTGACTTCAAGTTTCCTTTTTTCTTTTCTCTTTTCTTCTAATCTTTCCATCTTCGGCTGTCAACTATTTTCCATCCACACAGTTGCAAAACAGCCATCACCTCTATCTCAGGGGACGTGTGGCTGTTTCCTGTAAGCAATGACTCCTGACCCAAAGTTTGAATTATTATATTATCATTGTGGTATGAGAGCAGAGGACAAGGTACCAAGACTCTGAGCTTATGTTCCCAGTTCTGCTGTTGACTGGCTGATGTGACAGAAGGCAAGATGCATAATGTCTTTGGCCCTGATCCATGTAAGCACATTTAAGTGAGTTGTCCCACTAACTTTGATGGGATGTCTCCTGTGCTCAAAGCTAAGCATATGCATGAGTGTTCTGGTAGACATGGTCCTTGTCTATCAAGGGAGGCTGTGGGTGATGAAGAATATTTGCCTGCCTCGTAAGGGCATGTTGGAATTTAATGGAAACTTTGGGATGAGATGCTAGCCCTTCCAAGAGGATACCGTCAGGAAGCTCTTTTACAGGTTTGCATTTTCCCCCACTCAGCGTCAACTGGCATCTTATTCTGCACTGATAAAACGAAAGTTGCTAGAATGTGTCCGTCTTGGAATTTGAAGATGAGTACTCCAAGCTGTCTGGTGTGTGGTAATCTCCAGGCAGGGCGAAGTACTAGTGATGTATGGGGGCAAGAGAAAGGCAGACAACTTTTAAATATATTTTTTTTGTGGCTTCATACAATTTATTTTCCAGCCATGGGTTGGGTGGGAGGCTTCAATTTTGGACATAAATTTGCATTAACGGCGATTGTCTTTTTTTTTCCTGTTGACATAAGGCCAACTTTACAAAGGTCAAATTCCAAAGGGGTAGCCGTGTTAGTCTATTGTAGAAAGACAACAGAGTCCTGTGGCACTTTTAAAGACTAACAGATTTATTTATCGCATGAGCTTTTGTGGGAGAAAATCCCACTTCGTCAGACGCTTTGAAGATAGGAAAGTTACAAAGTGGGAGGAAATTAAATGCAGGGGAGTGTATGACATAGCATCAGGTCAGGCTGTAACAGCAAATCAAAATAGGTGTTAGGATTTGCTGTTACAG
>ML685879.1:1170895-1204116 GCA_007922175.1 Pelusios castaneus
TCACTTAGGCACTAGTTGAATTCCTACTAGGTGCCTCTCTTAGGCCCCTAAACAAATACCTTCGTAAATCTGATCCCAAGCCAACCACTTGCCTTATAGAGGAAGGAGATTTATTTAGGTTTGGCAGCTCCCGGCTCCAATCAGGAAAAGGGATACTTTCTGCTGCAGTCAATTATAACTGATGGTTTAAAAGACTTAGAAGTTGAAACAATTGCATGGTCAGGCGCTAAGAAACAACATCCTGTCGTCCTTAAGCTGCATTGTGTTGTTTTTCTGTTCATTGTCTGCGAACAGGTGGGGAGATAAAGGAAGATCTCTTGTGGAACCCTTCGGATGCACGCCGAGAAGGCAGCTCTCCGCACCCTACAGAATCCTCCTGTCCAGCAGGCCCAGTGCGGACTCATGGCATGTTGCATCTTTCAAAAGGCAACACCCAGCAGGCACGCTCTGTGTCAGCATCTGCTATACCATCTTCAGATTCTCTAGCCTCAAGCCAAGGACCTTTGATCTATGCAGATAACTTTCTGGAACCTTTAGCCTTCCCCCCCCACAGCGGTCGTGTAGTATTTAGGACTCCTCACAGCATCACCATCACACCGCCGACGACACCTCAGTTAAAGAGGCGGCCCAAGTTTAAACCTCCACGGACTCCGCCTCCGCCTTGCCGGAAGGTTTTTCAGCTGCTACCCAACTTTCCAACCCTCACAAGAAGCAAGTCCCATGAATCACAGCTGGGCAACAGGATAGATGAAGTTCCTCCTGTAAAGTAAGCACAGGACTTTCCATCCTCTTCCAGTGGCATTTGGTTTTACACATGGGCTCATTTTTTTTGGTCACATGCAACATGCGAGTTAGGACTGTGTGGTCCTTTCTACTCCTATGATTCCAATTCATATAGCTCAGCTCCCAGTATAACCCAGAGAACCTTGGAGACAACAGAAAACCATTTAAAGTGAAACAGGCCATATGCTCTAAAGCAGTTTGGCTGCTGAAATTCTCAAGTACATTAGATTACAACTCTTCAATTAGTGCTATCCATCTCTTGCACTACGTTAACTGTGCAGTAGGCCCGAATCACCTTGTGCTGCTGTTCCATCAGCTTTCACAATCTAGGCTGGTTGGATCAACGTCAGTGCTTGTCTGGACACAGATTTTGTGGAAGGTTGGGGTGCCGCTCTGCCACTATTCCATCAGAGTCTATATTGATGGATGCCCTGGCACAACCTTAATGGACTTTCTGGATTTACCGAAGGCTTTTACAAAGGAATTTATTATGAGCTGCTATGTAGATGAATGGGGAAGTTGCATCCTCTTGTACAAAGGAAGGGAAGGAAAGTTAGCTTAGTTAGTTATGGCTACTGGTGCGTATGAAAGTTCGGTACAAAGCCATGTGTGAATGAATTCTGCATAGTTTTTAAATGTAAGTGCAAATGTGTGTACTGACCCAGCCCACCGCTGGGCCTCTGATGGCACCAAGTAAACAATTGGATTTTTAGCAATAGACCAGAGGCATGCCCTTCAATTGAAAAGATCTGGAGCCGGCATACAGCTTTGCTTTTAAATCTAGTAGTGAAATCCTGGTTTTATTGAAGTCTATGATAAAACTCCTATTGACTTCAGGGGACCCAAAATCTTTGTGCTTGGAGTCCATTGTAGCACTTCATTGTTGCTGAGACTAATGGTCCAAAAGGGTATTGCTCATCCTACACGCACCTTTGTGAACTCTGTGCACACTCTGTTTTGGCATGGAATGCATAAATGCTAGAATTTTGAAAACAAGCTTTAAAGATTGTGATAAAGACTTGGCATTTCAGGGAGATGTTTAGACCCTCTGTCGTGATTTTTTTTTTGTGTTGAAAATGGTTCTTTTCTTTTTTGTCTTCTAGGTTTGGTAAGAGACAGATTTTTTGGGGGGCAGCCTTCGCATCCTTGCCTGTGTGGGAAAAGCGTTTTTCTCTTTGTCTCCCGTATCCTTCTACTTTTTACGCTACCTTATGGAATCCTCCAAGCAGATGAATTGCTAACAGGAGCAGGTGTTTTGCTTGCATGACAGGAAACATGACCATTCCCCTTGTGGAGAACTCCTATACCCACTGCTAGAGTCTTGTGGCTATTTTAATACGATTGTGCGGGGATTACTTCAGAACCTATGGAATAGAACAGAAAACCAGATTTTGTTTTTAATTGTTTAAGGTTTTTAGCTATTCCGTAAGAATTCTCTGAGAGTTTATATGTCTAACCACGGTTCCAAGGCCTTAGCTCAGAAACCGCTGGACTTTGGTTCATTGTTCCACTGAGCAGAGTTGCACTCACCTGTGACAGCTGGCATAGCTCCACCTGTATTGACCCTCTGCGCTTCACTCAGGGCACCTGCTTTTAGGCTTTTGGCTCGCTCTACTCTGGGGCAGGGGCTCTTGTCTCTTCCCTTCTGACTGATCCCGCACCCCAGCAGCAGAGTTCCCTACCTATGCTGTGTTATTGCCAGCAAGACAGACTGTGTTTTGCTCTCTCTTTGCCTGAGGCGAGAAACAGCAGAATTGTTTATAGCTACAGGTTGCCACACAGCTCTTTCTAAACAAGCATGTTTGGTCTTAAGGTGAAAGCATCACAGAGAAAACATGAAAAACAACAGAAGACTCAATATGTGTGCTAGTAAGCTTATCAGAGATCGCCCCTGACTCCCAACTGGTAGGAGCCAGCCCTTCAAGCTTCACCAAAGGGGTTTTCTGTGATTGCAAGTTCGTAACTGCTTTCTTTTATACAGCCTGGACCTTTCTTCTTCAGGCCTTTGTCAGGGCATTGCTTCCAGCTCCCGGGTTTTTGCAGAATGTGCGGGGGAGGAATTTGCTTTTACCTCCCCCTAGATGTTTTCCTGGAAATCCACTTCCCATGTGTTGTCCCAAAAGACCACTTTTGTCTGCAGCATTGTTCAGCATGGTCCTTTGATAAGTCAGCCCCACAATAATCCAGAACCTTTTCTTTTTAATGCAAGGGACTCTAAAGACACTTGCACTTAAATCAGTGTGGTTTTTCCAGGCTATTGCAGGAAATAATTGCCGTATCAGTCACACAGGCTGCTTCTGCTTTTTATAAAAGAGTGATTTCATTCAAGCTTGGTCTCTGATATTGGGGAGCATAGGAGCCTTGGGGAATGTCTACACAGCCCACAGCAGCGTGCCTCCCAGCCTGGATCCACAGACCTGTGCTTGTGCGTTAGAACAGCGATGAGAGTTGTGCTCTGAGTCCTAGTGTGAGCCCCACAACCCAGGTCTCGGGACCCAGGCTGGGAGGCTCCCTGCTACAAGCTATGCAGAAATGCCCTTGAACACTTCAATGCTGTATCAATAAAAAATGGGTCTGGTGCCATCTAGGGACAGAATGAGAGACTGGGAAAGTGGGTTTCCACAGGCATTTACAGTGGGATTAATGCTCCCAAACTGGGACCTGCCCTGTTATATGACTACATATTGCATTTGGCAATTTTATGCCAGGTTTTCAAGTGTGTTAATATTTAATACCTATTATTATTTTAGAGGCAGCATGGCCTAATGGTTAGAGTGCTGGACAGGGACTGGAGGTGGTGAGAGACGAGACCTGACTTCTTTGCCCAGCTTTGTCACTGGCTAGTTGGGTGACCTTGGGCAAACCACTTCATCTCTGTTCCCATCTGTCCTGCCATCCTAAGTGACGCTGAGGGAGTTGGGTTCTCAACTCCCACTGAATTCCTCCATTGGGTGTTGGTGCCTGACTCCCTGAAGATCCCAGCTTGACTCAGGAAATGGAAAATAGTGCTGGGAAGATGTGCAAAAGATGAGATTTTCATGTGCAAATTTCACTTCAGATTTCTAAAATATTCAAAGTATGGGGTTTTTTTTTGTTTTTTGGTGGCTAACATAAATTGTTCCCCATCAGATCTCCCGCATGGCTCCCCTCAGATGGTACGAAGAGACATTGGCTTATCCGTAACACACAGGTAAATGCCAACACAAAATACAGTGTGACCCTCAAAGGCAATGAAAAAGATGGTTCAGGTTACAGCAACATCATCCCCTTTTAGCTTTGATTGTACCAGTGATGTACCTGAGACAGAATTTTAAGTCCCTCCTTTGGGAAGTTCATCCTTGATGCTGCTTTTCCTGAATTGCTTTTGATTTTAACACCGAAGTCCTTAATAGGTATTATGCATGAGAAGGGGTGATGTGCCTCTGCTACCATAAATGTCCCTCTTACACAGTTGCTCCTTTGGGAGCCTGCGAGTGACTCTTGTTTATTTGTATTGCTGTTGCGCCGATGAGCCCTTGCCATGAACCAGGACCCAGTGGCGCAAGGGGCGACAGAAACATGGAACAAAGATGGTCTCTGCCCCAATGTGCTTGCAACGTGGCAGACAAAAGGGAAGAGCTTGGTCTTAAAATGGGAGGAGTACATATGCCCCTTCCATTTTTTCCTCCTCCCCTGCCATGCCCCCTCCGAAAAAACCCTCCAACAACCAATTGAGAAGGAGTGTGTTGATCAATAACTGTTGCCCCAAACAGTCCGGGGAATTCTCTGTATCTTGAAGTCCTTAAATCATGATTTAAGGAGGTAAATAACTCAGTCATAGGTTGGTGGCCTATTGCTGGAGTGGATGGGTGAGGTCTTGAGGCCTGCATTTTGCAGGAGGTCAGGCTAGATGATCGTACTGGTCCCTTCTGACCTTAAAGTCTGAGTCACACAGGTTTTATGCATCTCTTTGCTCTGCGGTTCTGCTAGAAGAAAAGAAAGAACCATAACAACTGAGGCCCTGATCTCCCCAAGGCCTACGCACACGCTTCACTGTAACCACCTGGTTAGTCCACTGACGTCAGCGTGGCTGGTCAGTCCTGATTCAGGACAGCAGTGATGCGCGTCTTCTCCAACAAGCATGTGCATAAGTGCTTCCAGGATCAGAGCCTTACACAGCACTGGGGCGGTTTCTGAATCCGAACACCTGTCTTCAAGAAACAGCCCTCCCTAGATGTGGACATATGCTTTTGGGGAGCCTGTAGAGGAGGAATGTTCGTGATGTTCTTTCCTCCCTGGGCTGAATTCTGCATGTGATGATTTTGGGTGGCTCAGCTGGTTTCGGCTGAATGCCTGTGTCCAGAGAGCCCTAGGTCAACAAGCCTCAGGAACTGTCAACCAGCAATTCCAGTTGGCAAAATTACACTGAAAAATGGCAAAACTTCTCCTGGGAGCTAGATGCCAGAGTGCGTGTGCACATACTCACTCTTCCTGACAAACAAGTCCTGTCTTGCTTACCTGTGATTGGCTCTAGGCTGAATTAACCCCCGTACAGATGAGGGGTCAGCACAAACTCTGTGCTTGTCCTCTGCGCAAAGGTCATTTTCAGTCCTCAAGCAGGTGCTGGCTTCCCCAGATTCCTTTTTATTAAAAACAAATATCCACGTCCATCAGACTGTTCTGTCTCTTTTTGCAGCACGTGGCGCTCTAAAGGGCTACTGTAGCCAAACAGCAGTGCGTCAATTAATGCTTTTCTGTTTAACTAGTCCCAATATTAACACTTCCTCTTCTGCTCAGATTCTCTACAAAATCTTGGTTATCTCAGATGTGCCAGGTGTGTCAGAAAAGCATGATGTTCGGTGTGAAATGCAAGCACTGCAGGTGAGCATTCCCTTCCTGAAGGGTGGTTCCTTTCATTCCACTCATAACTATGAATCTTCTTGATTAGCATTTCTTACCTCTGAGGCTTATTATGTAAATAATATTGGCTTGTTACAACTTTGGGTCCTTGGGATTTATTTGCCTAGGGAGTGTGGAGGAACATGATCCGCTGACAGGGAAGTAGCCTGGGCCTTGAGAGAACTCCCTTCCTTGCTGTGCCACAGGCATCCTCTGTGAGCTTGGTCAAGTCACTTAATCTCTCTGTGCCTCAGTTTCCCATCTGTAAAGTGAGAACAAATGCACTTAAAAATGTAAAGTGCTCAGATACTACAGTAAAGAGGGGATGTAAGTTCCTCCCGTAGCAGGGCTCCATCTGGGTTCAGAACTCTGTACACAATCAGATCACAGCACACCACACTGGACCCTGCTAGTTTGTCGAACTTCCTTTGAAATCAGCCTGAAATGCAGGAGGGGAGGTCTAGACTCTGAATTGTCAGTAACGAATGAGTTGCAATCTAATGTGTTTGTATCTTTCACACAGATTGAAGTGTCATAACAAGTGTACAAAAGAGGCCCCTGCTTGCAGAATATCTTTCATTCCCTGTAAGTTGGCTATGAGTCGCAGCATTTTATCTTTCATCACTGATGTTATCACAGTGAGAATGTGTCTGAAATAAACCCTTCTCTTTCTTTTTCTTCCTCCCCGTTTAGTAGCAAAAATCAGGAGGACGGAATCTGTCCCTTCTGATATTAATAACCCCGTGAATAGACCTGCAGAGCCACACTTTGGAACTCTTCCAAAAGCGCTGACTAAAAAGGTAGCTGGTGAACAAAGCTTGTGATGACTGTGAGCCACTCTGGGGGGGGATGCAGCACCTTCTCTAGTGGTGTTGACAGCTGCATTATTGTTCACACGATTTTGCTTGGCTTCTCTGTGCGAAGAGTCTTGGTTTTGATGTGTGACCTCTTCTAGTGACTGTGGCTTTTGGCAGGGGAGACAGAAACATAGAACCAAAGCCGCCAAAAGGAAAATAGCACCAGTTGCAAATCTTCTGTCAAAATGGTGGGTTGATGGAAAACTGGGTTTTCATTAAGCTAAATTTTTTGTGAAAAACATCCATTTCCTGTGGAAAATTTGAACATTTTCTTGAAAGAGCGAATGTGCAGAAATGTCCCAGCAAGATCCCAGTTAAATGGGTGGGAGAGTGGAGTGTGGAAGGTGGTTTTGGCCTGGCTAATTTGAAGGCTCAAGCGATTAGTACTTCCACCTCTGGGCGGGGAAACGATCAGCAGCATTATCTCGCCATTTGTCCAACGCCCTTGTGTGACAGCTGCATTTCTCATTGACAATTGGAAATGAGAGAGAGGCAGCTTGCAAACAAAACTGGGCAGCATGAGAAACTGACTTGGCAACCCTGTCAGCGCAGCTGAAATATGTGAAGTGGTTAGGGGCTGGCTAAACTGGGATGGTGTGCAAGGGATAAAAGAGAAAAGGCATGGCTTGTATCGAGAAGTATTTATTTCTTTGTTTTGTCTCCCAATCTGGAGGGCCTGCCTTTGAGTTGTGTTGAGCATCCACAACCCCCAGTGACTTCAATGGGAGGTGCAGATGCTCAGTAGGGTTTGAAAATTTGTCGTCCCCCCCTCCCCCCGCGGTCCCTGAAATATCCCTTTGTGCTTCCTAATAACTTGATCTTGCTGAGTCTAGGTGATAGTTTTCAACTAGATTAGGCTACAAGTAAGAGGCTCACTCCATTCGCTCAAAGCCCCTTTTTCTTGTTCACTCTCTGTCTGAAGAACTTGTGTCTGTGGTTTCCCAGAACACAACCTTGGGTCTGATCCCGCTTTGACCTGAAGTCATTGGGGATTCTCACATTGACTTGAGTGGGAGCAACCATAAAGATTTCAAAGCTGCCTGGGAGCAGTGGATGCCTCATTCCCGTTAATGCTGAGACCATCAGCTGGTTTTTCCAGCTTCCCGCCCATAAATTTCATGGGCAAAACTTACTTCCTTGCTGTTTTCACAGAGGGACAGCGATTTACTGGGGAAAGGATGACTTGTCCCTAAGTAGCTTTTTGTCCTCAGCCAAATCACACTCTGGTTTTTCTTGCTTTGCAGGATCATCCCCCAGCCATCCACCAACTAGACTCCAGCAGTAATCCATCTTCTACCACCTCCTCCACACCTTCTTCACCAGCACCCTTCCAGTCTTCCAACCCGCCCAGCGCCACTCCTCCCCCAAATCCCTCGCCCATGGGCCAGCGGGACAGCCGGTTTAACTTCTCAGGTAACTGGTTTGTTTGGGGAGAACTGTGGAAAATCAGAGAGGCACATTTCCCAGTTTCCTGAGCAGTTCCCTGGAGGCCAGGAGCATGGTCCATGGACCATCGTAACCCAGGACGTCTCTGCACAGTCTTCCCTGTGCAGAATAGCGTGGCTTCTAGCTCCTGAGGCTGTTTTGGCTTTTGCAGCGTGCTTGTTCCCTTTTTGGGGTCCATAATTCGTGCTCGTCGGTATTGACCAGAACCTGGCCTGCTGTTCACAAAGTGCTTCCACGTACTGCAGGGGCAGATGGTGCTTTATAAATGGAGGCAATTTCTGTCACTGTTGGTCTTTGCATTGGATTGGAGGGTGGGCTAAGGCACGCATCAGCTAATTGTGACCAGGAAGAGAGCCAACTTCAGAGTAACACGGCGTTTGGCCCGGTAGTTTAGGGGGAAGACAGGAAACGGACTGCCATGTGGAAGGAAGAACCTCCTTGCTTTTGCTTTCTTGGCTTACGCATTTGGGTTCTAGATGCTACAATGTTTGGGCAACGCTTTCCATGGTGCTCTGCAGCCATTTGATCCAGAATAAGGGTCATACCCCCGGCCCCCAAGCAGGCTGTTCCCCACCTAGCAGGCATGTGTTTTCTGGGTTAGGGTTTCATTTGGAATTCCCCTCTCCCCCCGGCACAGGAGGTTCAGCCTCCACACCCTGGCATAACTTCCAAGGTCAACGAAGGCCATAAGCCTTTGCATAGCCATCCGGCTGTACCTCATTAGCTACTGGCTGAGTCCCCTCACATCTGGTTTGCAGCAGCTGCAAAGGGGCTTGGGATGCAGCCTCCAGCAGCATTCGCACTGGGATCTGCCGCCTAAGAGCAGCTGTTCTCTGGCTGTCCCTTCCTCCCCTCAAAAACTCCTGTGAAGAAATTGCCCTATGGCCTGCTGTGGGGCAGGATTCCATGGATTCCTGGGAGAGAGAGACATGGGCAAAGGCGTCACTGTATCTCTCCAATGCCCACCTATAACCAAACAACCCCGTGTCCCCTACACAAATAGGAGACAGCAGGAAAGAACAAGAATGAGTGCCTGCACTTGAGCTCCTCTTTAAATCTCACTCCTGCTTGCACCAGGATGATCTATAGGTAGCTTTGGGGAGAGAGGCAGAGAGCTCCTGAAGCCAAGCAGAGGGTGAGAGAGGCTACCTACCTTGTACATCTTGTGCCCTGATGCACTTTCTGTCTGAAATGCACATGGTTAAATATTAGGAAGCTACACCCTGTCATCAGCCAACAGGAGACAAGGCCCAAACCCTTAAAATGGGTCTAGCTCTGTGATCTCTTTGGTTTTTAAATGTATTCAAAGGAAAACTACCTACTTGGGAGCAAAGCTCATTGGGGAATGTTTGTGTCTTCAGTGGTCTCATCTTTTTAAAGAGCATACTAAAACTCAGTGGTAGTCTCCTGTTTTCTCTCTCGTGCGCGCGCGCGCGTGTGTGTGTGAGTGAGAGAGAGAGACACTTGAAATCACGAGCAACTATATTAACAGAGTGAAGAGTGGAAATAAAAACAGGACAAAGGCCTGCTTCAGATAAACAAACATGCTTGTCAGTGTTGTTCATTATATGTCCCCTGCAAGGAGCATTTTTTAAATGGCCTATCCAACAGTTTCAGTGGGAAGTGTTTGCACCATGTGAGTGTGTCTCAAAACATACTCTGCAATGAGTAGCATGAAGCTAATGGGACTTCTTGTAGGAGCCAAGGTTGTGCGGCCAGCAAATTCCTCTTCTGGGGTCAAATTTCATTCCTTCTGCCTTGAAATCTTCTTTACGTTGTTAAACAAGCTGTGGTGCTGTTACCCCACACGTAGCTCCATTTTTCTGTCAGGTCTTTGACCCATCAGAATGGAAGTTGCTGGTTTAAATGCAAAGTCCGTTGGTGTAGCCTGACAAGGGGATAACTCAAATAAAGAAGAGTGAGTTTTGCAAACCAGAAACCTGCTTGTTAATTCATTGGAATGAAATTCTCAAAAAGAAATGTGAATAGGCTGGATCTACAGCGGGTGCCAGTTGACATGACCCCACTAAAGACAAGGGATGGGCAGTGTGGCGTAGCAGATAGAGCCATAAGAACATACGTTGGTTTGCCTCAGTTTCCCCATATGTAAAATGGGGAGAATGACAATCCTCCTTTTATAAAGTGCTTTGAGGCCTGCTGGTCCAAGTTTCAATGTACACAGACAGAGGGCGTAACCACTGTGTTCTTAGCCTCTTGTCCGACCACATTCACTATCGGTAACTCAGCTTTCACCTGATGATTTTATTTTATTTGTCTCCCTTTTCAATCTGCTAAACATGCATGTCCTCCCACTGAGCTGGCTGGTAATTAATCTACTAATCTGTTGCTCAAACAATGATTGGGGACTAATTTACTGAATGAATATGGAGCGTTTGCTGATGCTGTCTTTTGACACTCTTAACTTGTTTGTTTTATTATTTCCTGGTGATTTTTTGCTATCCTTTTTTTATATATAAAGCCGCCAATTACATTCAGCATAGACAACAGTTTATCTTCCCAGGTGAGTTCATTGCTTTCATTTTAATAAGCAGCTTGTGCTACTTCTGCTCAAATTAAACTACTATAAGCTTTTTTGAATGCTCCTGCTTTTTCAAAAAAAAAAGAAACTTTTTGTTGACACAAGAGAAACGGTAACACTAAAGCCATTCTTTCCTAACAGGTGATTTTCCTTATTTATACTTTATGTGCAATTGATGACATGTTTAGCTACGACAGAGGAGACTTTTGAGTTGAGATTTGGTGTACCACGTGTTATTCCTTTGAAAAATCTATCCCAGATCCTCAGCTGGTGAATGGGTCTGAGGATCTGGACCACAGGGTTTTAAAAAAGATTTAGCTTGTTCTGCTCATACGCTTTGGGTTCCATATCTGATTTTAAGATTTGTTCCTCTAGAAGATGCAGTAGTTACTATATTGCCATCAATAGATTCTGTTTAAAAATTCACGCTGTTCCTTTGAGTCTTGTTTAGGGTTTTTGTTTCTTTTAATGTAGGGCATTCATTAGGTAATGTATTTTTGCAGTGTCTCTCACCTAGCCGTGAGAGTTCCCAAAGCTTTCCCACCCAGCCTGTTCACGAGAGTGGTCCCTTTCCTGAATATCTGTGTTAGGATCTAATTTTCATACTGTCCTAGAACCAGAGAGTTCGAAGGGACCTCTAGTGTCATCTAGTCTAACCTCTCAGCAAGATGCAGGATTGTAGCAATAAGAAATCGTGTTCCCTCTCTGTTCCTAAGACTGTGTCGCTCCTTGATTGCAGCTTGTGTAGACGTACCTGAGCTAGTTCCAATCCAGCTACCTCGGGTAATTGAGCAGTTAAATTGCAGATTTTAGCGTGGGTTACCTGCCCAAGTACTTAACTACGATTCTGGGCTGGCTTGTACCACTGACGTGGCCACAGCTTCACTTCTTCATTACCTGAGCCAGCTAGATTGAAGCTTGTTCAGATATGTCTAGACATGCAGCAGTTGACCCCCGTGATTGCAGTGTAGACATACTCTGGTGCCCATTTCTATAAAGGGGGTAATTCATAATGATAGTGCTTGCCTGCTTTGCAGAGGTGTCTGTAAGTCACTTTGAGATCCTAGAATGAAAGTATTATTGTGACTGAAGAATAGGATGCTGTAACTCTTGATTTAGATGAGTATCTTATTTTGGCAACTGGTACTCTTGATAGGAGTTTTTTGAAATCCAGTTTAAAGTCAGATTAAGAGAGAGTCGGGCTCGGGTAATACCTTATGGGACTGCTACAGAAAATGGGTGACCTAAATCAATTGGACACTGGGTGGTGCTGCTGAACCACGCGGATAAAGCAATCGATTGCGTATTGCAAAATTGCAAGTGTGATTAGAAGTCATGTGAAATTGTGTGCCAGAGGCCGGCTGCAGTTCTGCAAGCCCTTGTGCATCACACACGTAGCACTATTGACCTCTTAAAGTGAAGTACATCCGTGTCAATTTTTGCAGGATTAAGTTAGTAGATAATGAGTTGAATTATCTAAAATACTTTGTCAGTCATAATTGAATAAGAAAATAATCAGATGCAATCAACCTAAATGCCCACAATTAGCACTATGCTTGTTGTTCATGGGAGTTTACGTAATGTGTGGAAGAGTCGGGGTGTAATACACCTGCCTGTGTAGTGTGTGGGGGAGAAAAAAACCCACAGTAGTGGTCTGAAGGAATTAAGGCAAAGTATGTGTATCATATTACAAATGTGCTGGGTTTTTTTTTTTTAGAAATTCCCAGCCCCTCACAAGTAACACAGCCGCCCGAAACAGCTGAAGACACTAAGTAAGCATTCTGTTCTTTATCCTTTGGTTCCCTTCAAAGCAAACTGGAAAGTTAACGTTGTAGAAATGTAGAGTGATGAGAGCGATGGGCTGCTAGCCAGGACATCTGGGTTCCCTTCTGAACTCTGCCATAGATTCTTCGTGTAACGTTGGGGAAAGAACTTCCCATTTTACAAGATTATGTAGCTTACCTCACTCCCAGGGGTCTTGTGAGCTATTACTAATGTTAATATAGCACTTGGAGGAAAGGCTCCCTGAATGCTCAAAGTATTTTGATTTTAATCATTAGAGATGCTCAAAAAATGAGGGGAGAGGTTCCTCACTGAAAACGGGAGGGGGGGGGGGAGAAGAAGAGGGGGTTAACAATTTTTTTCATCTCAGTTTTCCAGAGAAGACTTTTGGTTTTAGCCCCCTTGAGGCAGAAATTCAAATACAGAAAAATGTTGGTCAAAACAAAAAATATTTCAGTTTTGTGGCTGAACTGTTTTTCTTTTCAGGCATTTGGTTTTTTGTTTGTTTGTTTGTTTTTGACAGCAGGAAAAAATAGCTCCAATGTAATAGTTTTGGCCAGACTTATTAATAATTATTCCTCAGGATTCTTGAAAGCCCCTGAGCAGTAGAAAAATTATCATGTGGCAAATGTCATGTGAGGGACAGTGTTTTCTATGGCCTGGCTTGGTGGTCAGGGGGTTAGGCCACTGCTCACCATGACTCTGCTCTTTCCCATATCCTGTGGTTCTCTGTCTTTTGATAAGGGTTGGCTAACCTCCACTCAGGTCAACAATCAGTCTTAGGCACTGTGAAGGGTGCCAGCCAAGATATGTGGTCTGCCTATTGACCCCTGCGGGTGTCCAGTCCCAACAAGGGGTTCCCAAGAGTCACCACCCTTCACTTCCTTCCCCGCGGGAGGAGTCTAGCAGTGAGATTTCTCAAACCCGTCTTAACCTTGGCTGTGTCAGAGGTCTCAATGTCTGGCAACCTCGGTTGAATTAAGGCTGGCTCTGAGCCAGTTCCTCCCTCCCACCAAGTGTTAGGGTTTGCCTCGGAGTAGTAAAGGAAAAGAAAATAATCAAAACTTCTTCCCATTGAGAAGAAGGTCTTGCTGCACCCTTCCCCAGGGGCTTTCAGGGTGGGGAGAGAGACCTTCTGAGATGCCTGGCTTCCTTTTAAGATCACCTCCAACTGTAGTGTGCTCTACAAGTGGGGATAGGCAGGGGTCTGCTGTGCCCAGGGTAGGTCCTGAGCTCCTCCAGTTCCAGCGTGGGTTTTGTACACCCCATCACAGATAATTAAATTGAAAGGTTAACAAACGGGCGACTCTTGGGAAGTGGAGTGAGCTGTAATGGAACCTTTAAGAGCCCGATCCAAAACTCCTTGAAGTCTAACTGATTTTTATTTTCCAGCCTTCACCGGATGGGATGGGTTTTTTTTTCTCCCTCCCCCATATGCTGCACTGGGTGCCCCCTGTCCCTCCAACCTAGTTCCTCTTTACTGTTTATTATATTAGCTGGTGCAGTCCCTGACCATTCCAGAGCATTAATGGTCTGTGCCAGCCGAGAGTAATAAAACTAATGGGTAGAATTACTGATGGCTCTTGTATGGTTTCATATGAAAAGGGAAGATGAGGTTTCCTGGGCTGTGTCTGGGAGAGGAAGTTCAGAAGGGCAGCCTTAATGGGACTAAATTTAGCATTGAATGCTGCTGCTGTACAAATTTACACAAGCTGGTCTACATGGATGGAAGGACGTAACATTTTATGTAGGCGACTAAATGAAGCCTGGCACGGAGACCTAATTAGTAAGACTCACCCTAGTGTGCCAGAATCCTCTCTGTTACCTCTCCAGAACAGGACCACGGAGGGTAAATTCAGCACAGTGCTTCTTACCTGTTGCACCACTGAAATGCGGCAACAGGAAGCTGACGTAGTAACTTATAAAGTCCATTGAGTTCAGTGAACCTCTGTCTTGTCCTTTGTCTGACATGTGAGGCTTGGAGCCCACAGCTTATGTACAAAATCCTCAATGCGTCTTACAGCTTTTTCAAAAAAATATTCGGTGCCTCTAAGTCAGGGGTCCCCGAACTGTGGGGCGTGCCTGCGGGGTGTGTGGAAGAACATTCCTAGTCCAAATCTACGTGCTTTCGTATTTTCAGTGTAAACACATTTTCTCTTGATAGTGCCGACGAACAGCTGGACACAGATGGGGTCGAAGAACCCGATGCTGAGGTAGGTTTTTGGGTGAAACCACCACCTCTCTCTTTGCCCACTCTCGCGCACAGTCACAAAGGCGATAGGAAAAGCTAAACAGCAGTGCTGTTCTCTTCGAGATATGACTTTATTGTGTAATGAAATCAGGTCTGGGCTACAAAATCCCTCCTTTAGTAACTCATTGTTAATGCTTAACTACAAACACTTGGGTATTTTTACTTGGCTTCATATAACTTGCCTACCTATTAGCTATCCCCTTTCCAGTTAGGGTTATGACTGTTCTGCTGTTCAGTCCCTATTCAATGAATTGCGTGATCATTTGGCGCCAGTACCAGGGTTAGAGTTTGCATCTGATGGCAGTGATTGTTAGAGGCGCATTTGGTTTTCTCAAAAATTTTAAAACCGTTTTGTAAAACGCCTCTTCGAAATCTGAGTGTAACACATAAACGTCCTATAAACAGAGTCCTTCAGCTGACTTCACTGATCTTTGGATCTGGCCCAAAATGAGACTCTTAATTCAAAACTCAAATGAAGTGTGGTCTTGAGGTTGAAGACGTTTTTGGTTCCCCTTTTGCAAAACATCTTTACATCTTTACTATGCAAGTCCTAAGAGGTGCTGCACACCTACAAATCCTGCAAAAGTCAGCATTTAGTTCCATCTAGTTGCATCTGACGAAGTGAGTTATAGTCCACGAAAGCTTATGCCGAAGAAAATCTGTTCGTCTATAAGGTGCCACAGGACTCTTGTTGAATTTAGTTCCAGGTGCTCAGCACTACATAGGAGCCCTCTGGATTGAGCCCTTTAGCTCCAGCCAGAAGTCCTGAGATACCATGAGAGTGGTTATTTGCACAGCATTCCTAGCTGGACTTTGCAGCTGTGGGATGTTAAAATAAGCATCTAGATTTCTGGGTGTTTAGTCAGATCAAACCCACAAGCTGAACCCTTTGATGTTCACCCATCATCAAACATCTTTGGGGTTTATGTTGGCTGGAGGAATACAAATGGAGGTTAGCCACCAGGTGGGACTCTCAGACAACTGTTGTCCCGCCCCTAATCACCTGCCTGCTTTCTGATTTGCAAACAGGTTGAAGAACAAGAGACAAATAAATCGGAACCGGAGGATGATGAGGACGAGTTAGACGACTTACCCAGCAAGTGGCCGCACTGGAAAGGGATGATCTCTCGCAAGGCCAGCCAGACCAGCGTCTACCTGCAGGAGTGGGACATTCCCTTTGAACAGATTGAACTGGGGGAGCCCATTGGCCAAGGGCGGTGGGGGAAGGTTTACAGGGGGAAATGGCACGGAGAAGTGGCCATCAGACTGCTGGAGATTGACGGGAACAATCAGGACCATCTCAAGCTCTTTAAGAAGGAGGTGATGAATTACAGGCAGACCCGACACGAGAACGTGGTGCTTTTCATGGGGGCCTGCATGCACCCACCTCACTTAGCAATTATTACCAGGTGAGGATGTAGCATTTCACTGCAGGGCTCTTACCGCAGGTTGGAAAGCAGACGTCATGCGCCAGGCTCGGGCGTGGCTGCAATTGAAGCATGACCTATTTCCAAAGACGTGTGAAGCATAGCTTCCAGCACCTAGGTGACTCCACCATGTCTGGGAGGGACTGGGCATTATCCAAAATTGATGCTGCCACTCTTTGCTGGCTCAGCTGACATAACGGTGTAGCATGGGAACTGCTATTGGAAGCCGGTCAGGTTGTCACAATCTGGCCTTTTGTGTTTGGAGAGCAAGAAGTGCGTCTTCCCTCCCCCACTCCTTGGGAGAGAAATGCATCAGGAGTCAGAAAGTGCACCTGATCTGTTGGTTACAAAATGTGTCATATGACTTGGATCAAGCTTCCCTTTTTGTTCCGCTTCTCACTGTTGGCAAAGCAAGAAACAGAAAAAGATGTTACCTTCACCCATTGCTCCATTCCCCTCATGGTTTTCAGCAATTTCTGCACAGCACGTTCCTCTTTTAAGCCTGTTTCTCGTTTACACTGCTGCAGAAGTCATGAAGAGGCCTGAAAGTGAGTGTAAAGGCCCACTTCAAGGCTTTGCTGAAGTAGTGTAAAAGGTCGTTACTGCAAATGGGAATTGAGTCCACAACATTTTGAAGGCGCTGTTTGTCTTTTGTGGGGGGGGGGGGAAGAGCAACTCTTGTCTTGTATTATAAAACCCAGATAGACAGATAGAGTACTCCCGAGTCCAGATATATAGACTTTTCCCAGCAGAAAGGAGGGTGAATGTTTTTGAATTTGCATTTTTCACCACATGGCCGCCTCTTTCCTCCTCCCCTTTTCTTTGTAGCTTTTGCAAAGGAAGGACGCTTCACTCATTCGTACGGGATCCCAAGATATCTCTGGATATTAACAAAACCAGGCAGATAGCCCAGGAGATCATTAAGGTAAGAGAAGGAACGCAAGGCTCTTCCTTTTCATTTTTGTTGTTTGCAGAATAAAACTCTCTGGTTGCTTTTGAACCAAGCAACGTAGATGCAGTGAAATTCCAGATCCTACGGAAGTGAAAATGCTCTGTCTTCGGGTTCGTTGACATGTAGGATTTGCCCTGATGACAGTGCTGCCTGCATCCCAGCAGTGGGGCGAGGGTAAATCTGTTCAAGGATGTCAGGCACAGCCGAGTAATCTGGAAACAGCTGCTGAGTAAGCCAGCTTTACACCCACGTGTCCATCTTTTCCAGGGCATGGGCTATCTTCATGCAAAGGGGATTGTGCATAAGGATCTGAAATCGAAGAATGTCTTCTATGACAACGGCAAAATTGTGATCACTGACTTTGGACTGTTTGGCATTTCGGGTGTGGTTCAGGAGGGCAGGTAAGTTGAAGGTTATTTTTTCTAGTCCATTTCGGAACAAGAAATATCGACCGAACAGAAGGGGCCAGGTTCTGATGTCTGTTACAGCAGTGTAAATCAGGAGAAGTGATTGGCTTTAATACTGATATAGACACTAACTCTAGGCTAGGGAATGCATGGGTCTAACTGTCTGTTAGGCAAAGGCACGAAGGCAGAATAAAGCCGTCTTAAAGCTGGAGGAAATGGCCCCCTGCACAGCTTGGTGTAGGACTGACGTAAGGGCTCTATGTTCCCCTATCTCTCAACAGTACAGGGCATGTTACGGGTGAAGGGGCGGGGGAGGGTTGTGGCCATCGTGTATTACACTACGGCCGCCCTCGGCTTCCTAGGAGACCGTGCAGGTCAGTCTAAGCTAGACTAGAGCAGCCAGAAGGTTGCCCTGAATTGTGTCAGGGCTGAGCAGGCCCCTGCCCAGCCCCAGAACACAAGGACTAAGGGCAGGAATGGAGCAATCAAGAACCAAGCCCAGTATATTTATATGGCCAAAAAATAGCTTGGAGAAGAAATTGTCCAAGTAAAAGCCATGATCCAATAAAAATCTGAGTTCCTGCGGCTAGCTGGGTGCCATGCCCAGTTATAGCCTGCGAAAGGGGTTAACTAATCTCGCTTTCTCCTTGAACGTAGGCGCGACAATGAGCTGAAGCTGCCCCGTGACTGGCTGTGTTACTTGGCCCCTGAAATTGTTCGGGAGATGTGTCCCGGGAAAGACGAAGACAAGCTGCCCTTCTCCAAAGCTGCAGACGTCTATGCTTTTGGGTAAGAGTGAGAAACATGGCTAGATTGCAGGGATATGTGACCCTGCTATTGATGGCCAGAACGAGGAACATTGATTTGAATCAGCTTTGGATCGGTCCCATGGTGCAGAGAGCTGAATAATGGCAGGTTTTTCTTTTGTGCTGTTCCATCCCTTGCTGCAAAAGATGCAGGCCAGCATATTCTTGATCAGAGAGGAAGGATTGCCTTGTGGTTAAGACACAGGACTGAGAGCCAGGTGATCTGTTTTTCCTGTACGATACCGGTCAAGTCTCGTGTCCGATCTGTGCCATGGTGACCACACCTGGAAACCCGGGATGTCAGTCTGTCTTCTTCACAGGATGTTGTGAGGCTTAATTCACTTCCTGGTGTTTCAGGACGATTTGGTATGAGCTCCAAGCAAATGACTGGCCTTTCAAGAGCCAGCCAGCCGAAGCACTGATCTGGCAGATCGGAAGCGGAGAAGGAGTGAAACACGTCCTCGCTACATTTAACGTAGGGAAAGAAGTCAGCGTAAGTGGAAATCTTTCCAAAGAGTCATTGGTGCAACATTCTGTAACATGTCTGGAGCAGAGAGGGGAGCTTAAAGATGGATTTATTTGAAGCATTAATCAAAATGTAGGGAGGGAAAAAAAGACCCTAAAAGCAGATAGCATCCCACCAGCTACTCTGCCCCAGTCCAGATAGAAACACACACAGGTACCGTGTGGCATTTGTAATGCAGAAGCACCTAGGAACCCAGCCATGGACCAGGCCTTCATTGTGCTAGGTGCTGTACAAACACCGAACAAAAAGATAGTGCCTGCCCCAATCTTGCCTCCATTCTTATGGCATAATGCACTTCCTTGCCCCAAACACTGAGCAGAGAAAGAGCTTGGTGCTTAGCTCATTGGGTAAAACGCTGGCGTCATTAAAACAAATGGCAAAACTCCCTTTTATTTGAGTGGAGGTCATGATTTTACCCCATAATTTCCTACGCCTGTCCTGTTTTCTGTAGACGGGTTAGCAACAGGACTACTCCCAGAGTGCTCTGCTTGGAGGAAAGGGTCCTGCCAGGCAGCGCAGATTTTGTATATTGTTACGTTGAGCCAGGAACATCTTCTTACACAGGGGAACCTCGGTGGTTTGCTGCAGAGGAGAGGGATGGCTGCAGTGTGGGCAGTCAAGGGCTGTCTGGCACAGCACATGGGGCTGACTCAGAGTCTTGTGCCAGCTCATCACAGGACAGTGCCGTTGTGATGGCGGGGTGGGGAGTGAGGCTGGGGTCTTGCTGATGCGGTGGTGCAATCCGTGGTCTGGCTGTGGAGCACTTGCTAGGTTGCTCTGTGTGCTGCCTGCAAACAGGGGTAGGTTTCACCCCAGTCTGCAGGTCGTTGGACACCTTGATCCTTCGTTCAGGCACTGGACAGAGGGCGATGTGTGTACTGGAGAGGTGGGGTGGATGAATGTCACTCATTGGCTATAAATCCATAGCCTCTGTGTTGCTTAGATTGTTCCCAGGGCTGTTTGAAGCATGTTTCCTTAGTTTATGGGATGCCCCCTCGTGAATAACTGCTGTGGAACAAAGTGAAGGTTCCCAGGTGGCTAGTGGCCAATCACTGCTGTCTGAAAATCAGGCCCCTTCAAAGTGTCTCACCAAAGTTGGGTGCCCCAAAACAAGCACCCAGAATCCTGAGTCACTCAGCCCCTGTCACCGGCCCAAGCAAGCTAACCATGATGATAACAGCCCCCAAAATGTCCTCCTTAGGAAATCCTCTCAGCATGTTGGTCCTTGGACCTCAGCGAGAGACCCAGCTTTACTCAGCTCGAGGATATGCTCGAAAAACTGCCCAAACTGAACAGGCGGCTGTCGCATCCAGGACACTTCTGGAAATCTGCTGAGTGAGTATTTCCTACCCGTTTCCCTGGGAACGGGGTTGGACTTCTAGAATGTCCTGTTTCTTTTTTTCTTCTGTCATGCTTTAATAACTGGGTTACATGGATTGGCTATTCACTGACTTAAAGAACATTCTGCCCCTTCCTCAGCATAAAACGATTCATTCCATTTTTAAAAACAAACTTCTTCGTTGATTTTTGTGCCCCTTTTCCCCAGGAAAATGCAATGGCTTTAACCCTTCTTTATACACCTCCAATGGGTCATCAGATTCATCCTTGATTTCAGTCCGCTTCTGAGACAGAAAGTCCACCAGGGTTGGTAGAAAGCGGCAGAAACATCCTTGTGAAGTTTGTCGGAGTAAGGATATGCGACTTAAACACACCAGCCTTAGTGCAACCGACCCAATATAACTGTGTTCCGTATTAAAACCAAAGTAAAAATAGATTTAGAAGATAAAATTCATCAGTGGCGTAACTGGTACAACAGCAGGACTTGGGATAAATTGCATCGTGTGAGCCAAATCTCTTCATGGTTTGGCATTTTTGTGGTACTGATATTTGAGCCAAGCCCCTCTGTTGCTATCAGTGGGAGAGTTCTCCTTTATAAATCAGTGCATCATGTGATCTAAGATACATAACTTATGTTTTGGTGGGGCAGTCTAGATACAGGGTATGGTGGTAGTCAGCAAACTCCGAAGCGCATGATGGGGATAGATCAAAATCTGATGTGCAGAAGAATGATAAAAAGCCCTTCAAACCAGAGCGCTCGGCAATAGCCACTAACTCAGGGAGATGTTGCGTCTGATTCCTCGTGCATTGAAACAACAGGAATTTTTCCACTGACTTCAGTTAGAGCAGAACTGAGCAGGCCCGATCACCTCTCATACCAGTGTAATGCTAATATGCTCCAGCAGCGCTGATTTACACACTTGCATGACTAAAGTGAGGGAAGGGCAGCTCAAAAAAAATAAGGATGTTCAGAGATGGGCCTTTATGCCCCGGTTCAAGATGGCATTCTGATTTCAGGAAAGCACTTCATTTCCATTGAAGTCAGAGGGATTTATGCACATGCTTAAAACTTAAGCCGATGCATGTGTGTTGTCCTGAACCAGCTCCCTGAAAGTGGGGTGTATGTGAGGAATTCAGGGTCAGTCTACAGGGAAAATTCAACTTAGTTTACTTATTGTTACATTTCCACTAACAGAACTTCATATTTATTCTCTCGTCTCTCTCCTTTCCCCCCCCCCCCCCCCCCCAATGATTTGATCATCCTCTCTCCTGCCTCTTAACCCTTTGTGATCTTCCTATGGTATCTTGCCATAACTCCCCAACTGCACCTGGTTTTTTTCTGTATTGAAATTGCTACTGCAACTGCCTGATTGCTATTTTGTTTGGAATCCTTCACCTATTTCCCTATGCGAAATCTTCCTGTCTAACACGACCTGGAATTCTGAATACTTCAAATTCTTTCTGAAATGTGACTGTTTCGTCCAAGACCCTGGCATTATTACTATACTGAAGGACATTACTATCAACAAAGATTGAATATTTACTGTCCAGTCATTGATAAATAGAGCTTTCTCCTATTTTTCCTCTTGCCATCTATCTCTGCTTTATGCATAAAGCAGCGTGAATCCTTTACACGTGTTCCATTACAGCAATGTTTCCTAAAGCTATAACACAAATGTTCTTAAAGAACAAGTGTCAAACATATCACGAGTTATACAGTTACTGCACAATGGCATTCTGCTGGGAAGCTAAGTATTTTCTTTGTATCATAAATTCTTCAGTGGACTTAGGTTGATGCTCTCCAGTTAAGTTAAGACTTGCCATTGCTGATTGAACTCAGACCTTTAAGAAATGTGATCGTAGTCTCTTTTGGAGTAATTATAAAATCATGTAAAATGTCAAGGGTTGGGTTTTGTTTCTAAACATTTTTGAAAATGATGTTGAATCTTAAGCTAAAAATGTTAAGGGCATATTCCGTAGAATAGCCGGGTTTCCCTTCATCTGTTCTGGTCTAAAGAGATTTTATTTCAGAAATCCCTCTTTCACTGTGTTAGCAAAGTTGGATAGTAAAAGGTGGGCGTGGTCCTGGCTTGCACCTAGAACTCCTGGGGAATTCAGTGGCAATTCCACACCCAGCCCAGTTACGGCATGAGGTTTGTAGCTGATGGAGTTACCAGAGAGATGGCTCTAACCCTTTATGTTTAATCTCCTGAGAGACAATTAACCGTAAGCAGAGAACGTGATCTGTACACTGTCTGAAAATCCCCACTTACCTTACAAAACACATATTCATATGGATGTTACGTTTCAGAGCTGAAAGATGCTAAGATCATCATTCGCTTTCTTGCCTTCAGGATTTGGAGCCAGATTTCAACAGGTGTTTAGGTGCATAAAGATGCAGGTACCTAGTGTGATTTTCAAATCACCCAGTGTCTGCTCCCGTTAGATCCTTTACGTGAATGGCTTTTCTCTACACCCTGAGGTATTTTTTAAAACAAATCCTTTTGAAAAATGCTGGTTTGGCAGCCCTGGAGGGTGATGTCTTCTCTTTAGCCCCAGTATACCAGCAGGATGAGTGTTGTACCTCAGCCCTATTCATATGGTGGCTGGGTCTCCAACCTCATTTTTATTGGCCAGAGAGGATGTCCCTGAATTCCTAATGTTGATTGGCACTTGCCACTGCAAATGGGATTGGAATTGCCCATTAAGTCGCATAGAGTTCTGTCGCACCCAGCGTTGGCAGGTTCCTAACCTGATACCTGGAGGCGAAGTGCTCCCTAACCTGTTAGCAATTCCCTGAGCCATCCCGTCACCATTGTGACATTTCCCCTCCCTCTGTATATTAACTTCCACAGAAAGAAGGATCCGTATATATAAATCACTTTGGTGACATGACAGCTCATGTACTATGAGATTTGTCTAGCAAATTGGACACAGCAGTGTGTCCTAAAAAAGTCTGATTTCCTTGCTGTAAATAAGTACAGGACAGACTAGCCCAGTAGTGTATGAAACGTACAAAGTACATCTTAAAATGTCTAGTCTTTCTGGTCAGTGACTGTCATGTTTCTCTGCACAATCAAGACACTTCCGTTAGACAGTTGCTTCTCTGAATTTTTATGAATGGTCTGGCACTTTTTTGCTAACCCAGCATTTCCCAAACCTTTGAAAGGGAAGATGAATCTGATTGCGACCCCTGTAGGCCACCGTCCTGTGTGTTCTCAAAGGCATTCCCAAAAGATGCTGTCACTGAGGACTTGTTCCATTCAATATCCCCATATAGACACCTACAATGCAACAAGCTATTCTGCAATCGCTATTTTAGAATAGCCCATTGTAATAGCATCGCACTTCTGGAATAAGTCACTTTATTTTGGAATAATTAATACACTTCCAGAGCAGAGCAATTATGTTGTGATAAAACCACTTTTATTTCAGAATAGTGTGTGGAATAGCTTATTCTGTTACAGCCAGCATGATCAATTTCCCTGTGTAGACAAGCCCTCAGAGTAGTCCCTCTCTCTCTCTCTCTCTCTCTCTCACATGCTTTTAACAGTGAAATGTTTTAAATGTCAGCAGTGTTAATTAACAGCATTGCATTTGTCTTAATGCCCGCTGTTATGAATGTGGCAGAACTATTGTTTCAGACTCTCTTCAAATTCAGGCATACATTGCTGAATTGGTTACATTCAGGTCTTGTGTTGAAGGTTTTCTTAACTGTAGCAGCAAGAGACGGACTTCTCATTTTTAAATGCAAGCTGTGAGTCAGGAACGCTGGAGGGCGAGAGGTTCACACGGCTCCTTTGGGGTCACGCTGCACTCTGAGAATCACTACACTAACCCCTTGGTTCTGTTTTGGGATAAGCTTCACAATGTATAATACTCTAACGCTTGCTTCTAATGACTGCAAACTAACTCTTGTTGTTTTTTCTTCCTATCTTTTATAGGTTGTAGCTACTGGTACAATAACTGGGTCTGCCTTGCATGCTTCCATGTGCTGTATCCTAATCGACAACTTGGACAATCACCTCTCACTTAAAAACAAAACAAATACCAAATTTTTTAACCTTTGGACAGAACCAGTACTTTCCAAATTCCTCTCTCCTGTCTTTTCTCTTGGTGTGGGCTGTTAGCTTGAATAACAACGCTTGTGTTCAAGACAAATTGCTGTCAACTAACAACGGCCATTTATGTATTGTTTCAAAGGTTGTAACTTCCTTCTGGAAATGGTCTTGTGATCGCGTGACTTTCAATACCAGCGTACTAGCAAGGCATAAGCAACAGAACGGCACTGTGTTTGGATTGTATAGTTGTGGGTTGTTTTTGTGTTGTGTGCATTCTGCAAGTCTCATCCAAGAAAGAGTGGCACGGGACTCACGGGAGAGTCCTTAGCAATAATGATTTGAGATGTAACCTATTCAGGAGCTACATGGAACATTGCGTTTTCATAGGCACAGATGATAACTAGGAACTTGTACTGAATGTTAACAGGAATTAGGTGCCTGCTTACCGCATGTGCCTTTGAAAAAATCTCCTTCATAAACTCTTGGGGCCGGAGCCAACTACCGCTGAAAGAAATAACAGTGCTGTCATTGACTTGAATGGGACCTGGTTGAGGAGTTGGTGACTGAGGCTCATTCTCAAAGGGTAGGCTCCACATGTCCACTGAAATCAGGCAGCGAACTCTCTGCTTTCCAATGGCAAGAATTGGAAGGATGTAGGGTTCCTTCCTCAGGGTGTGTGTACATTGCTGAAGCTTTGAGGCAGGTTCTTTCCTAATTACAGTAACTCCACCTCTCTGAGAGGCTGTAGCTAGGTTGATGGAAGAATTCCCCCTCCCTTCCCCCCCCATATTCCTCTGTACCCAGCTGGGGGTTGCACTACACTTTTTTGGGCAAAACTGGGCATTTGTCCTGTTTGATCTTGCTAACTGATGACCAGTTCGCAAGAGGAAACAGGACAAATGCTCAATTTTGCCAAAAAGGTTGGGACGGCTGGGACAGGGCTTAAAAGGGGACTGTCCTTGCCAAAGTGGAATGTATGGACACCCTGGTGGCGCTTGTCCTGGGCTTAGACAGGCGTGGCTATATTGCACAGTGTGTGAATTGTTTTTCATAGCCCTGAGCGATATATTTAAGCTGATGTAACTTGGTAATGTAGACCCATCCTCAGTTTGGGACCAGTTGTAATTTTAAGTTCCTTTGCAGCTTCTCCCTTCCCGTTGCACTCCCAGGCAAGCCCAAGAACAATCCAGCCACTTGAATTTGATCAGTCACTTGGCTGTGCTAATTAGGGCCCTGATTCAGCAAAGCTCTTAAGCACGTGATTAAATTCAAGTCAGTTGGACTTAAAGCAAAGTGCCGCTGACTTCAGTTTAAGTATGTACTTAAGAGTTTTGCTGAATCAAGTTCTAGCATAGCATATTTTTTTGGAACTTTTTTAAATCTCAAGGCTTTGTCCACATGGGGACACTCAGGACAAATTAATGAGAATTAACTTTTCCATGGGCAAATGAGGAGTTCAGTGAGCTGATTTCACTGGAAATTATTAAAAAGCGTTTAGCCCCTTTGTGGACATTCTCATTCAGAATTAAGCTAAAGTGAATTGAAGCTACTTTTAATTCTGAGTGAGAGTTTCCACACAGGGTTTAAGCAGTTTAACAAATTCACTTTAAATTTACACTTCTGGTTAATTCAGAATAACTTTCCTGAGTGGCCCCATGTAGATAAACCCTCGCAGATGGGAACTTCTAATAAAGATTTTAGTTTGGTGGGCTGTGAAGCGAGAGCCACTGAGTGATGAGTTTGGACTCATTTTCAAAGATGATAAATGACCCCCACTGAGTGGAGTGTGGTTTTTTGTTTGTTTTATTTTTGGGTTTTTTTTGTTTTCCTGGAGAAGATTTCTCTTTACGTACACAGTATTACATTTCCAGACAGTCAGGTGCTTCTGTACATTATTGTACATGAAAAGAAGGTGCCCTTCAGCAGCTGTGGACCTATCTAAGTCATCTGTATGCTGAATCTTTCTCTTGCCACTGACCCCTAGTACAGTCTGTAGACAAAAAGGGTGGGTTTTTAAAAGATTAATCGCCTGATAAATATTGACCTTTCTAAATAATGTTCCTCTTTCCACCACAACAGTGGTTCCCCCAGACTTATTCATTTCCCCCCCACACTATTAAGGCTGAATCTAGCTGACCTTTAGATCAATCTGGCCGGGGGAGATTTTTCAAAAGAGCAAAGGGCAGCTGGGTTTCCATCACCCATTTAAAGTCAATGGGAGGTGGGCATCCAGTGCACGTTTTGGGCCTTGGAATTCACCACCGGGGTTGGTTTGGTTTTCTGGATTTACTTCTCTTTGAAGGAGAAAAGGTTTGCACTGTGAGCAACCAGTCCTGAAAGCAATGGGAATAAATTTTTTTCAGGAAAAAGCCCTTTACTGACATTCATTTTATTTGCTGATTGCTTTTCTTAAATTTCTTTGTTGGACACCCTTGCATTGTGCTTGACTGTAGAGCCTAACCCATTTTATTTCCTTTATAGGGCTCTTTATAAGGGCTCTTTAGAGAGCTCTTTGTATAAGGAATAACAAGAAATGGTGTAACTTTTTTTCCCTCCCTTTCCCACTCTTTTCAGCGTTAACAGTAGCAAAGTTGTCCTCCGTTTTGAAAGATTTGGCTTGGGAATCCTGGAATCAAGTAATCAAAAGATATAGCATGTTGTGTGGTGCTATTGTCTACCTGCTTACACAAAACATCAGAAATCTTCACGGCATCTTCCGAACTATGAAACTGGCGCAGCCATTCCTGAAAGCCACAGGACCATCCATTCAAACTGTCGTATGTTGTTTGTGACGTCTGAGTTCTGCGTAAGCACCAGCGATTATTTAAAAAAAAAAATGTTTACATCATACGTTTCTCTGTGAACTATATTTTTAACAGACAATGATAATAATAATAAATGACAAGCATTTTTTTAAGCGCACGCATTCAAATGGCACTGAAAAGAACTGTTCCTAGTTCTTTGTTGCATCTGTGGAGTAATTAAGGGCTAATTTCTGCACTCCAGATCATGCACACAGTTCTCACTGAAGCTAATAGAGGTTGCACATGTGTCAGAGAGAACTGCTAGCTTGATATCAGTTCCCGTGAGAGGGAGTTAGGACCCGATTGTGTATCCATAAGGAAAGTTCTGAAAGAACCGCAGATTGTTAATATATTGAAAGGAAAGGCATGCACTGTATGAGGATTATGGCAAACTAGTAAACGCTTGATACCCATCTTCTCTGGATGCTTTGTCCAAGCTTGGACCTGTTCTGATCTCCGGTCTACTGCTCAAATCTGGAATACCTTCAGTGAACTCAGAGTCCAGATTTACACTGAGATCAGAGTCCTCGGCTTTTGTCTCAGACATAGATTAGGGTGGAACTCTTTTCCCTAGCATAGTGCATTTATTCACAGACTAGCCAGAGGGTTAGGTGTCATCATCTCATTGGATTTCACTGAGAACTGGGCACCTTCGTTCGTTTAAGGGGTTTTTAGACTAGATTCTCCGTTCAGAGTTGCCGTCTGCCGCAGTGCATTTACTTGGCATTTAAATTTTTCTCCACTGTCAAGAGTTTCACTGTAAAAAGAATCCACGGTACTTGAATAATTGGTGGTAGGATCCTGGCCATCCCAGGTGCACTTGGGACCATATAGTTCACATTCGGGACCTGCTGCTTCTTCTCACTTAAATTAGTGTCAATCAGTCAAAATTAATGTTGGGCTGGAGAATGGTGTGAAAGCCCCTCTCTAGCAGGCTGCAGTGGAATTCAATTTACCATGGTACAGTGGGCCGCATAGAGAGAGGAGGAGGTCAAAGGGACGTTAGAAAATGTAGAGGAAAGAAGAAATTCACCACTGTGCAGAGAGTCAATTAGGGGTCTGTGTGGCATGAAAGTCCCACTTCCACCTTATTTTGGAGACCCTTTGGGGCCATTTCTGTGCCCGGGAGTGAATTTCATCCTACATGAAACAGCTTGCAGACACTGAAACCGTTCCTGGTTTCAGGATTGGCAAAACCCCCTCCCCCACCTAGAAGGACCTAATGCCACAGTACTGAACTCCTGGAAACTGCTGCCCTCTTCTCACCCATTGCTTCTTCCACCCACGAACTACTCGGTATCTTTTATTGTGAAAGGTCTTCCTGGCAGACAGGCAAAAACAAACCACTTTTCAAAGCCTGTTTTCCTTTTTGAAACTGAAAGCTTGAATTGCGGAAGTTGCAGAGAGAGTGTTTTAGCTGTTGTTATTTGGCCCCAGCATGAGTGCTGAGTGGCAGGAATTGATTTTCAGGCTTTTATTCAGAAAAGAAATGTGTTTGGTGTAAAGAATCTAAGAATCGCAGGCCTCTTTTTGTGTAGAAAGACCCCGTTCTGGTTAGGGTAGGTGAAGTGAAGCAAATTGACATGCATGTGCGCTGCCAAGGCTGTGTTAACTTGTAGCTGTAGCTGGCTTTAGGTGCCGGCAAGCCCAATTCCCCAGCTGCCTTCATGGGCAAGGGGCTGAGCCCTGGCCTCATTAGCGGGTGTCGCTCGCGTAGAAACCTGTAAACTCCAGCCCTCGGAATCACTCTCCATTCCATAATGAGGCTGTGTTTTATCCAGTGCAGATCTCAGAACACAAAGAGGGTTAAATACTGGTCTTGTTTTAGGGGAGGGTCTTCACTTGGAGAAAAGATGTGTACCGAGCCGGCGCTGACGCACTGGAGGTAAAATCCTGGCGAAGACCAGGCAATTTGTTGTTCTGCGGACGCAACCAAGTCGAGTTAGACTGTGTTGAGCTCCACCAGCTACCTTGGGTGAAAGCTGCAAGCGATCTGGCTTTCACGAGGATTTTACCTCTAGATAAGAATGCATCTTCCCCACTCACTTTAGGGCGGTCTCTTGCACCCTTTGAGAATGGGGACTGTTTCCAGGTACTCCAGGATATTTAGGTGCCGATGTGCTGTTGCTTCAATAGGCGATAAGTGCCAAACTACCGAGGAGAATCCAGACCCATGATCCCATTTTTTTTCTGGTCACAGGTTTTTTGGAAGGCTTTCATGTGTTGTCTCTGCCCAAATGAAATACTCGCATCAGATCCTGCAAAGAGATGTCAGTCAGGACCGCAGATGCCCAGGGGTGGGGTCTGTGGCTGGATGAGCTGCTGGCAGTGATGCTGTTTAGGTTTTAAACTGCCTGGTGTTGGTGCTTTAGGGAATACAAACCCTGGGAAGAAAATACTCCCACTGAAGCATGGGGAGTTTGCCAGGGAATTGAGTGGTGCCCGGATTGGGCACTCCGAGTAAAACCCCTCCTTATGGCAGGTCTATTCCAGACACCCCCTTGCCCCGCATTCTGAAAACTAGCTAGCCAATCCCCATTCAAAGTCTTTGAACCCCTGAGCCAGCTGTATTGAATGTTCGCCCACCTACACCTGCCTTTCTCAGCCACTTACAGTGTTCAGGCAAAATGGGGCTAAGGGCTTTGAAACGTCAGTGGTTCATGCTGATTTCTTCCTCTGGGCATGCAAGAGGACTGCTAGAATTCACACATGAAAACTTGGCCCCTGATTTTTTTTTCCCCCCACAGAGAAAACAATTTGGCATAAGGGATTCCTAAATTCCATTTTCCATACAATGTCATAACAAGTAGATGCTAAGTCAACACATGCTCCTTCTCCTACAAATATTGTGTTAAAATGTTTAGTGTGTGTCTCGAATATAAACTTGTTCTGTTTGGTAGTAGCCAACTGTAGCATAGTGGTACTTTATTGATCCCACTGTAGCTTTATTTAATTAAATGAATAAACTGCTTTGACTGTATCTGTGATTTGTAGCAAGCTATTTCCACCATATTTGCTAATTAAAAAAAGGCTAAATATTTGCTCTCACCTTGGAAGTCAGGGACTGAATTGTGCACTCAGTTATAGGCAGAACTCAGTTTCATTACAAGATTTTGCTCCAATATTGCTGGGTCAGTGTGCCTGAACAAAGGGGAAGTTATTCTTCAGTAAATCTATAAATTACATTGAATAAAAAACGCTGTGAGTGATTTAGATAAAACCTCCATTAGCTTCAGACAGTTTTTGGCTAAGTATAGATCTTGTGATTCAAAGTTGATCCATTGTATACTTTGTTCTGAATTATTAGCCCTCAGTGACAAATTCCAGGGGGGGCAGAGCTGTGTTAGTCTAGTTAAGTGAAACAAACAAGGAGTCCTGTGGCACTTTTAAAGACCAACACATTTATTTAAAGCCCTTTATGTAACTTAAGAACATGACTCTCTAGTTTGAATATGTGGCAACAGTCTTGCTGTACTTACTGCTATTATTTTCTGCAAGTTGTGTGGGTAAAACAGGACCCTCCACTGCGGGAGAGGGGTCCCAAACCTTTTCAGAGTGGGAGGCACATCTTAGTAAGGCAAGTTGATCTTCAGCACTTCTTCCTTCCCATTCCCTGTAACTCAGACCGCTTCCCAGCTTTACATCTCTTAACCATCTTCATTCAGTTAGCCTTCCTGTGGCAACATGTGAAAATAATGGTGGGAAGCGATGTCTCCTTGACTTGTCTTCTGATAAAATTATCGACCAGAACAGGGAGCAATCAGCACTTTCTGACTAGCCAGTTCTCTAGGTATCAGTCTGAGTTGCATTATCCTAAAGTTACTGCATGTTTTGGAAGGAAATGTTCACAGAAACACAGGGCCATCAGGCCTACTGATCTAATCTAACTTGCTTTTAATTCTGCAGTTATTCTTCTGCCTAATGTCATGGATCTAACAAACGGTTTTGTTATTTAAAGAACAGCTTACGAGGGCCTGGGCCGAGAATGGTGTCAGTGGGTTTGATTTGAGAATAACTCAACTAATGGCAATGGTGTGAAAAGATTCTGCCCCTTTTATTCCTTAACACTTCTTGCTCACTGAACCGGGTCGTTTTGCTGCATTGTTCTGTGATCGTTTCTACTATTTCTTCTGGTGGTGATGTAAGGGAGCGACTAGCACTGTACGTCTGTACCGTTTTAGCCTTGTCAATGTGAAGCTTGCTGTACAAACCTGCTCCAGTAGCCACGACTTCAGCAGTGTGTGTAAGTGGAGTCTGTAATATGGTGAAAATTGACATATTTTCTTTCCAGATGTGATGTAAAGATTGTACAGTAAATTTTTTTATATTTTCTATCGACTGAGTTTGTCTTCCAGAATTGCTATTAATTTAATTAAAATGGTTAGTGTTAAAGGGTTCTGTATTAGTTTATGCAACTGGCAAAAAAACAAAGTGCACTCTATGCTAATGAAACTCTGGATATTAAGGATTCTTTTCTGTGAATAAATCTCTGCTCTGGTCAAAACAAAGGTTACAAAATGTGTGTGGTTTTTTGTTAATTTAAACATGAGTCGATTTCAATACTGACAATATTTTAAATTTCACATAGCACCTTGGGTCCTGAAAGATCTCAAAGAGTTTTACAAATACATTATTTTATTACAATGCCAAGGGGGCCCAGGAAATCCTGGCCAGGTGCTGGACAAACCTAGAGGAAGAGACTGTAGTTTGAGCAGGTACACACTGAATAGACAGAGGGGCGAAGTGCCTTGTCCGACGTCACACACCACGTTAGTGGATATATTAGAAATAAAACCCACATCACCTATCTCCCAATCCTCTGGGCCACATAGTCTCTGCTACGTTACAGGGGACACGCTAGCCATTAAATGCAGCTCTTCTGGGTTGTCACATAAACACAGGAAGGGTGGGGGGTGGGAAAGAGTTAGGGTGACGACACTTTCACATGATTGCTCAGTTGATATCTAGGAGCATGATGGGTTTATTAGCTTTGTTTCATTTCCCATAATCCGCCTTGCCCTGTATGCACATCAGTTTTCTTCAGAAAGCAGAAGAGGTTTTTAGGAAATAGAGATTTGAATGTGACAGAGAGAGCCTGGCAGATGGAGCTGGAGAAGTCATGACTCGCAGGGCCAAATCTGCAGTGAATCGGAGTTGAAGAATCTGTAGTGATGGGTCAGGAATTTGAAACCGCATCTTTATGCCCCAAGCTTTCTCCCCCCCCCCCCCAGAGTTAATAGCAACTTTATTGTTTCAATGGTGCAAAATCATGATACTGAATAAACTTGTGTAATGCATTTTCCCCTAAATTTACAATGGTTATACATATACTATATAGATCACAATTTCTCTATTTTTTTATACTATTTGGAACAAAATTGGCCAGCACGCTGTACTGTGATCACTGTTAGCCGGCCGCTGGCTGATGACCCTGTCCACTGACTCCAGTCTCCTGTCCTGTCGTCCGTCCCCGTCCCCCCCGGGCCACTGCCTTGCCAGACTGCTTGCTCCCCCTTCCTTATCCCTCATTGTGCATCTTCTCCCCTGCTGAGATCACCCACCTGTGTGCCCCTTTGACCCCCAGGGCTGGGCTGCACTGGTGCTCTTCCCTCCCAGTCCTCTGTCCAGCCTGAACCTCCCTTCTCCCCTCACCTGCACCCTTCTCCATCCCAGCACCTCTCCTCCCCCACTCTGTGAACTCCCTCCCCCTGCACCCCTCTCCCCTATGCATCTCCCTCCCCCTGCACCCCTCTCCCCCCACCCCGTGCATCTTCCTCCTGCACCCCTCTCCCCCCCATCCCGTGCATCTCCCTCCCCCTGCACCCCTCTCCCCCCCACCCCGTGCATCTTCCTCCTGCACCCCTCTCCCCCCCACCCCGTGCATCTCCCTCCCCCTGCACCTCTCCTCCCCATGCATCTCCCTCCCCCTGCACCCCTCTCCCCCCCTACCCCCTGCACCCCTCCTCCCTATGTATCTCCCTCCCCCTGCACCCCTCTCCACCCCCCACCCCGTGCATCTCTCCTCCCCCTGCACAACTCCTCCCCCGCCCACCCAACCCTCCACCAGCTTGAGCATGCCCTCCCCGCCTGATCAGTCCTCCTGGGACCGCGTCACTTCGGTTTCTGCCAGTTCAGCAGGGCCAGGAATAAACTCCGCTTTCGGTTCTACCATGGCTTGGAGCGGGCAGCTGGCACCTTATGTCAAACCAGTGAGTCTCCCAGGGGGGGCAGGGAGAGACCCCTGGGGCTGGCTGGGGTTGGGGGGCAGGGAGAGACAGCCCTGGGGCTGGCTGGGGTTGGGGGGCAGGGAAAGATAGCCCTGGGGCTGGCTGGGGTTGGGGGGCAGGGAGAGACACCCCTGGGG
>ML685879.1:1204126-1218067 GCA_007922175.1 Pelusios castaneus
GGTTTCTCTTTGATCCCCAAGTTGCAGACATTTCTCCCCTGAGCCCCCTTCTGGGCACAGGCTGAGTCCTAGGGTGGAAGTGACCAGGACCAGATTTCCAAAGAGGGGCACATGCTCAAAGACCCAGGTGGGCGCCCACTGAGTGGGACTTTCTAAAGCTACCAGGTCCCTTGAGTGGTCCCTTCCCAAAGCCGTTAGTACCTGTTCTAAGCTCTGTTCTACCTTGTGCTGTATTTAACTGAGGCACTCAGAGCCCTTTCTCAGCCCCAAAACAGAGCTCTGTGTAGCTCGGAAGTGTCTCTCTGTCTCCAACAGCCAATAGAAGATACTGCTTTCCCCACAGCACCTCTCCAGCCAGCTAACTCGCTGACAGTTTGGAAAATCCCCTAGCCTCCATCTGTAGCTGTACACAGCTGAATACTTGGGCAAATCTGGCCGCAAGTGTCCTGGCTCTGGTATAGAAGGAGTCTTAGGTCAGGGTTCATTAGATGGTAAAAGGTTCTGGACAGGGTGCCTTAGAAAAGACGTTCGATCCCATGCATCCCTGCTGTAAGTTCCCAAATAAGACCATCTTTCCCACACCGTTACACAAGCCAGAGTAAGGTTATGTGTCAGTTGCATGGGCGCTCTCAATAAACGTGGTGATAAAATCTGGCTCTCCTGTGGCCCCTTTCATCCATCGATCCTTGGATCTCAAAGTTTCGGTTTACTTAGATGGGTGGTGAGCAATGTGCCTTTAGACAGGCGATCAGGCTCTTTAGGAACTCTCCTCACTTCAGCTTGTGAAGCTAGAATTGTAGAAAATCGCCCGCTGAAGAGTCTAAAGCCACAGCCTGATGAATAGGAGGTGAACACTGATTCGGAATTAGAAAAGAGGGGCAAAGATTGTAAACCATTAACGTACACTGTGTTGCTTGGTTCTTTTTTCCTTTTCCACAGTCTGTCCCATTTACTGGCCCTATTTATGGTGGTCTTCATGATGGAATGATGGTTGCCATTAGTGGAACTGTTCTTCATACATGTGACAGGTGTGTGCTCGTAAGGATGCAAGCACTCCATCTTTGTGCGTAAAATCAACCATTGAGAACAATAGACTATTGCTACTCAGTTGAACATGACCAGGAGGAGGTCAGAAAGGTAGCTTTATTGATGCAGACCTAGAGGAATATGTCTGCACTAAAGTTACCCCCTTTCTCAGAAATACTGATTCACTTCCTTTCTGCTGACACAGAGTTCCTCAGATATGCTTTGAGAGCTGCTGGCTTGGAGAAATCATGTACGAAAAGGATGGTGAATTGATCACAGTTTAGAGTTCCAGATCCCAGAGTGATCCCATTTCTTGGATTAGGCCAGCGCAGATTGTACGTTTCACAGAACTGAGATTCTGTGTCTCACTGATGTCTAAAGATAAGAGGGAGGTTTTAGTGCACAAATATTGTCTCTCTTACTGGTTTTAGCACTAGAACTAACATCCCTGCAACAGCATTCTCTGTCTGCTGACCATCTTTAGTGCAACACGGAATATAATCCCTGATTCAGTGAAGCACTCGCTTAACCTGAATCCCATCCCTGTTCAGAAGAGTATTTCAGAGTATGTACCTTCCTGAATCTGGGCTTTAAATAGGCAAATTTGAATTGGCACCTTCTAGGAGATCATAAACCAGTCACATTACCGTTCCTAAGTTCCATTATAAAAACATTGTGACCAAAATGTCCCTTTGTCTCTTCCGCCCTCTTCTCCCAATGAGAATCCAATCCCTCAGGATGCTACTCAGGTGAGTAATTTCTACTCCTTTAAGTCAACAGGAATAGGGTAGGGTTTTCAGGGTCAGGATTGAAGTTCCTGTAGGGAAATGTGCCTTTGAAAGACCTGCTATTGAAACAGTAAATAGTTCCAGTGAATAGAGTGTGCCAGTCACACAGTTACCTCACAGTGAAGGTCAGTTAAAAGACTGGAAATATCTCAGTAGGCTCAGGAGCTTGAAATACGCATTGTGAATATTTGTGTTGATTTGAGCTCACATCCTACAAATATTTATCAATGGGAAAAGTCCTAAACCCAGGGCCTTCTCTAGGGCTGGGCAGCTTGTGCAAAGCCTCCTTGGCCCCAATCTTGGCCTTAGGCCAAATCCTGCCCTGCACCCCCACAACCCTAGCTTTGTGCCCTCTCCAGCCCCTGTCTTGGACTTGCACCTTTTTAAAACGATCAACACACGTTATAGTCATATATTTGTATTTAATTTGGCTTCCTGAATCATTTTTGCAGGACTGCATAGTATGGAGATATTACAGCTGGTATATACTGGCTTTTTAAAGAAAATTTTCATTAGGGGTTCGGCATAAAGTAATTAATACCTTTAGGTGTTTCCTAGTTTACTAATAGTTGCTCTAGAAAAATGATTATGGATATTAATGAAACCACAATAGATTTCTTAACCATGGTCAGTTGGGTTCACCTAAGTACTTTTTTCCTTCACAGATTCCATATAAACTTTCAGTGTGGATTCAGCCAGACTCCTCGGTCTGATATTGCTCTTCATTTTAATCCACGATTTGAAGATGGTGGGTATGTGGTTTGCAATACTTTCGAAAGACAGAGCTGGGGAACAGAGGAGAGGAAACAAGAAATGCCTTTTTTAAAAGGTCACTCCTTTGAGATTCAGGTTTTCGTAAAACACGACTCATTTCTGGTAATTATTTTAATGTTATATTTTACATGCAAGTTTATTTTAAAATGGTTATTTTGATTAACAAAAAAAGTCTCACATATAACGAATTATATTAAACTGATTCCCTTTTAAAGGAAGACTTTAATGGTAGTCTTGCCATTAATTTGAATTGGAGTGAAGTAAAACTTTGTGTTAACTTCTGCATTTTAGGCTCTGTTGGTGGAAACATTTAATTTTACACATGAGAGAACCCCTGTTGACTTCAGCAAGACTATTCCTATGTGTAAAACTAAGCATTTACAAGATTTAGGACCTTAATCCACCTGGATCTAGTAAAGAGGAGTCAGTTCTGTGTTCCTAGTCAGTTTTTAGTAAATGTCATTTTTGGGTTCTCAAGCATTAGCCCAATGGTGCAATTTTCATGTTGCAAAAGCTGCATGGGAATGTTGGTTTATTGGAATTATTTGGACTAGATTTTTTTTTTGGAAACCTTAAGAGAAATATTTCTGTTGCTCTTAGCTTATATAAATTTGAAAAAAATCAAAACCATACATTTTCTTAGGGGCGCGAGACATCATCCTTTGTTCCAAAAGAATAAATTCTGATTTTTTTCACTTGGCAGGTCACTGTAAATGGATGTCACTTTGTGGAATACAAGCACAGGATTCCGCTTTCCAGAGTGGACACCATTACTGTCTCTGGGGGTGTGGAAGTGGCAATTATCAGCTTCCAAGGTGTTGCCGTAAGTGCCGATTGCATTTATTAATGTCTGTCAAATAATCCTGAGGGGGAAGTGGAGTGACTCTAGTGTTTGCAGAGATTTGGGGCACGATCCAATGAGAATCTGATTGCTTCCTGTGAGTTGCCAAATATCTTCAGCTGTCGCTGGTTTGTCCACAATAGGGCTCCCCTTGTTGGAGCTGTATTGGTGTTAGACTGATGATGGGAAAAATTCTAGTGTGGACAGATTACAGGTGTGTTGTTATTGCCGTGCAGTGTTCCAAGAATGTTAGGTGATACGACGATAAAAAGCCAATGCTTGCGGTAGGGCATCCAGTTTTGACGCCATCAATAGGATTGCACGAAGCCAAACCAGTGGTGATAAAAATGCCAGTGAACTCAGTGAGCCCTGAGCTTGGTGTGTGGTGAGGATGTTCAGATCCTTTCAGGAATCTCTTTGGTTCTTAACCACACTATTTTCCTTGTTTTTAAAAAAAATCCTCTGGTGTATTTTTGTACTTACGCCACTGGAGGGAAGTCTTTCAGGGAACAAAACCCAAACCCTCAAGGTCCCAGCCTGGGGGGAAAATTCCTTTCCCAACTCCAGCTGTGGCAAGCCACAGCACCTGTGTGTGTGAGTAAGCCATACCAGCCAGGCATTTACAAATGGTGTGCAGTGTGCAAGTGCTATCTTTCAGTTCAGATGAGTGTTAAAGATCCTGGCTTTTCTTGGAAGGGTTAGAGAACCCTACCTTCCTGCCCAGATTTCAATGTAGGTAAATGCATTCTTCCTCCCTGAATTCTCTCTCTCATTTCAGGTGGATGCAGTTTATCTGAGCACCACCCATGTTCCTTTGTATCCTCTGCTCTTTTACAGCATGGGTGGTGCTCAGGTAAAGGGCAGCCACAGGTGTGCTGGAAATTCAGTGCTGGGTTAAGTAATCCCAGTTGTGAGTTGTGGTGATTAATTAGTTAATGTTCATAAAGCACTATGAGATCTCTGGCTCTGTGGAGCTCCCTAGAGAAGCATGAAAAATAGTAGTTGCTTTCTGAGATGTACTTACAACTAAGTGTATCTCTGAAAAAATCATCCAGATGATTTGATTTGAGGAACATCTGAGGTATTTAGTTTTTGCTGGGGGTAAAAACATAAATGACTTCAGGGAACTGGGGAAAAAAACCCCCAAAACCCCTAGAGCTTAATAATGAAGAAACCTGCTTTTATAAGATTTTCCATGCCCAGAGCAAAATACAACAGTGCATAATGACAAATATTTCATAATCTAGTAGATCACATAGATTGAATCCTTCACAAAGAGGGCTTGAGTAGCTGGTGTTTAATAACTGGCTCATTGAATCACATTTCACAGGTGCATTGGTACATTCGGAGCTTGTAGCCTAATTGGAAAAATCAGAGTCACTCATGTTTTCCCATATCATGATTCCTGTTCCTTTCCACTAATCCCACTGTTGTGCATAGATTTCCCTGGCTGATGTTTAAGCAAAAAGGAAGGGGCAGAGACTCCTCTCTGGTTTATCTGCTAAAGTAGACATTGGGATGAATTCAGCACCATAAGAACCAGATGTATAATTACTATCGGCTTTAATAGATGCAGGTTCTCCGCACACTCTGCCTAATTTTGGCTTACACTCTTTAATCTCTTTTTCTACTGATTCTTCTCCTTTGCAGGGCCTGATTTCTCATTACAAAAGGTGATTTGATCCCACCTTCCTCTATATACTCTTCCTCAGTATTTGAATCTAAACAACTGCCTTGATTTGCTGTGACAGTCTGACCTGATCCTATGTCATACACTTCCCTGCATTTATTTTTTTCCCATTCTGTAAATTCCCCATCTTCAAGGCATCTGACAAAGTGGGATTTTCTCCCACAAAAGCTCATGCGATAAATACATTTGTTAGTCTTTAAAAGTCCACAGGACTCCTTGTTTGTTTTGCTGAACTAGAGTAATACGGCTACCCCTTTGGAAGGAGTCCTTAACAAATTAAATTAACAAATTTATTGTTCACTCAATAAATAAATGTGTTAGTCTTTAAAAATGCCACAGGACTTCTTGTTAGTATTGCATTTGCAAAGATTCACTTGTTTTCTGCGTTGCTACTGCCTTCTAGTGGCTGTTCTTTTATGTGTTAACTACCAAGATTGTCTTTCACCTTTCAGACCAGCGCAGCTTTCCCGCCAATGTATTTTGCTCCTGGATCAACATACATTGTGAGTTTAAGCGGAATCCATTTGTATTAACGGAAGGAAGATTTTTCTGCTTGAGTCAGTGGACTAAATAGTGTTTTCCTTTGCTCCATGCAAGTAGAGAATAATTTAATTTGCTTGTATGAGCTAGTCTGCATTTTACTACACCTGTGTAACAGAGAGCAGGTTGGCTAAAGCAAGCTTCGAAAGAGCTAAAGCAGCCAAGGAGTAGAATTAGGGTTATGTTCAGTGCTTTTGAGAATCCCACCCAAGAAGTACTGAACGCCTTTCAGGATTGGACCCTTTTATTTGTTTTGTGTCATTTGTGAAAACTCTGCTCTTGGAATTCAGTGAGGTTGCGTGAGATTAACCAAGACCAGAATTTGTTCTGTCGATTCTAATTTAGGCAGCACAGAGAGTAAGTTTTAATGAACCGAATAGCCAGATAGGGTTCTTGCTATATCTCCTTTCAAAATTGTGTCATTGGAACCTCATCCCTTTCCCAGTTTAAAAATCCTGGTGTGGTTTACTGCCTTTCAAATCAATGCCTAGAAATAATGCACAGTTAAAAGAATGAGTGGGGTACATTTAAGAATTGGAAATGTGGCTCTCACAGAATTTGTAAGCACCCCTTTCATTTTAAGTCTGCCTGCTCCTCATCAGGGCCACCCATTTGAGATCTTTTCTCCTTTCCTTTTTGTTTATAGCCAAATGCTGCCGTTCCACCAGGACCATACCAGCCCCAAACTTATGTAAGTCTTTCTAACGTTATTTTGTGGTTGCGGTCATGGGGAGGAGGGTGCAAATCTGAAGCACTGAAAGATCAGATGAAAAAGAATTCCTGCTGAGAATCCGATTTCAAAGAGCCCAAAGATTGGCAGGTGGCGTGACTTCTCTGAATTGTCACATTGGGAAAGAATAGTGTCCACTGGATTATTTAAGTCGAAAAGTTAGTCTACAGAATAGCTTTCTTATGGGAAAGGTTCCATATACCTGCGCTGCAGTTCCTATATTCTTTCATTGATTATTGGTGTTCCTTTGGTGGGGGTGGGTGAATTAAATAAAACTAATGGCAAACATATTAAAAATAAAAAACATTAAAGACAAACTTCCCGCGCTGCACCTATTCTATGGAGGGACGTCAGAATAGGTTGCAGGGTTGTGGCTTGGTTGGGTTTTGTTTTGGTTTTCTACCGAGAAAGGAGGACTGGCTACCCCCAGTGGGGCTCATGGGTGTTCAGATGTATGTTATGGTTTGGTGCCCTCTCTAGCTGAAGGTCTGATGGGAAACAATAATGCCATGGGGGTGTAGATAGAATGACATTACGAGTGAACGTCATGCTTTTTTCAGAGCCGCATTGCCTAACTTCAACCTCCTTTCTGCACTAAGTCTCAGTTGCTGAAAAGCAGTGTAGCTGAATTGACTCTAATGGAGCTATGCTGATTTATACCAGGTGGGGATCTGGCCCCTTTGGGTGTACCGGGGAGCCTGCTTCTCCACCGGGTTGCACAAATACACGCAAGCTCTGCCTAAGCTAGTGAGTGGCTCAGACATGGATGTATAGGCCACACTGCTATTTTTAGCTCACTCGCTCAAACAGATCTAGCGTCCATTTGTCTACCTGCACTGGGAAGCGCCCTCCTGGCTGAGTACAGACTGTGTGTCAGAAGCTTGTCACATTTGGTATTACTTGCCGTCCAGTGCAGGCCTAATGCATTGTAAGATTACTGGGTTCCCTACGGACGAGAGAGACAGCCTCTAAGTGGACCCGACGCTTTTGTTTAAGGATTTCTCTGACTTCATTTGTAATTTCTTTTGTTTTAATGGATGTGCAGTTATTAGGCACCCACAGGTGGGTGAAAATAAAAAGGAAGCAAATATGTTCTGATTGGTCATTTTTTCAATCTCTTTCCCTATATCTTTCGCTAGCCTGTGCCGTACCACACCTCCATTGCTGGAGGACTTTATCCATCCAGATCTCTCATCATAAAAGGGACCATTCTTCCTAATGCCCAGAGGTAAGCAGCAGAAATAGCTCTGTGTCAGCACTGGTGCCAGATTTAGGTCTCTCTGAAGTTCAAGGAAGATGTAGTTCTCAATGGTTTCCTCCCCCGTAGCCTGCAGCCATTGCTATAGTTTAAATAGCTGCCTTAGGATTGAGTTGTGCCACCCCTCCGCACACAAATACAGCTCCCGTTGACTTGATCTAGCATCCTTACTTTGCTTTATAACTGGCTGGTGTTTCTTTCCCCTCAGCGGCTGTGTGACATGCCTAGACAGCCATTACAGGTTAGCCAGCACAATTGGCGATTGTTTAACAGTTTGAGGCCTGTTCGACGTATCTGCCAAGATGTGTTGCTAGAGCTACTGAGACCTCTTGGAGTCTTTTGAAGAGCTAAACAGACAAGGAGTCCTGTGGCACCTTTATAGACTAACCAATTTATTTATTGCATGAGCTTTTGTGGGAGAAAATCCCCCACACAGCCGTGAAATTTTCATGCTGCGGATGGGAGGAAAGTGGTTTTTTCAGACAAGACAGAGCCTGCTTTTTAAATGTTATTAGAAGTATTGTTGCGCTGTGTTAATTAATCTTAGGAATGTGACATTTCAGCCAAGCCAGTTTATGTTGAAAATGCAATGATATTTTACCGGGAATGGACTGTACAACTTGAAGGTGCTCGTGTGGACGTTGTATCCAAATATATTTTATCTAAAGCTTTCAAACCTTTAGATTAAGCCAAACTCGTTGGCGGGTGTAACATAATGGATAAAATAGTGAGGAGTCAAATCTTTGGTCAGATTTTCAAGGCAGAATTTTTAGAGAGGCGTCAGCCATGTATTTTACTTTGCACGAGCAATTCACCGTGAGAATAATGAATGACTAGCACAGAGATGGCAACATTTGAATATTGAACTGTGTGATTTGTAGTCACCCTCAGACAAGTGGACTGCTGACAGCTTGCCCATGAGGTGAAGGGGAACCTCCGTTGCTCAGCATCTCTGAAACGAAGACCATAGATGACTCACCAGCAACAAATTGGAGCTGCAGAATTAAAGGGTGTCATATTTTACTGAAGTGGCTTAAAGGCATGCACTCTATTATGGCACCATTTTGCAGTTCACACCTGCTAGTTAATCTTATTGTATTCCCCAGTTGGAACTGTAGCGAATGTTGCTTTGTTTAAAAGTGAAGGGGTTTTATTCACACAATTCGTCTCCTGTGTGTTTAGTTTCCAGGTCAATCTGAAATGGGGCGGACACATTGCCTTCCATCTGAACCCAAGGTTCTCCGAGAATGCCATTGTCCGCAATAGTTTTCTGCACCAGTCCTGGGGGACAGAGGAACGTAGCCTGCCACATGGGATGCCTTTGTTCTGTGGGCAGAGCTTCACAGTGAGTGAAAACCTTTTAAACTAGTCCCTCCTCACGCTCATTGACAAGACATTTTGCTTTTGGGGCCTTTATATTCACTTAGCATGGTAAATTGTTAAAAGTGGGTAGTAACTTTGACTGTCCAATTTGAGACCCTTCAAAGGGGCCTGAGTTTTCAGAGGGCAGGAATTTAGCATTCTCAGAAAATTCGGCCTTTGTGACCTGGGTTGAGCTGACAAGGAGCTGAACTCCCTAGTCACTCTTGAAAGTTTGGGTCAGTAGTCACAGCTGGCAGAACAGGTCAGGGAATACACCAATGACCAGCTAGCATCTGGTAGCAATTTCCCTCCATTTAGGTGCATGGAGGCTTTACCAGCCATACACACTCTGCTGGAGGCACAGACAACTGCAGTCTGTAACAGAATTATAAATCCCACAATAGCAGCATCGCACATTTGACTCTTTCAGCACTGTGGGGCACTGTCAGCTAACCAGTTCTCACCTCAGCCATTTGGGAGAGCTGAGAAGATATGGATAAACCCATTTTGTAGAAGGAAATTGTAAATATAGAGGCTAAATTACTTGTTCTGTTTGAAAACCGGGAGGTGGGCGGGCAGAAGCCCGCCTACTACACAAGCCCCTCCCCAGCCAATGGGAGGAAGCAATTAAATATGGGGGACAACAACAATAACAAAAAATAACAGGGGTGGTGGGCAGGTCAAAGATTCAAAACCAGAGAAGCAGAAGGGGGCTAAATTGCTTGTTCACAGCCACAGAACAAATCCATGAGAGCTGCGATCAGACTCCCTGACTCCAGTCCAGTGTGCCATCTACCAGATCACAGAGTCCCGTCATACTAGAACGATGATTAGTACGATTTACAAACATAATTTGGCAAATGTATTCTTTTAAAAAAGTGAAAACTACATATATTTTCTCTGTAGCTATTGATTTTTCACACTCATTTCTGATCTGAATGCCTGTTTATGGGATTTCTTCACTCTTTCTCCCCCCTTCTCTGTCTACAGATCTGGATTTTATGCGAGGCTCACTGCTTCAAAGTGGCCGTGAATGGACAACACCAGTTTGAATACAAACATCGAGTTCCTAACCTGCATCAGATAGACAGGCTTGAAATAGAGGGTGATGTCATCCTGACCCATGTTCAAGTTTAAAGATGAAATGCTGCATACTCTTTACATAGAGCAGTCAGCTTCTGTGTACACCTCCTAACATTAATTTACTATGGAATTTTCTACTGAAATGTAATCAAGAAACTCATTCTATTTTTTATAATCACTTCCAGCTGTGCTTTTACAATCGCAGTCCATCCTTTTTGCAAACATTTTCATATGCTGGAACTTTGTTCAGATTGTATTTTGTTTTTTAGTGCTTTTTACTTCACAAAATTAAGGAACATAAAGTGTCAAGTAATTAAATCATCAAGGATCTGTGCATTAAACTTCGTATGAAAACATTGGGAGAAAATGTGTTGGTTTCTTCAGAACTCCTCAAGAAACCTTTCAAGCTTAGCGTTGCGTATTGTCAGCTTGGTGCACATTGCAAATTACTGTGGGGCAAGCCAATGGCTGTATCTACGAAGCGCCAGCTTGCTGCCCCTTCCCTCTGTGAGGGTGGAGAGTGCAAGGGGATTGGGGGAAAGTGGGAAATGGGCCCACAGATAACCCCCCTAGCAGGTTGCTGCGGCTGCCAATGATAGGGGACACATGTAAGGCTGAGGGGGCCACCTGGTGGGGGGGCGGAGGGCTGACGGACTCTGTCCTGGAGCGCAGCCCTTGCATGGCCAGGATCCCCACAGCTCACTTCTTGTGCTCAGCGTGGGGGCAGAGGGGCCAGAAGGACACTCGTTCCTCCTGCAGCTGAAGCCCTCGGCCGCCAGTAGCTGTGGGCGGCACGGTTGCCGTGCATGCGACGGCCTGCGATACTGGGGGGGGCAGTTCCTCATGGGGGGGCCGGCCAGTCTGGGGGATGCAAGAGGTACTGAGAAATGCCTCTCATGCAGGCACGTGGGGGGGTTTGTGTCCGCCCTGTCCCAGCCTGGGCCAGGCTGGAGTTGCAGAGGATAAATGCTGGGGAGGGGGAATGCAGCAGGTGCTGAGGAATGCGTCCCACATGTGGTGAAGGACTGATCTGACCCTCATTCCCTGTCTCAGCCGGAACCAGGCTGTGGGGCTCCTGCAGCCTCAAACTCCCCCACAACCCTCCCCATAGATACAGACCGCCCCCCCTCGCCAGGACAGTGGGGGGTGGGGGGGTAGGCTGTGTGGACAGGGTGCAAATGTGGGCTTGGCCCTGGGGTGCTGGACACCCTCAGTAAGCCACTGAGGCAGGGACTCCAGTGACGTAGGGAATGAGTGGTGTTGGGGGGGCAGAGTATGCCAGAAGCTGTCGGGATATGGCCGTAACGATTCTGAGCCTGGCAGGATCCAGTGGGAACTCACACCCCGGCTCCTGGAGGGCAAGGGAAGGATGTGCGTAGCAATGGGGAAGGGAAGGACATGGACTAGCTGAAGAAGTGCTGGATTTCCACATTAGGGCTGCCATGGAGGCTCAGCATAATTTGCATCTCCTGGTAGAGGGGGCAGAACAAGAGAGGGGCGGCCTGAGGACACGGGGCTCAAGCCTGTAACCCTCACCAGAGGAGGCCTGTGTCTGAGGGGACCCACTGGATACCAGGCTGGAGGGAGTTGATGTTGCCGGGAGGCCAATTACCTGCCCAGGCTGCACCTGAGGAGGAGACAGGCTGCTGGCCACTAATTGGAAATGGGGAGCACCTGGGCAGGAACAGAAGCTGGGAGCAGCAAGAGGAGGGAAGGGAACTTGCTCTCAGCCCCTGGCTGGGCTTGGGAGCTTGGGCTCTTGGGCTGAGGAAAGCAGAAAGACACCACATGGGGTGAGTGGACCCCTCCTGAGGGAGGCTTTAATGTTCCTTGGGTAATGCGCTCCAAATAACGGCTAATTATCCCCCCTGCTTTAAAAATGGGCATCTTAATTCCAGTTTTAACTTGTCATTTTGAACTCCTAGCCCTTTGTTGTGCTGGATTTAAAGAGCCGCTCATTCGGGATGTGGAATTTGCTGCTCCTGCTGGGCTGGCTGGTGCTGCTAACATCGCGCAGCGTTTGGGAGCTTTGTAAAAGTGAGTCCAATTTAAAAATACTTTCTCCTGTGACGTACGCTGCCCTTGTTCCATCCCCAAGCTGAGGGAAGTTTAAAAGTGTATTTCTAGCCAAGAGTGGGCTATGTGCTATGGATATGTTTAAGTATTTACATGCTACCATCTCTCTCTCAAATTGATGTTTTTCTCCCTATACCCTGTGAGGTTTTTTTGCTGCTGTCTCTATTTAAGGAACACAAACCCAGCTGGATTTGATGCCATGGTGCTGGTGGATTAACCTTTAGGCATACCAGATTTACCAATGCCAGTTTGTAAGAGGGGAAGGGAAAACAGTGTGACTTTGTAACTCCATATCATTGCTAAGTACTCGTGCTGTGGTAGTAGATGGGATCTCAGTCACAATCAAAGCTCTGTATGTTAGGCGGTGCCCTACAAAACACACTCCTTGTTCTAAGCCGGCTTTTACAATTAAAAGTGCTGAATCACAAGTGCCTCCCTGCCAACAAAAAAGCCCCCATTGGCTTTGGTTCAGACCCTAGGCTAACGTTGTGTCCCACAAGGTGCTCAGCAGCCTGGAGCTGATGCACGAAATCACACTTGAGTTGGAAGAAAGTTACGTGTGTTCTTACACACGTGGCTAAATTGGAAGCTGAATGTCCAGCACTGTGATGAGATGTATCAGGTCTCTGCTGCTACTTGCCAGAGGCCCAGCTGCTTTGGGACATTCTTCATCCTTCTCACGAAGGTGTCCTGCTGGAAGGGAAGAGCAGTGAGTTGGAGCGGATGGGGGTTTCCAAGAAAGGCCCTTCTTGGCACCAGACGACCAGTAAGAGTTGGTCATCTGGTGCCAAGAAGGGCCAGCAGCAGGTGAAGGCCAATCGGAGCCTGGAAGCCCAGATTAAAAGGGCTGGCTGCTCCTACCATAGGACAGGAAATTCCCTCCCTGCCCTAACTGAAGTAACTTGGTGTGGTCTGGGGTCTAACCTTGAGTGGGTCTGTCTGGGTCTCTGTGGAGGACTAGCATTTATGTTCTGGCCACTGTGAATTCACTGTTAACTTGTGTTTTCCATCCCCTGCACCGAGCTGGCTCCATGCGGTGCCTGATGGAATGGAATCTTTACTGCCCTGGTAGAGCCCCTTGAGGCTGTGTGTTGTAAGGTGGGGCTCACTGCCCCCATGGAGAGAGTTCTGCTTTCTAAAGCAAGCTTGGCTTCTGATCAGGGAGGTGGAAGGGAGTTCTCCTTCTGTCCTGGGGTGTTATAGCATCCGATTGCCACATCTCATGTGAAGCTGGAGACTGGGCAGAAAGCATAGATCTTAAAAATCCCATCCTTTTCTGCCTTGACCCTAAGACATGTATGTTTTCCCTGGTACAGGCCTAGTTTGGGGGAGAAATTCACAGCCCCCCACTACTAATGTTACAGCAAAGACTATTCTGTTTCTTATCTGGCTTAGTAAATATGTGGCCCTCATCACTGTAGTATCTGAAAAACTCCATCAATGACTGTGAGGTGATCTTCCCAATCCTTCTCTGAGATGAAGTGCCCTCCCCGTTTAGACTGAGACTGAGCAGGTTAAATGATTTGCCTAGGATTGCAAAGGATGTCATTAGCTGAGCCAGGAACTGAAGCGAGGTTTCCTGGAGTCTTTTAATCATTAAACTGTCCATCCTGAGCTATTCCAAGTAAATAAACGGGGGGGGGGGGAAATAGTTACATGATAGTCGTGTGTGTATGAAGAGCAATGTGTGTCTGGGTGACTCCGTATTGGTGTACATGTGGAAAATCTTGGCCAAGATTTGAAGTGGCTAGTGGGTTTTTTTTTTTTTTTTTT
>ML685879.1:1218167-1261756 GCA_007922175.1 Pelusios castaneus
TTTTTTCCCTCTCTGAGGATGCCCAACTCAAGACCACTTAAAGGAGCCTGATTTTCAGAAGGTGAGAACTCAGTACTTTCAGAAAGTTAGCCTTCTTCTAAATGACTCCAATTGGACCCTTAAAAGTCATGAATCCCTTAAAATCTTGGTTTTCAGTTTAGGGCTGGGTTCTGCCAGGTTGTTACCTACCCATGTAACTTTCAGCATGCAGACAAGCCCGCTGAGTTTAAAGACGTTACTCATGCTCAAAGTTATGCCTGTGCTTCAGTATTTAGCTGAAACAAACTCATTAATAACTGTACAATAAGTTGCTTGCACATGGTTAGAGCTTCAGAAGACATGTTCCGTAATGCTGCTGTCTCAAATGAAACTTTTGACTTGAAATATAATCATCCATTGACCTGCACAGCTGCTCTTTATCTGTTCTGTTTGTTCTTGTACTGAAAGCAATTATGTAAGGTTTCAGCCCACTCTCCGCTGCTGGGACCTCATTTACTGTCAGGATCAGTTTAAATAAGAAGCAAATTCACGGGGAATTAACATGAATCCCTGTTGTTTCTAATCCCTTCCTATAAATGCCCTGTTCCTCTTCTCGTTAATGCAAAGTTCCTAGAATGGTGAATTAAGATGGGAGGGGGAACCCCCCCCCCCATTAAAATTTCCTGAATGGCTCAGCAGGGGAAAATCAATTGCATCTCCGAGTCTAGTTTGGCAAGGGATGGCGCAAGTGTTCACATTTCCATAGGTAGGAGCGGTCACTAGTGTCTCTCATCTGCAAGGGGACCTTGATTTCCACAGCCTTACCTTGGGCTGGCAAGTGAAGGAAACTCCATCGTGGAGCTGTTCTGTGATTTACAGTGTCCAAATGGAGTGGAATAGGACTCTTTGTGACCAACAGCAGTAAAAGTAAGCACTTAAAAAGCAAATCAAAGAATGTGAGGATGTAAAATGGTGATTGCCCAGGGGAAAAGACACCCCCAGCTGTGAGTGAAGCCTTAAGGTAGGGAGTAAAAAAAAAAAAATTGTGGAGAAAGTTCCTCCATCTCAGGAACATGGAGAAAGTGTTGGATTCAGACCATCCTTCCTGATGTTTCCCTCCAGAGGACCAGGTATACCTAGGAGCTCAGCAGTCTAGTACCACCTTCTCCTGGTCTTCATGACCATGTGACTTAGCTGATATTCAGCTGTCCCTGAGAATGGAATTTGGATTCCAGGGGGAGAATTTTATTGACTGGTGAGTTAGTTCTTCAGGCAGGAAAATGACTCCTTCCTCCCCAATTTCACCTGCACTGCCTCAAAAGTGACAGGTAACCATAGTAGAATAAATTTGGGTGAGAGACTGAAGCAGACAATTTGTGTCCTGCAGGGTAAAACTTTCTGAATTTATCCTGATGCTCATGTGTATATTTGGTACCCGGCTAGGCATAGTAGTTGTATACTTTCATTTGTTTACTGTGTGTTTGCCTCTGTCTGATGGTCTGTCATCTATCGCAGTAGTCCCATGCTTTCTGACCTTGCAATGAAATGTCTGCTGCAGTGCTGTGTGTAATAAATGCAGTATTGCTGACTCTCACAACACTTGGTGTTCTTAGGCTCAGCTTTTGGAGGGAATCAGTAACATGAAAATGTTGCTGCCCTTAAAAAAAACACAAAAAAAAAAAAAAGAAATCTTAATTGATAGCCCTCATGGGTTTGCAGAAAAGCTTGGAACTGAGACTTGAGCATTCCAGAGAGGATTAAAAACCAGAAGGCCAATAAAAATAAATCAGTTCTTTTAAAAAAACAAAAAAGGCAAACAAAAAACCCCTACATTTGTAAAGACAGTCTCATGATTTTGGGGCCTGACTCATAGATTTTTAAGGTCAGACACCCAAGAAACAACTTCACCCCATCAATCATTTCCTTGGCATATCTACCACCGGGAGCCAAAGATCAGTTAATTGCCAAACTAAGCTGTCTCGTTGATTATACCATGCCCTCCATGAATTTATCAAGCTCAGTTTTGAAACTAGCTAAATGAATTTTTTATTTTTATTTTTATTTTTTTTGCACCCCCACTGCTCCCTTGGGAAGGCTATTCCAGAACTCGACTCTTCTGATGGATAGAAACCTGCATCTAATTTCAGGTCTAAAATTCCTGATGGCTATTTTGTATCCTTAGTTCTTGTGTCACATTGGTGTGAATTTAAATAATTCCTCTTCCTCCCTGTTATTTATCCATTTGATGTATTTATACAGAGCAATCATATCTCACCTCCCTGAGCCTTCTTTAGCTTAGGCCAAATAAGACAAGCTCTTTGAGTCTCTTTTCATAAGGCAGGTTTTTTCCATTCCTTGGATCATCATCAAAAAAGTTAGGGTTTGCAATACTGTGACGGGTGAGCCAGGTATGGATCTCACGTGAACGAAATCGTAAATGGATAATGAATGTTTCTAAACTTGTTAGGGTCCAATCTTGCACCCACTGAAGTTCAAGAGTCACCCATGCCAATCTCTTTTGCAGGTTCAAATCAACAGCCTGTCACCCAGTCAAATCTAGTTGACAAACACACACTGTTCTCAATATAAAGGCATAATTTATTACAACATGGTATCATTCCAACTGAAAACAGAATTCAAAACATACAAAGTGCATATGCATCGTTGAGCCTCGCTGACATGAGTTCTGTAACAGCAGCAACACATATGAGTGTCATCCTATGAAGCAGGATTCGCACCTGCGATTTCTCAGTCCGTAGACAACAGATACTCCAGCTTTAGAATGATTCTATTCCTTCATTTGTGCACATTGGTACAAACAGAAATCAGCATGACCAGTATTTCAAAGCAATCAACAGTCATGGTTTGCTTTTAAAGAGGGCATTCTATTCACAGTAAAACAATTCAATATAAATATATACACCTATAAACAATTCACTTAACAAAAATATTTGTTCTGAATCATTTATAAAAATTAAGACTGTCCTCTGTGAGCAGATTTTTATCCTGTATTTAAATATAAATGGCAGGTATTTGTCCTCACCTAGCGTACAATAAAAATAAGTTGCATATTAACTATATCAAGATCCCAATAAAATAACTTTAAAAAGTCATGGAATAAATAGCGAAAAGACTTTAAATAAGAAAAGGGAGCCAGTCTTTTTAAGACTAAGTTTTTTTAAGGGTCAAATGCTGCCACCAGATGTATGCGCGTGCTTTGACGTGCATCAGAAGCAGAATTGGGCCCCTTGTCTTTGAAAATGATGACACATGTTCCACCATTTGCTAAAACTTTCTCTTGAGTGACTCTTGGGCTCTTGTATCTCTTTTGCCCTCCTGTGGAACCATAGCCCCAAATATGTCTTCGTGGTATCGCTTCTGGCTCTGCAAAATCAGAGAGATGAAACACAAGAAGTTAGCCCTGGTTTCTCATTATTTAACAATCTGGCAGTTCAGTCTACTGGTTAGTGAGCGGGAACCTTTGATGGTAGGAATACAAAAGTGCTCTAGGACATGCTGAACTTGCTAACTCTCAGGGCAGATTTTGACACACCCTCATCCCTGCCCCATTCTGGTCACTTTGCATGAGGTCTCAGAGCAGGCAGGGTTTCTTCCCTTCTCCATTTCCCTGCCCATCCCCTCTGGGCCAACAGAGCCTGAAAATGTTGCCAATAAGATCATGTTGCAAAGCCTGTCATTTATCCAGCTATTCATTGGCAAATCTTGCCCCACCAATGGCTATCCAGGGTCAAAGTGGGCCAGGATAGTGGGAATCGGTTGAGATGTAGAATACTGTAATCAGTACATGCGTTTTAGGCATCCTCAACAGGTGCCTTAAATAAACGGAAATAAATCCCACATTCTTGCATTCCAGTTTAGAATGTCTGACACATTTATACACTCAAATTTGTTGTTTGATCTAACTGTTGCCTTACCCATTGGCTCTTGAGCAGGCTGGTTTAAATCACACGGGACTCTTGAGCTGACTACAGTGACCAGGTGAGTGTATATATCTGGCTTCCACACCTACCTTCAGTTGGAAGATGTAGTCTTCAGCCTGTTCCTCTGTCAGCTTGAGTGTCTTAGTGAACATCTTCTTCAAGGTCTGGGCAACGTCCCTGGCCATGCGCACATCCCCGCAGACGTACAAGTGTCCTTCATCTTTGCATAAGAGTTGAACTTCTCCCTCCAGCTTGTTTTGAAGAATGTCTTGAACGTAGACCTTAAAAGTGGGGAGGGGAAGTCAAATAAGGTCCCCTTAATGCTATATAACTTCAGACCTGCAAAACCTCAAACGCCATATAAAGGGTCCACCATTGACTCTCTCTCTCGGCCATCAAACTCTAGTCTCCACAAGAGCAGAAGGGAGAAATGGCTTTAAGTCACCTTTATACTACCTTGATCTTGAGGCTAGACCAGTCCCTCACACAAACTAGGGCAGCCTGAAGGTTGCTTTAACTAACCCTGTTCACAGCCTGAGGGACATGCAGATAGCTGGGGGGTGTCAGGGCATAGGTCCATGCCGGTCACACCCTCCTATAGCAGCAATTGGAGCAAAGGTGGCTGTGGTGCTGCATGTTATTGCCTTCCAGGGATTCCCCTCAGCACAGGGAATTCCTATTGCACCTGCTCTGCTGGCTTTTGGTTGCCATTTGTCACTGAAATGGTGCAAAGGGACCAGAGTCGGGGTCAACAACTGCCCCAGGAGGTACAATGTGCAGTTCTAGCTCCTACTCTGAACTTGTCCTGGGGTGTTGAGGGCTGGGGGTTTGAAGGAGTTCTGGCTTCACAGGCAATTTTAGTGCTAGTGGGGTAGCCATGTTGGTCTAGTCCAGCAATATCAAAACAAGGAAGGAGTCCTGTGGCACTCTTAAAGACTAACAATTCATCTATTGTATAACTTGGAGCATAAAGCTCATGCAATAAATGAATTTGCTAGTCTGGAAAAGTGCCACGGGACTCCTTCCTTGTTTTTAATTTTAGTTCTGACGCCTGAATTCAGATACTCCTGTTATCCAGGCAACAATGTGAGCCTTGGCTGAATACAGCTGGCTCCTATGGAAATTGAGGGCAAGACTTCAATTTTTTTTCCCCCAAGGAGCAGAGACCATCTTCACTCAGGCCTGAGGCACAGAAATAAACTAAACTCCCTTTCTAGAGGGCAGAGGGATTGCACTTACTTTCGCTTGGCCAGATTGCCGGGAGTAGGCGGTGTAGACCTCTTTCAGCACTCCTTTTCTTTTCATTTCTTGAGTTTCTTCTCTGTAGAGGTGATCCAGGTCTGGCTGTCGGCAGCCGAACAACAACGTCATGCCGCTGCCTTTAATGCCTGAAACGGACATTGGAAAGTTGATTTTTGTCTTTTAATGTTAACCCAATTATCTGCAATTACAGTGCAACAGAACGCCCTGCTGTCTCAGCTAGTATTCATGTAATACACAGACAGGCAGCTATTTTCCAATCAGCCATTACCAGAGTGGACTGTATGTGTGTGAGCATGCACGTGAGATACTGTAAATAGGGGCAGAATGATTTTAACTTTACAAAATGTCACAAGCAGAAGCTCAACTCATCTTAAATGCAGACTCAGGGGAACAGCAACACTCTAGTTGCCCGTGGAAGTGGGATTTAAAGTAAACCTTGTACCCCAGGAGTACGTAATGAGATCACAAAAAAGAACCTTCTCTCTGCACTAGGGGCATTTGTGCAAAAGGCATCCTGGTTCTTGTATTTGGGGGACCTTGTGATCTGCTCTGTCCTCATGCAATTGAAGGCAACAGACACCCAAAGAGGGGAAGGAGGTTGAGCTATTGACTCTTTAGATACAGTCCTTCCTGAAGCTCGTCCTTCGTTGGTGGTGGTCTGCTGTGCTCCTTGCTCAAGATATAGGCCTCCCAGGAACCGCCAGGCGCCCATTTTTACAGCTCTTGTACATTTCTCTTGTTTGACCCGCTCTTTCATGTCCATCCCCAGTGCCCCACAATGTTGAATTATGAGGATTAATTGCATGCTGTGTGTGTTACTGGAAAACAGCATCATACAACTGACGTGCCTAGATCAATGGTTTCTCTGGGGGGGACAGGGTTCTTTAGTGGGAATTGTGTCCCCATGTACCTTTCTTTTCCAAGTCATAGAGGCGTTGCTGCCAAAAGCTTCTGAACGGAGCAATTCCAGTTCCTGGGCCAATCAGAATGCAGGGCTTGGAGGGGTCCTTGGGAAGCTGGAATCCGCTAGCACTAACATCAATAAAATGTGAGAATGTTTAGGGGGAGGAAAAAAGGATGGATTTACCCCATATTAGCCAACCTCCCAGAATAATACTTATTCATTCTATATCTATTCTTTTCTATAGCTCTGTCGGCCTGAATTTCTACTTCGTTACATTGAACTCATCTGAGTTACACCAGGGTAAATATGGTTTTTATAGGGTGGTGAATCAGCCTTGCTATGTTTTCAAGGCATGGTGCAAATGCAAACTCTGTCTTGCAGAAGCACACAGATAGGTTCCAATTCTTGCTCAAAGTCACAAGGCATCGTTGGATTAGGGGTTAGAACTCGGGCATTTTTTTTCACTCCCAACCCCTTGATCAATCTGTCTGACCACATTGTCTTGCAGTAAGTATGGATATTACTATTACTATTACTATTACTATTACTATTACTATTACTATTACTATTACTATTACTATGGATACTCTTCTACACTGAAGCTGAATTAAGTTCTGATCTTTTCTCACTCGTACTCTGTAGGACATGTACACTCACCTACGCACGAAGCATGGGACTGTCTCTTTGAGATCTAGTGTATTCAGCCACGTGCTGCAAACGCCATGGTGCAAAGGACCTTGACCACCTAACAGGAGGAAGGGTAAATGCATCAAAGAATATTTAAAAATAAATAAAATTCAACTACTTTAAAAAAAAAAAAAAATTCAGCTAATATCAAAACAAAACTGTTGTGTAAATAAATTAGTGTCTACTTAAAAAAACAAAGAATGAACCAAAAACCCAAACAACCAACCAAACCTAGTGCAATTTCCATTCCATAGCAGCCCAATGTAAACTCTTAGCTAAAATTGTATGTTTCATACCATAGGATGGATCCAGTTTATTTGAGTCGTTGGGCCACACAATTTGCATCAAATAAAGAATAAATGCAAGTAACAATTACCCCTTGTCCTGTAGCTGACCACAGCAACTGTCAGATGTATCTCTCTGGGTGTCAGGTCCCGTGAGGAACTGATGGAATAGTACCGGGGTTTCAGCAATGGCAGCTGAGTCAGCAAAAAAGATGTTGAGACTTGGATGGAAGGAAACTCTTTCAGGACCTCCAAAATAGTGGGGCTGTTGAAAAACTTCCACTTGTTGTACTCTTCTGAGCTCTGAAACCCAAACACCACCACAAATGTTAACTAGGGATGTAGAGTCTCCCTGGAGTTTGGCGCGGGGGTATTGGAAAGGTCACTTTGTAAAATAAGTTTCTGCTGTATGTTAAGCCAAATAAATCATAGTCATCCTTTAGATAAAGAGACTATCAAACCTTCAGCCTGCTTTCGAACATGACTGGGGCTGAGAGGTTTGATGTTGGAATTTTTATTTGTATCTAATTTCTGAAATACTTTGCAGAGGGTGTTCTCACAGACTGACCAGCATTGGATGTGGAGGTGGAAGAGGGAACCTATCTTGCAGGACATGTGTGTAGGTGTGTGGGCTCTGACCCTGAAAGCTACTGAGCAGCTGTTGAACTCAATATATGCTCACTTGGGCCTTGAACTTTGGGCTGGGTTTCTGCACTTCTGAGGTTCATAAAATCCCTTCCCTCTCTGCTTTACTACACCATCTGCCTGCCTAAGCTCTTCTATAGCGCCTTCCTCTGAATGGTCTCAATCCTTTAATGAACTAATTCTTACCACCCCTGCTGGGATACGGAAGTAGTATTTATTATTAAATCCTTTCAACAGAGGCCCAGACAGGCTACGTGACCTGCAAAGAATCATGCAGGAAATCACAGACAATAGGAAGTCTTTTTATACAGTATTTCCTGATTCCACCCCTCTCCCCCAAGGCTTTAAGCCTCAAGACCATCCTGCCTGTTATCGATGGGGGTCTTGGAATACTGCAGTTAATACAACAAATAGATAACCAATATTCTTCATTTTTACATGTATTCTTGGAGCTTTCATCACAACAGTGGAGGGGCATTGATTCCTCCGTACCCAGAACACTGACGTGAGTTTAGTTGTACCACTCACATGGCATAAGGCTTCCAGTCTCTGTTTGTCTCCTTCCTCTGTTGTCAGCTGGGAGAGCTTTTTTAGCAGCTGTTGGGAGGGTGGTGTAGTGACATCAAGGAAGTACGTCAAAGCTTGGGAAAGTGTGCAGGGTGGAATTTTCTTGTCACTTGTCCAGTAGCCACCTGGAAATGTAAGGAACACTTGAGAACAATTCCCAAGGAATTGTCTGCTGGAAGTGCTGTGCAGATCTCAGTATTGTTTAAAGGAGGCCAATACCTAAAGAAGGAACCTAAATAAACAAACATTGCATAGAGATCAAGAATGAAATCCTCCCATATAGCCACCAAATCCCAGATGCATGCTCATCTAGAACACAGAACTCAGTTAAGAGCAGTGTCTATTAAGGAAATGAAGCAAGTGAAAGATAACATTGTAGGTCATTAACAGCAAAATATACAGGGTAACAGGCTGAGATTGTACTAAAGATGATAAAGAATTTGCTTGTTAAAGGCTTTGATGGACCTGGGCTGATTTACATGGATGAGAATCTGGTTTTCCTGTATATACCCTGATGGTAGAACACCTCTTTTAAACAAAAAACTGCTTAAACCAGCAATTCTCAATGGGTGGTTCTCAGCCAAGGGTATGTGATGCCTGATGTACGATACACTAAAATATTAAGTACAATATTTATGATTAGAAAATACATCAATTGGAATATATGGTAAAAATAAGTAAGCAAATTTTCAGTAAGCATGCTGTGACACTTTTTTATATTTGTCTGATTTTCTAAGCAGCTAGTTTGTGAAGTGAAACTTGGGGTACATGAAGCAAATTGGACTCCTGAAAGGGGTGTGGTACTTTAGAAAGGTTGAAGGCCACAGGCTTAAACTACTGTCTCTGTGCCACAGGCTATCTTTTTAGCAGGCATCTGCTATGGGCAGGTAGTGATGCAGAAACCTCTTTTAGGAGATGAATTAGCAATGAACACCCTGTATCAATTAGCTTAATTACAGTGAGTAGCTAGGTTTTGACCTCTATGCAGGATAACTCGTTAGCCCTATGAAAATCCATAATAACTGCTCGCGGAATGTTGCATTGGAAGAACTAAAAAAGAGTTCAAAAAGAAAACCCGTGGCAGCAACTACTTATTGCCTGAAGAGCAAATATGAAAACAGAAGAACCCAATCAATGGATATGTATTGTGACTTAATGCATTTCCATGAGCACTTCTTTGTTTGCAAAGAAAACTCTTGAAGTGGATCATGGAAAATATCTGGAAAACATCCGCTGCCATGCAGCTCCTGTACTCCCAACGTACCATCAGTGTAGGTTTCCAGTCTAATGGGCTGATCAGCTGGTGGTGCGTCCTTTACACCCTCAATGATGCCGCTGACTAATTCTGGCTGGTTGCCTGGGAAAATCCCAACATGTTCTCCAGGCAAATAATGCACTTCCTGATTAGTCTCACAGGAAAGCTTCAGCAGGATGGTAATACGACTATATAAATAGAAAAAGACAAGATCAGACAAATCACGGTGATAGTGACAGGATTTCCCAAGCGCGGTGCTGAACTGTATACTGTAAAATGGCAGTCAGTGCAGGTCAGTTTGTGTTTATCTTTCAACTTGATGATTTATGAAGATTTCCTCAAACGGGAGTCTGGTTAAGTCCAGGGTCTTAGTAAAAATGGGTAAGGGTTTCAGAATCTGCTGATCAGCATGTATTAACTGGAATAGATGAGCCACTGAAAAGGTAATGTAGTGCCACAGAAAGCTGAATGATTTCCATCATTGACTAAGCCAGATGTCTTCCTGGAAGAAGACTATTTAAAATGACGAAGAAAGGGGCTTATTTGAGGATACTAGGAAATCTTTGATGGATTCTATTACTAACACGGATATTATTGTTGGGAATGCTTGTAATAATCCTTGTGCACTAGTTTGTGTATTGCGATGACTCCATTCGCATTATGGTACGATTACAAACTAGTTCTGAGAGTCACGGGGTTGTTTGGCTCTTTCTCTGCCTCCCCCACATTCCTTTTTCTTCAAGGCGACTTTCTAAAACTGAATTAAATGGCCATTCCATTGGATTTGGGGAATCCATGGAGGGGAAGGTTTCTATCAGACTCCACGTTTAGTGTCAGAATGCTTTATTTGCCTGTTCATGATGGTCTGAAATTCAAACCCTCTTCTCAAATGCCAGTGCTTGTCTTTATTTTTTTTAAACTTCTTGCCAAAGCAAATATTAAAATAGCAAAATCTTTTAGGTGCCGTACCTGGATTTTAAACTCTGCAGATTCTGCCTGAATTTCAGCTTCATGGGAACGACATCTTTTGCATGTATGTCTGCAAGTGCTGTGAGGGGGGAAGGAGGGGAAAGAGGACATTGTTACTCAAAGATTTAGTGATTTTCAATTTATTTTAGACATCATCTTGTATCTGTGGAAAAGACCTGATCTGCTTTAGACCTAGCTAGGGCACCTCCAGCTTTTTTAGTAGTTAATTTAGAAAACACATCAAACTGCTCCTTCTATGCAGAAAATAGATTCTTGGCCTTTTTTCTGAGGGTCCTAAAAGCTGCCAGTTGTGGTCTTTTTGTGGGATGTCTTATTTCATGTTCCATAAGAGACTATGAATTTTCCATTCTAAGTTAAGGCCTTGCTTCTTAGGCTTGATCTTCTACCAAATTAGTCAATCATCCTGTAATATGTTAGTGCTAATCTCATTCCTAAATCATCTTGAAAGCCTGGGCATATGTGATAGAAAATGGCACAAAAGGAAGATACCTTTACTCAGGTCCAAACGTTGCGAGTCAGGTACTATCCTGTAATTCTTGGGATTCCAGGTTTCGTCTGTGATGTACACCTTGGGTAACTGAATACTCTGTTTTCCACGGATGTCAAAAATCTCACAGGCAGTCTATTTTAAAACAAGATTAATTGGAAGATTATTTATTGTTAATTTTTAATTCCCATTTTCTAGTGTTCACTGATAGATACTATATAATATTATCTCAAACAAATTAATCATTATATCAAGTAGACTACATGGACCAGATTTTGATTTCACCACTTCCTAATGTTAATTGATTGCTTCGTTGACTTTAATGGGGTTATCGCCAACTTGCACCGATAGAAGTGAGACCAAGATCTGGTTAGAAAAATTCTTAGGGCTGCTTCTGTTCCCCTTGCTTGCCTGTGTATTTACTGCCCAAGTAGATCTGTTGAAATGGAACTGTACACCAGGATGTTAGACTGGGGCTCTTGGAAATAAGTGTCCTGACTCTCTCTCTCTCTCTCCTGGACTTGTGGGAGTTCAAAATCCAAACCTGGATCTAGAACTTCATTTTTGCAGATTGCTCTTGTCTTTATAATGGACTGAGCCCAAATCCTGGATCCAAAGCACCATCCCCAACATGTTGGGACACGGAAATCTAGGTCTGAAATGGGCAGCTGGTCCCGTGGTGGTAACTAATGGTGTGTTTGTGTGTGTAACTTTTTTCTCTAAGTTTGTTTACAGGGGCAATTTTGATAGTGAACAGCAAAGGAAAAAATAGATAGAGCAGATCTATGGACAGCTGTGTTCAATAGTTACCCTGAATGTGTTTACTGCCCAGATGCAAAAAGCTTCTTCCTGCCCATTGAGTTCGTCCCCTTCACCTGTTGGGGTGAGCTGCGAGGCACCTAACTGGGCAAGTTTTTGGTCAATGGCATGAGCGAAGGCACAAAACTCTGGATACATGGTTGATCCCAGGCCAAATACAGCATATCTGCACATAGAAACACAGATGAGTCTTGGGGGATCAAGTGTGTGCTCCTCATTGGACAGCAAAACAAATTAAAGGCAATCGATATGATCAAATACAAATTAGAGGGTAATACGTTACCTGAATTTTTTGTTCAGCTGGTTCATGGTGAAGAGGGAATTCTTCAATTTCTGTAGAAAAATAAATTTTATGTTGCTCAAATACTTGTATTTTACATCATCTATAGGGTCAGCCTGATTGAAAGATTCCCTATTGGGTTCAGTGCGCTTTGGGTCAAGCTCTAAAATGGACTTCTCGGTGAAGTGTTACCTTTCCATTGCCTGGAGAGTCACCGTTTCCAAAAGTGCTGGTCACCACTAAAAGAAGGGTTTCTTTCTCCAGGTCGCTGAGCTTGTAGTCATCCATGCAGAGGACCTGGAAGAGACCAAGTTGATAAGATATTGCTATGGGGCATAAATGAGGACTGGCGTTAGAAAGCTAAGGTATTTTCAGGTCATTGCTGAGCAAATCTGGGAGGCCATATAATTCTAGCAGTCCAGGCACTGGACATGAGTGCTAATATTTAACTTTCCACTGCCACTCCATCTGTCTTTTTTTCTATTTAGACTGTGAAGCCTGGATTCCTGGCAGTATTTAGGCACCTGCCTCCTACTGAAATCAATACAAGTTAGGTACATTTGAGGATCTGAGCCTAAGAGCTCAAGGAAGGGACTTCCTGTTGGTACGCACATAGCATCTAGCAATATCAGTCCCCACACATTCGGGGGGGCCTCTACACCAAGCCTTGACAAATGTATGTTTCTGGTCGCCGTGGTGACCAGTTTTCATAGCCTGTTGCCTAGCTCCATTGCAGAAATGTAATGGAGGAGCACCCTCTGATGACCAAAAATAAAAGTATTGGCACCTAGCTGTGAGCCAGTTTGTCCACCCCTGCTCCAAGCTATACAAATAGTAATACATCCTCACTACGGTTCTCAACTCCATCAGCAATTACTGCTATTTCTCACCCCCACTCCACATCAGGATTGACCTAATTAAGGTGGTGTGAAGTTTCACCAAGTTAGTCTAGCAGCCTCTCGCATGGGCAAAAACTGATGCAGTAAATGTCACAGTCTACTGTGAGAATTTATTTAACCAAATTGGATGTATTAGACATGAATGTGTCTGGCACGTTTTGTAGCCAGATATTGCACTGGCTGATGCCATTAAATGGGTATGAAAGAAGATGGAAAATAGTGTTTCCTACTGGAACAACAGTTTGCAAACCATGAAAAATGAGTTGCAAGCTGCGCACAAAATATGCACTCTGGCCACATCTTGCATTCCTTGGGCATTTAAAGTTTCCTGGGAATGTCTGATATCTTGTAGAAACAAGGAGTGCTGAGTTTTCTGAATCTTGTTCGTTAGTAGGTAGACTTTTCTCCCCACCAAAAAGGGTGACCAGATAGCAAGTGTGAAATGGAGATATGGGGGTGATGGTAATAGATCCCTATGTAAGAAAAAGCCTCGTATCAACTGTCCCTATAAAATTGGGACACCTGGTGATCCTAAAACCTGCCCTTGCATTTATGTGTAGTGTGGATGGACTAGACCCTCTTACTTTGGTGCTGAAGGCGCAATTGAACAAGGCGCAGAGGTTGTTGGCTAGCGTTTCAGATTTCCCAGTCTCTGTTGCATAGATGACCGTTGCCTTGGTCCTGGCTGCCAGCGTTTTCCGCATCAATGCAGATGAAAAAAGCACCACTCTGGGGAAAAATCATGTGCAGTTTGTCACTTATTCACCAAAATATTCTGACCTGATTTGCGAACACATAGGGGCAGGGCTTTTTGGTGCCCTAGGTGAACTATGAATTTGGTGCCCATGTCAGAGGACAATACTTTCATTTATAAAAGATAACATATTAATATATTTTTAAATAGAGAAAAAATTCACTTTTGTCACCCCTTAAAGCCTGGCACCCTAGGCAATCGCCTAGTTCACTGATATGGTCGGGCCAGCCCTGCATGGGAGAAAGACAGACTGACTTGGAGGATTTGTTATATTCACTGGAGATTATCCAGGGAAATAAATCTGAGTTTGGTCTATACAAAAATTTCAGATGTGATCATCATCAAACATTGGGTAATCTGGATTCAGATCCAAATGATTCAGTTGGTTTGGACTGCTATGATAGTGAGCCAGGATTGGAGTTCCTCCACCCTATCTTTGGGATCCTCATTGTTCAATCCCATGTATAATATTTAAGCTTTTGTGTGGGGAAACTTACTTTGCCAAAACGCTAAACTTGATCTTCCTTTTCTTTGGTCTACGATTCTCGTCATGCCAGACATGGGTTTTCCAAGCATCCACCTGGAGAGAAAGAAGTTATAGGTCTCCGATCTTAAAAGAATACATACACAACTTGTTTTACATTGATCAATAGTCATTCCTTGAAAAGGTGAGGATTATGTGGAAATCCACATGTCTGATCCATTCTGCAGGCCCAACCCTGCTCCTCTCTACTTCAGAGATGCAGGATCACCTTCTACATCATGCCAACTGTGTTTTTCTTTAACGTTTAGGAGTATATGCTTAATGATATATTCTTTAGGGGAACTATGGGCCTTATTTTCCCCCCCAGTTACTGAACATAACCATCAGCTAATTTTATTTCACAGGCACAATGAGTGGCAATTTATGGTGGATGATAGGGTTTTTAGCTCAGAGCATATTACTTGTGTTTCCATAGTGTGTAGGAGCCCCAGTCGATAGCAGGACCCTATTGTGCGAGATGCCATGTGATCACTGGATAGGACTTCTTGTGCCTTTAAGGTGTCTGCAAAGATAATTCAACGGCCCTTACCTGGTAGTAGTAAAAAGGTGTGAGGACATAATTCAGCATCTCCTGGTGAAACACTGGAGTAATGCTGCCTGATATCGGAGGCACAAGCCAGACCCAGTCAGCCGGGCAGCCTCCTCGAACGCGATACTCATTCTGCATGTATTTCATGAAAGACTCAGCAGCAGAGTGGTGATCCATGATGGTGACATTTTGTTTCTGAAAGAGTTGTATAGGGAAGTCCGTAAACTGATGTGTCCCCAGGTCATGGACCTGCTCTAATGAGTGCAATAGCGATCTGAAAAGGCTCATAAAACATCCATCACTGTAGCATTACAGTGGTTCCCAAGTGGGCTTTATGTCCTTTCTTTTCTCCCTGCCCTGGTTATATAGAGAGGGCTTTCCTTTGGTGGAATATGTAGAGTATTAGGGGGATTTTTACAACTTACTCAGAAGCATCCAATGCTAACAATCATCAAACATTGGTGATGCGCCATGGACTTGATCTACTGCAGCCCTCTTTATCTTCCCATGTTTTAAACCATAGCAAAAACCAGGAAGACCTGTGGTGTGTTGTCCCAGCATTGGGCAAGCAATTTAAACAATGCTTCTGAGTGACTTTTCCACTCTTCAGTTTGTTAAAACTGAATTTGTTTAAACAAATGTCACCGGAAACAAAGCTGTTATTCAAATGTTGCCTTTTGGCACACAGCTAACGTTTAGAATGGGATGATCAAACTTTTTCCACGGCTTCCCTTCCCACACCCCATTCTTTAACCAGCAGCAGTGGGAAGAATGGATGCTGCACACATACTACATTTGTGGTATAAAAATAAAGGCTCTCATGTAAATGTAGAGTAATTGCTCTGGAATCCTATTGATGTAAAAGTGTTGCAAGGCAGAGGAGAATCAGGCCCAGGTTGGCTGATACCTCTTCACATGTCTGTGTCACTGACTTACTTGGAAACTATGAAGCACAGCAACGTTAATCTCGATCACTGCTCGATCTTTCCATAACGATGAAAGCTTGTTGGTTTCCAGACCCATCCTCCTCCCCACTTCCTACATGAGGGGAAAAACAAATTTAATACTCAGGGTTTTGAACAGAGGATTTTTCTATAAGCTTTTTGTGTCGGCTTGATACTTTTTGAATTAACAGGTATTTCAGTAGGAACGATCATTGGAGGTTGGTAGGAAACTTGCATGTAAACAGTGAGTGCATTTAGTCTCTACGATGCTAGATGCTAGGGGCTTACTTGAAGCGCACAGATCTGGATCAAAATTTGGGGTGGGAGGTGTACGTTTAGATCTAGGGTGGGGGATTTTCACTGGATTAGATGGCATTAAAGGGGAGCGCTGGGATAAAATTCATTTTTATTCTTAGTCGTAGCGATGCAGCTGGGAGCTCCAGACAGGGATCAGGAACATAATGTGCTAGGTGTTGTACAAACGCAGTCCCTGCTGTGAAAAGCTTACAATATTTAAACCATGTTTCACATGCGATGCTAATAACACGTGGTAAAGTCAGAGGCTGGGAATGGAGGACAGGATGGATCACTTGCTGATGACCTATTCTGTTCATTCCCTCTGATGCACCTGGCATTGGTCACTGTTGGAAGACAGGATATGGGCTGGATGGACTGTTGGTCTGACCCAATATGGCCATTCGGATGTTCTTAAAAAGGAAGTTTGCTTTTGGCCACTAATGACTTTTTCTTAATCAGTTGGTGTTTCTCTCTTCACTACACTAAGCCTCGGTCGACACGTACCATGGATTTCTGCAGCACTCGAAGGGAGAGATGCAAGTTACTTAAAACAATGTGTCCCCCTTTGGCAGCCTAACGCCTACTTACAGTGGCATGTCCCCTGTGCTGAGTTGAAGAGAAATACCTCCCTTTGACTAGCGCCACTCTTCTTGAGTGGGTGGAGTTAATCAATCGACTTCCTGATCAACTGAGTGGGTCTTCACAGACCACCCTGCTGCAACTGAACCAAGAAGTTTGAACTGAGGGCAGCGAATTTGCTACCGTCAATATTGACCTGCCCTAGCTCTCCCATCCATGGGAGTTGAACTAGCAGAAGTATAATGGTGGAAAGTTAAGTATAGACAAGCCTCATCCTGTTCCAGCCAGCACAGGGCTCAGTGTAGAAGCTGGGGGTCTCCCTTGCCTCTCGTACACAGACTGACCTCCTAAAAGCGTACCTTAAGGATATTGTAGCGTTGTACATCGCAGAAGTCTCGCACGCCTATCTCTGTCCCCATGTACCAGCCATTGAAAGGGCAAGCTGTAAATTCTAGGCCTCCTACTTCGAGTAGCATGTTCGCAACTGCAGGCAGGCAGTACCACTTCAGTTCTAGTTCCTTGAACCATTCATACCTTAAAGAAACATTTGGAATGGTTAGTTAAATACCCTGACTGGGTCTCCTTTGGAGCCCGACAGATGCCAACCGGGGAACAGAAACAAGCCTGTCTGCTGTATGTCACTAAGCTATGCAGCACACGTGGCAAATGTTGACAATGAACTTTTCATTAGCCAGGTGAAAATCAAGACATTCTTGCTGAAGAATTTGGCGTGTAAACAGCAAAGAATTTTTGATCTTTGCAGTCCCTTCACAAAAACACATTAAAAAAAATAGAGAAATAACCCAAGTAAACGATTTGCTCATCTCTAATGACAAACTATTTTGGCAAAGGCTAAAGTAGGTAGCACAGAATTATACAAAGAGAGCAAGAAGGTAGAGCAGGAAATGAAATATACAATAACCAGGCGGGTAGCAGTGTTGGTCTAGTTCAGCCAAACAAACAAGGAGTCCTGTGACACTTGTAAAGATTAATTTATTTATCACATGAGCTTTCATGGTAAAAGTGGGATTCTACCCATGAAAGCTCATGTCATAAATTGTTTAGTCTTTAAAAGTGCCACAGGACTCCTTGTGTGTTATACAGTAACAAGAGCTTCAGCTGGTGTAAATCAGCATAACTCAACTGAAGGCAACAGAGCAACATTGATTCAGACAGGCTGATGATCTGGCCCAATAGAATGATCCCTCCCATGAATCACCTGCAAGGTTTCAACCTTCAGCCCCAAAGCACAGACCCATTCCAGTAGATTTTAAGGAATACACCTATTAGCTTAGTGGTCAGAGGCTGCTGTCTACACCAAGCCACTTTGGCCCTGATTCAGCAAAAATACGTGCTTGAGCTGGAGTGACTTCAATAGGATCACTTGCAGGTTTAACGTTAAGGCCCCGATTCAGACCAGCACTTAAGCATGTCCTTATTTCATGTGCGCAAGTCCCATCAACTTAATACAACAGAAGCACCCGCTTAAAGGTTGTCCCAAAATAGGAATGCTTTCCTGAGTGGGGACCCAAGCGCTTTGCTAAACAGTGTTGGTCTTGCTTAAATACTTTGGTGAATCAAGGCCTTGATGACGGCAAGAAGACATCCACTCTTCAAGTGTATTACCCTAGCACGCTAGACGTGCGCTTTGCAAAACAGTGTTTGGTCTTGCTTAAATGCTTTGGTGAATCAAGGCCTTGATGACGGCAAGAAGACATCCACTCTTCAAGTGTATTACCCTAGCACGCTAGACGTACACTTTTAAAAGCAAGATACCTTTCGACTAGCACTAAAACAGAGATGAGAACTCCTCGCTACTTCCTGCAAAAATGCTAGTTTGCTATCCAACATTAACGTCAGTGTAATTTCGTTGCAGTAACATCTCTTGGGTTAATTCACCATAATTTCATCCGAACAAAGAACTAATAAAAGGGCTTGCCACAGGGCACACACTAATCAACGGAGCCTAACAATAGCGCAGTAGTTAAGGTGCGGCACAGATGAGATTATCTACATTCAGCATGCTTACTGTGGATGCTCCATTGACACTTCAAGGACAAGCTCTGGCGGCAGTTCAAATATTTCCGGGTCTTGGCCGTTGGCTTGGAGAATGAGTGGAACTACATCAAAGCGGCCATATTTGGGCTTCCACCCAAGATCAATGCACAACTGTAAGTGAAGAAAGTGGGTTTTGTTTTGTTTCTCCGTGGGTTTGAAGACAGAAGAACGTTAACCCTTTAAGAGCTGTTTAATGTTAAACAATACATTCCCCATTCAAATAAAGCCAGGCTGTGTTTTGCTTAGGGCTCCTTTGTATGCCTTGATCTAGGACACAACATACATTGCCCCACCCCAGAGTTAGCTCTGGAAGGCAGTGTGCCTCACAATCCTCTGGAGTTCTGGGTTGGAGGAGAGTCATGTGTTGCAGAGGAGCAATTTGTTGCTTTCACCCCATGCCAGGTAAGATGTTTGTTGGTGCATTGGAACCAAGGCTCCACCCATTCCTTGTTTGCCCCACCCACATTCCTCCCCCTTGCTTCAGGGAAGGTCAGGAAGAAAAGGTAGCGACTAAGCACAATGAAAACCTTTCATTGACTTTAGTGGGAATTAGCTCAGATCTCTAGAGTATTTTTGAGCAATAGAATATAGAGGGTCACAGAGATATCTACATCAATTAGATTAGCTAGATGACTTTGTAAAACCTGATAGACTATCTAGGTAAGATGGCTGATTGAGTTCTCTTTGAATGCTTACCTGTGTAAACTCCACGCTAGCTGGGTCTCCCAAGATGGCGCCATCTGGCATTTGGTACCCAGCGTATCGAATGAGCTGGCTGTTCCACACACGAAAATCGTGTTTCCCATCAGTCCTCTGAGGGAAGACCGTGATGGCCGACCTACCCAGAGAGATTAACTCCTATTAAAATGCAGCAAGTCATCATTGTTCCTGCTACCAGATAGCTTACATTTTGTAAACAAAATAAAAAAATCTAACCCCACCCCATTCATTTTCCAGGGACTGTGCTATTTATAAGAACAGATGATACAGGAGGGAATTAATGAGGGAGATGGGACCAAACGTTGGACATAGACACCCAGAACTTGGGGGGGGCGGGCAGTCTGAAAGTAAACCCAGATCTGGATCTGAAATCTGATGTTTGGAATGCCAGCAGTGGAATAAGAGAGAACATACCTAATGTTTCCATTGTTTGTGGCGTACTCAAGGTGACGGCAGATATGTTCAAACATTTCCTTGGCTGTAGTACATTTACGTGCATCAAACACCTGTACATTGCCACAAGAAATATGTGAGAACTGGTTTAGGAATGAAAATTTAGGATTATTTTTCTAATGCAGTTCATTATAATCTAAGATTGAGGAACAATGGCTTAATTAATATCTGGAAAACAGGGTTTCACTTTTAGCTCATCTAAGAAATGTTAATCTTGATTTTTGCTGTATGGCTATATTATCCTGGCTTATATATATAAGCCAGATACCTATATCAGTGCTTTGCTGTAATGTACAAGAGATGAATCTCCTGCTTAGCATATTTTTACTGTGTTTTGAATTATTTGATCTGGCTCTGGAATTAAGAAGTAAATAAGATGACCAGTTTGCACTGTCTGAAATAAAGGCCATCTCCTATGCTGGTGACTTGACTTAGGTCTGTTGATTTCAATATCATGATGTTGATTTATAGAAGCAGAAGATCTGACCCTATATTTCTGTAATTAGTAAGTCACCTGTAGGTTGGACCATTGTATTCTCCCAATGCATCTTGGAGCATTTCTCCATGCCTGCTTGGTTGCAAAAATCAGTTCATCTTCCGTCAGCTGGTAGGTTCCTGTTGTTTCTATCTCTTCGGTTACTGATTCCATTCGCTGCTGGTGTTCTTCTGGTTTTGGCCTGCAGAATAGGAAACAATCATGGAGAGAAACAATGAGCTATGCTTTTTAGGCAAAACTAATTTCATTTACAAAGATGATTACAGAAATATTCCCTAGTTACTATGTTCTGGAGGAAAAGGGTGCTTGGGTTTAACTGTGGGCAGATTATAAGGAACTCCTTCATTAGGCAGAGGATTTAGACAGATAGGGTATTGTAAGTATTTCATGTGTGTTAGGTGGCAAAAGAATTCATTTAGGTATCTGTGCAGAAAACATCCCATTTATTAATCCACAGATGGGCTGGCCCAGGGTTCGATGTCTGGAAATGAAATTGATCTGTACAAAACACACCATCAATGGTCCAAATATTTGCCACCTTTCAAAGACCTCACCAAGGGTGTGTCCTATAGTAAATTGCCACCATGTGGCCCATCTCTCTTTTGCTGCGTTGCACGCCCCAAAGTTCCGTATTTCTCTGTTATAATCTACTAGTTAGTACTTTTAAGCAATGGGGAAAATGGATAATCAAAGTGCAGAGCACTGGAGGTGGGAGAGACTGAACACTTGCTTGAATAATTGAAGTCGGATTACAATAGGGCCTTCTGGCCTCCAAATCTATCAGCTGTCCTTGCTGACTGAATGGCAGATGAATCAACTTATTCAGCAGCAAACAGCACTGGGAATGCTAAACTGTAATGTTTTAACCTTTGATGTAGTTCAGTCCTCTGACCACACAGCTCCCACTTCCATGATGTATTAACAACATTCCTTACATGCGCTGCCTCTTCTGTCTGATTTCCCACAAACTTTTTTGGGAAGACATGGGTTTTCCTGGTTGGTATCTTTAAAATCCAAGAAAGCACTGGAAATCCATGGGTGGGGGAAAATCCTGCATTAGCAGAAGGGGGAAGGAGGTGGCCTAACGGGCAATTATTCTGAGTTTTAGTATTTTTAATGCAGAAGTATTTCTTTTGAGGAAGTGGTATAGAAAACATCACACCAAAAAGGAGGTGCTGGCTGGTTTTCCTTGCCAGAGTAGCTAGCCTTCGCCATTCTTTATGCTGATAACACAGAAAATGAAGACAAAATAGTGGGAAATATTTATTGAGGCATAGACAAACAGACTTGCTGGCTGATAAATAGGATGAAAATAGCATGCACAGCACATATCGGATTTCACTGTGATGGAACATCAAGGGCAACACCCAAAACAGTGTTCTGAAAATTTAGTGCTAAAACACATAGGACTTGATCAGTCTCTCTTGTGTCAAAGGTCCTCGCTTGACTTCAGTGGAGTTTACTGACTGGTGTGTTGAGAGAGGAATCAAGAGTACCCAATCAATTCCCAACCTGTCATTGGGTTTAACGCTCATTGATATAAATGACATAGGAGCGGAATTTAGCCCCTTCTCCTATCTGTGGCTGGTGTGGGAATTGTCATCGTTAACAAATGCATGTTTCATGCATTATTGGGTGACAAAGATCATGATTCTGAAAACACTTATACACATCTTGAGCTTTGCTCTCCTGAATAAACCAATTGAAATAAATGGGATTCCTTGTGGGAGTGAAAATAAGCATCTCCCCGAGTGTCTATTGCATCTGCGTCAAACACAAGACCAAAATCAGAATCAATGACCCAACTAGGGAAGTAGAGCAAAGTCGACGAAGACTTACAAATTAACCATGATGCAAGGAACTCCTGAAAGAAGTGCTGGCCTCTAACCACAAGATTAAGCAATTGCAAGTTGTTCAGTGATATGAGACTTCCTAATCCCTTTATTACTATAAAGAATAGTTTATTATTATCAATGTCACCATGAAAGCAGAACTTACTTGAAGTCATAAAATTGCTTTTTGGGCAGCTTGAAAAGGGGGTAAGAAGCAGCTATAAAATGATCCTCAAATCAGAGTTTCCTTTCATGAAAGTGAGCATGCACCAATTGAAAATAAATAGTGTTAGATTTACATGTGAATCGTGTAAGTAGCTAACTAGGGGACCTAATGCATGATCCTGGAAAGTGCTGAATAAGTCCTGCATGTGCTGAGTATCTTTAGTTCCCATTGGCTTCAGGAGCTGCTCAGTAACTTATAGCATCAATCTTTTATTTATTAATCCCTAAGGCCTTGGAATTCTGGAACTTCAGATGGACTCAAATATTACTGAGTTTCCTGCATGTTCACCCAAAGCAGTAAAACCATCCCCTAGCTACATCCTAACAACTCTAGATTTATGATGCTAGGAAATTGCTCTGAGCATAGTTTGCAGATAGAGAGAAGATTCTGCCAGGCTGAGTGGCAGTGGCTTGCCTAGAAGACCAGCAACTTCATAACAAAGGCATAAACAGTGGGAAATCTTGAATTAACAAACAGTGCCACACACAGCAAGGGCGTTTGAAACACACACACAACTAAAAGCTGTAGCCACATTTATCTCAATGGGAGTTAGTCCTCTCCAGCCCCATATTAACTTTCATTGTAAAATAAATAAAAATTAAAAAAAATATATTCATTTATAGATGGATGTTTGCAGACCCCTGGAAATATAGTTTTAAAAAGAAGAGTCTTAACTAAGCTACTTATCAATGAATCTTCCTCAGGAGGATTGAGACGGTTAAAACCAGATTGCACAAAGCACTTTGTCTGTTCCTGTACTCAACAAGGCGGTTGGGATGTACAGGTCACTGTTGTATTATTAATATGCTGAAATGGTAGGTATTAACTAAGCAACAGGACAGAATTCTTGCCCATTTCTTTGATGCATGAGGCAGTTTGCAGATCATGCTTAAAAAGAACAGTAAGAGGCAGCCACTGTATCACGAATGAAGTTGAAATGGACTTACTCTTTAAGTGAATTGTAGTATTGATTGATGAATTCTATGGCCTGGGGTAAAATCTCTTCTCGTGGGACTGGCCCATCTCTGGGGCTTTTCACCAACCCTTTGGGATTCATGAGTGCCCCCTGGCAGGCCTTGGTCCTGCAGTTGAGAACCTGCAAAGACAAAGAAATGTCAGAAACAAAACTGGCACCATGCCAGGAAAAGTTGGCCCACTAAAGTCCCATTGTCTTACCTCCTTTGCCTTTTGGTGCAAGGTGTCGTGAAAGCTGGTTCCATTTTCCCAGTTTTTTATTTTTAAATGTCTCGGACAGCCAGATATTTGGGTCACTGGGTGGCTGTTGTTTTGTGGAGGTTTCTGAGCAAAGAGAAGATCAAAATACAAAGGATCTTTGAATTCACTAAGTCACATTGAAACATTGGACAAAACTTATTCCTGGTTTCCACATCAATAGCCGGAGCTTCATCAGGTATGATTTTAGCCCATTATGATGGCTAAGCAGCTAATGAGAATTAAGGGACAGATCATGGCACCTTTATTCAAAAGTGGGCATGTACTAACGTAAGTAGGAAACTATCCACATATCTGATCCGAAATAAAGGAGGAGTCAATTTTTTTCACACCTTCCCTCTGCAATAGCTCTATTTAATTTCACTGGAATTTCTGTGTGTGTTGGCTTCCCTTGAACTACCAAAGTTATGACCTGAATGGTCTTTGAAAACCCCAGCCTTTATTTATAAGCATGTCTTTTGTTTCTAAGGGTGTTAGGCACTCCAATTCCACTGGAATAGGAACTAGGCACCTAACTCTCTTAGGTACATTAAAAATTCCCAGTCCAAGTTTCTTTGCACTTATATGGCATCTTTCCTCCAAGAATATCAAGGCATTCATAGAGCCTTGCTCTAAACACTTCTGTATGATTTGGACAGCAAGCATCTACTGCAACTACAGCTGGGCAAATAATGTTTTGTTGTTGTTCTCTAGTGACAGAAAGATGGAAAAAGTGTTTCAGGTTGGACTGAAACTGAAAATTTTCAGTGAATTGAAAAGTAGAGAACCTTTGGGTTGCACAAAATGTTTTGGGGTTTTTTGACCATTTTAATATATTTTGATTTTTTTTTCCTTAAATTGTCATTTGAAATGGAAAAATTGGATAATTTGTTTTGGAAATGTCAAAAGGAAACTTGAGGGGCGGGGAGTGGAATTTTTGTGTTTTTTTTAGTTTCCTTAAAGTGAACAATTTGAAACTCACATGAATTTCTGAAACATTCTGGTGTCGCTGAATCTGCTTTATATCGGGGCAGGGAGGAAAAAATAGTTTCAGCTGAAAAATTTCACTCAGCTGTCTCTGCGACCCTTTAGCAACCAATACGAAGGTTAGAAATAGACCATCTCCTCTCACTGACCTCTCCTGCAGCTATGATCCATGGCATCTCATCCTGTTTCTTGTTCAAATCATGTAGCTTGGCAGCTTCTTCTTTCTTTAAGCTTTGAAATGAATAAGCAGAATCGGGTTTAGTACAAGCAGCTTAGTTTTTAACCTGTTACAGTTTACTTAGAGGGTGAATAGGGAGATGGCACCTGAGAACAATCTCAACGGAAAGAGCTATGGGTTCCCAATCAAGGGAACCAGAAACTACTGTGGTTGTGGTCCCCATTCCCATATTGCTGTGTCCCAGAATGTAAAATACTGAGAACCACTGCTACAAACTAAACATAGGAAATGCATCAAGAAGCTACAGCTGTGAACTAATTGTAGAAAACAGGCACACAGAAAATGTTTCAACATCTGTTTTCTTCAAGAAATGGCTCTGAGAACCTTTCAAACAGGTCTAACCCCAGTGGTTAAAGTATAATTTGACGGGCCCCGGAACCCCCCCTAATCTCCAGTCCCCCTTCCCGTATTGTCTGGGCCCCCTTCATGCATGTGTGGGCCCCAGCCCAGGTAGGCATTTGCAACCACTTCTCAGTATCACATGCATCGGTTATTGCTCCATAAAAATATTTATAATTTTATGACATTTATGTCTCTAGCAATTTTTGTCACAAACTAGCAAACACTGCAAAACACAATACGTATTGTGATTAACAACGGTGGGGAGTAGGACCTGTCAGCAGCCAGGGCAGGGTGGAACATGCGTTCTGCCAGATTTTGCTATTTTTAGGGGCCCCAGAACTCTGGCCTCTCAAATTTGGGGGCCCCGGAACTGTGTTCCGGTGTGTTCCCCCTTACTTTAACCCCTGCGTATAGCACAGTAAGCAAACGGCTTGCCTTCTTTAGCATGCTCAACACAAGGCTTCCTGCAGAAGCCTTGATGTTTGAACACTCTTCCTTTTTAGCTCAGATCCCACAGGTTTGTGAAGATGAGAGCTAGCCTGAAATACACAGAGCTTTTGACTGGTAGTGATCCAATATCCATCTTCAGGCCAGATTTTCTGTCTCTTACTCTGACTGATGAGCAGTCACTCCAGTGGGAATCAAATTCATGATTCTTTATTTCTGATGTAACTAAATTTCAACAATAATAGTAGAGAATGGGGACCACAGGTAGGGGGAAGACACCAAATTTGTGCAGAATAGAGGCACCAAAATGCGTGAAATGCTTTCAAATGAGGGATACTTGAGAAGGGTGCAGATTTACTTTATATATTGCCTTTCATGAGAGCTGTATCTCAAATTACTTTATGGAGCTAATTAGTACAATTACAAGGTTAATAAATAGCTTTTCTAGAGCCCACAACACACACGCACACTTATAGCCATCCAGAGCGCACACCATTATGTGCATTATAAAAAGCAGAAACAACTAAGAACATGGAAGTTTAAGGCAGGATGTTTTATACAACATCAATGTGAGCATGTCGCACAAGGGAAAACTCAAATTTACCTCATCTGGGTCTATTGCAGCCCAATGAGTTGTAGGAACAGTTACCCTCCCAACTTTCTCCTTTTAAAATTACTGCTTTGGCAAGCCTTTACTTGTACTTCTGAAACCCCAGGGTCTCTCTCTCCTCATTCCTTCTCAAAGGAGGGAGAGTGTATGAAAAAAGAAAGGGTCAGACTGAGAGGAGAGAGATCTTACCTGTGAACTTTGATGGCTGCTGTTTCCACATTATTGTTTATATCCTTCTCTTTGAAGTACTCGTTCCTACCGGTTTGGGGCTTGAATAGGAACTGCCAAGGGCACATCATTTTCTGTCTTTAAATTAGCCTGCTATTTCCCTGCCCTGAAAGCCTGGTTTAGGTAATGAGGGGAGCCTTCTGAGGAATGAAAAAGAATGAGGTTATGGTTATACAGTGACCAAGGCAGAATGAGATGAGAGGACGTCACAGATATATGGGCTAGCTGTAATTAATATCCTATGATTTAAAGGTAAAAATCAATTAAGTTCCCCGAATCAGCAAAGCAATCTTGGACCCCTTAGTTCAGTGTTTTGGTAAGTCAGGACCCAAACCCTGTAATAAATACATCAAATAATTTGGAGGTTGTAGTTCTTCATGCCCATTAGAACCTGGAGACTTGTTTTATTCTGCAGCTGCTGACTATTTCAAGGACACCACACATAAAACAAATGTTTGCAGTGGGCTTCCACATACATTCTGTTCAATGAATTTCAGCACATAATTAGGATCTGGACAGTACATAAGCGTTCTAATTTTAGCAAAAATACCATCGAGGGCCCATCACCTAGTTTTGTGTTTCTTGGTAGTGAGTTACAAAAATGCTTTGGTTTATTTGAGCCCCAATGTTTGCTGGAAAACAGGAGGCAAAACCATCTGTCCTTGACCCAACAGATTCCCACCTGAAAGTTATTCTTCCCCAGGGAATCAAACAAAAAACAACTTGCAGCACCTGGGAAACTATCAGAGCCAAATGGAACTTGCAGTCTGTGCATTCTAAATGTCCGGCTCTAAATATGGAACCAAGGGTTCTAGCATGGGTTCTAGATTTTTTTGTAAGTGATATCACAGCATATCTATAACCCACTGAAGCATAAACTGATCCTGGATTTTGTCTTGGCATCTTTTTGGATTTGGGCTTTTCTGCTAATCTTTGGTCCCAAAGCAATTTTCTTCCTTGGGGAAAAAATCACAGCTTGATGGGTAAAAGTGAAGCTACTTCATTATTTTAGCCTTCTATATACGGCAAATGAAAGACTCAGCTTTAGCCAAAAAGGTCAACAGATGAGGAAAGAAAGAAAATATCCTTTTTTCTGTTCGTTCACTATTTTTATTATTTTTGTTGTGATAATATCTGAGCCCCCGTCAAAGACCCGCTCTCCATTTTGCTAGATACTGCACACATTAAAAAAATCAAAAGACAGCTTTGATCCCAAAATCCTCACCATCTAAGAAGTTCAGTGTAAGAATTCAGACCCAGATTTTCATATCCCTATTTACAATAAATAACTCCACTGAAAAGCCTGCAAGTGCCCATGCTGTAAGGTACTACTGAATAAATGAGTGTTAGATGTTGGCCCGTAATAAAAGGGGAAAGTAAGGGTGTGTGACACGCATAGCTGTAGAGTTATCAAACTGGAAACAATTCTAGCATGCAATAAAGTAAATAGACAAACACCCTTTTGTTCAATAAAACCACCTGGCCTTTTAGATTAGAAGACTTTAAAAAAAAATCAGATTGTGAATAAGTCTTAGATCAGCAGAGCTGCCGTGGGATTTTGACTGTGAGATTCAAGAGTAGCAGCTTATACTGACAAGTTTTAGGACACTGACACAGCAATCTGAGCACAACCTGCTGAGAAGAAACGCTTTCATCCTTCATTTCTATTTCCCATTCACTGGTGATTAAAATTAGTGCCTTGTTCTTTGAATTAACAGTGGAAAAGGAAACCTTTGTGCGCAGTGCCTACTGGAAAGAATCCTTAAAGACTGCAGCAAGGAGGGTAAAGGTTTCAGGGCAGCACTACAGGAAACCAGTTTTAAAAACAGAAGGAAAAAAAAACCCAGCAATAAAACTTTTTCAGTTGCTAGCAAATATAACTGCCTGGCTGCTACATTCATTGCAAGTCTTTCTTACCTTTGAGCAGAGCTTTTCTAAGTGCACTGGGAGAGAGTCTTCTCTGCCAAAGTTTCTTTCCTTTAACCTTGGTGCTTCTGTCCCTGGTTTGAGGCAAACACATTTTATACTCTTCGAGGTTCTGTATGCAAAGCAGAAGATAGTAACATACATGGATAATGCTGGAAAGGGAAATCCCTAAACCTGGGATGTTTTTCCTTTTTTAGATGAAATGGGAGTGGCTGGTGGACTGACACCACTGTATTGCATGCCATGCATCCTCAGTTCCTGATATTTCATCAATTTGAAAGTGAATAACTGTCCCCCCTGCTACACACGCTTTAGCAATCAGGAAATTATTTCACTTAAAGAAGTGTCTGACGTTATTTTGAGTTGGTTTTATTAAGCCAACCCTTTTACAGGAAAAGCCCTATTGACTTAAAAGAAAGCAATCATCCATCTATAGAAGTGACTCCCAACCTTTCCAGGCTACTGTACCCCTCTCAGTGGTCTGATTTGTCTTGTGTACCCCAAGTTTCACCTCATTTAAAAACAACTTGCTTACAGAATCTGATATACAACTACACAACCATCATGGCACACTACTAGTGAAACATTGCTCACTTTCTCATTTCTGTCACATAATTAGAAAAGTAGATTGGAATAGAAATATTGTACTTGCATTTCAGTATATAGTTTATAGAGCTGTCTGAACAAGTCATTGCCTGTATGAAATCTTAGTTTGTCCTGACTTTGCTAGTTCTGTGTCTGTAGCCTGTTGGAAAACTAGGCAAATGTCTAGATGAGTTGATTGTACCCCTGAAAGACATCTGCCTGCACGCAGGGGTACGTACCCCTGGCTGAGAACCACTCGTCTATAGAATCTTTAAATCAAGGGTGCAGAATTCTCAATGAAATGCTCGAGGACCATTTAAAAATTTGGTGGCAGGGAGACCATTCTACATGGCTTTTAAGAGTAATTTCTATAGGAACCTTTTAATTTTTAATGGAATCCTATTGGTGTAGGCTCCGATTCAGCGCCTTTTAAAAATTGTTTTCCCTCTAGACAGGTTAGTTCCTCTTGTTTTGAGTGTTGCATCCATGCTTATGGTCAAGGTGTGAGAAACACAATAACAAAACCGAGAGTCCTATGGCACCTAAAAAAACTGGCACCTTTCTTTGACCATAAGCTTTTGTGGGGTCCAACCCACTTCGTCAAATCTCATGCATCTGACCAAGTGGATTGGAGCCCACGAAAGCTTATGCCCAAAGAAATGTGTTAGTCTTTAAGGTGCCACAGGACTCTGATTGTTTTTGCTGTACATGGACTAACACGGCTATCCTTCTGAAAATAGCAAAACTGTTTGCAACTTCCCAAAATCCTTCTTATTGTCATGCTGCAAGATTTGTGAAGGGCAGAGGGACAGTTAAGAGCCTGCAGGAGGTTTTATTGTCCAGCCACTGAATTTCAGACCTATCATCAAAACAGATGCACCAAGAGAAGTTTCTACGTGAGACTTAAGGCTGGTCGGAATAACCAGAGCAAACCCAGGGGTGTGCAGAACCAAGTTTTGGCAGGTTCTAGCAGCTAGAATCAAGAACGCTCGCTATGCCAATAAAGCCTCAGGGATTTTGGACGTAGTTCCTACTTCATAAATATGAGGTGACTGAATAACGTTATTTATAGTGGAATTAATGATTTGATTTTTTTCAAGCTGTAGACTAGACAAGACAAGACTTGCATCTTCTGAATAACGTAGCCGCCAAAGTCAGTAATATGATTCTGCACACGAGATTTATGTATGTGATCTGTGGGTCAGAGGGTGGGGCACAGAGCTGGACATCAGGACATGGATTTCAGTGTGCCTCTGTCGTTGCCTTGTTGTGTGATCTTGGGGGAATTGCGTTCCTTCTGTGCCTCAGTTTCCCATCTAGAAAATGGGGCTAATGTAGCTTCGCTGACTTAAGTAAACCAGTTTGAGACCTAAAAGTGAAAACTATTGTGTGCACCAAACATGCTTATTTATGTAGTCTTAGATTTCCCATTAAGCAGGCCTAAACCTCATACAACTCTGAAAACGTGTGTTTTGACAAATCACGTCTGTTTAACTATCTTCATGCTCCTTTTCTTTTGTTTTGTGCTCATTAAAACATGGAGATTGGCAGACTGGCTTTCCCCGTGATACCCATATTGGTATGGGAACAGCAGGATTCATTAGTTAAGAAGAGTTAGGTATTTCACAGGGAAGGAGCCCTGTTTTACAAATGGGGAAACTGAGGCACAGGAAGATGAAATGATTTGCTCAAGGTCACCCAGAAGGCCAGGAATAGAGCCAGGAATAGAAACTACGTCTTTGGAGTCCCAATCTAGTTCTATACCTGAATTAACCTGGGGTAGATTCTCCCTCATAGCCTCTGACCCCCATGGGGCTGCGTGAAATGAGGAAGGTAGAATTGGCCCACTGATATTTACTACTTCCATCCTCGCACTGAATTTCCTCCCCTTTCTTCGGATATCCCTCAAATGCACAATGCTTGCTCCAAATAGATTGGCCTGGTATGTCTTCAGATAATCTATCTGTGGATCTTAATGGGCCCTGTTCTGCAGGACTGGTCTAGCAAGAGAGGAAGGAGAGTCAGAATTCTGACTTAGCATTCGGTTGGGGAACGGTTGAGTTACGTCTCCCAAAGGTCTGCTTATCTGGGATCAGGCCAAAGCCATGTACTCTGCTGTCTAGGGTATGTGCTAATGGGGCTAGTAAGGTGTCCTGCACAACAGGGTATGGATGCCCACTCTTTCTGCCTTGAGTAGAGCAGCCTGCCCCATTCTTCCTTGTTTTCCATTCATAAACAGCAGGATTTCACCTCCGTTCGGAAGGTTTGGAGTAGTTGATGGGGTTGGAAAGCAACACGTAAATCAGCTTGGAACCCTCCCTGTCCTGCAGTACAAAGGCAAAAATTTAAGGATCTAGGACTGTAAAATAAAACCCAGCTTCACTGGAGCTTTAAGATCTTTTCCAACAATATCCAGTGGTTTCTGAGCAGTGAGCGACTGTCCTTCTCCACCCTTCTTGTTCTCCTCTGTCTGGGGAGTGCTGAAATATCTTGTCCCCAGGGTAGCAATGTTGCTTGGTGGAGAGGTGCTGGCAGAGTGGCTGCATTCCAGCCACGTCTGCTGATGGATGCCGCAAGAAGTACACTGGCAGACAGAGCAGTGGTCGGGGAAAAAGGGAGAGTTGGCTGCACACACAGACTCCATGTGGATTGGAAGGGAGAGTTCAAATTGGGTTGTGTGAAGGTGGGGAAACACCTGCCCTGTGTAAATACAATCCATCAGCATCCTTTAAAGGACTGTGAAATGCTCACCCTTGTATTCTCCTGGTTTGGTGCTTTGTTAATTGGTTTTAATTCAGCCCAAAGGCTCTTGGTAACACCAGTAGTAAAAGTCCCCAGACTTCAGTGAAATTGGAGCAACCCTTTCATTTCACCGATGGGCCCATTATGCTCATCTAGTCTGACCGTCTGCATCTGATCAGAAGCCCCCCGCTAAAACAAACTTACTGTGCACACTCACACACTACCCGTACAAGGCCAAATCTCCTTCTTTTCATAGTCTTTTGAGTTCATAGTTGGAGAAACGGGAAGGGACCATGAGAGGTCATCAAGTCCAGTCCCCTGCACTCACAGCAGCACCAAGGACCCTCTTAAACCATCCCTGACAGGTGCTTGTCTAACTGGCTCTTAAAAACGTCCAGTGATGGAGGCAACTTATTCCAGTGGTTAATCACCTGACAGTTAGGATTTTTTTCCTAATGTCCAACCTAAACCTTTGTTGCTGTAATTTAAGACCATTGCTGCTTTTCTTGTCATCAGCGGTTAAGGAGAACAATTTCTCTCCCTCCTCCTCATAACAGCTTTCAAGTACCTAAAAGGTTATGTCCCCTCTGCCTCTCTTATTTTTTTTTTTCCAGACTAAACAAACCCAGCTCTTTCAATCGGCTCTCAAAAGTAAAGTGTTCGAGACCTTTAATCATTCGTGTTGCTCTTTTCTGGACTTTCTCCAATTTGTCCCCATCATTCCTGAAATGAGGTGCCCAGAACTGGACACGACACTCCAGCTGAGACCTAATCAGGGCGGAGTAGAGCAGAAGTATTGCTTCTCGTATCTTTCTTACAATACTCCTGTTAATACATCCCGGAATGGCATTTGCTTTTTTTAGCAACAACATTACACTGTTGACTCATATTTAGCGTGTGGTCCACTATGACACCCAGATCCCAGTTCAGTAACAAGAAAAGAATGAAGTTCAGCACACACTTTCTTTCAGGGCTTGACTGTTTTTAGGGTTCCTCCTTCAGGGATGCTCAGCCTGCTTACTAGATCCTCTTTTCACAGGCAGCTGCGCTCATCTCCCTTATATTCAGATGGGTCACTTCTCTGTGTTCCTTGTAACAGGCGGGTGGAAGAGACATGAGACAGCCAGCGGTTAGCACTCTGTAATCACTTCCATTGGAACAGAGAAGATCAACTGGGAAAAATGCAATGGGCCCCCCTGCAGAAAGTACACTTTGCCTTTGGCATTTGCTCCATTCAGCAGCCTTCAGAGGATACTGCAATTGTTTGGTTAAATTTTGTTTTTGTTTTGTCCTTGCATTCCCAGCAGGAAATTTTGTGCTGATTAGTCCAAGCAATAGTGCATTATTTTTGTGTTTTATAACAGTTAGTATCATAGCAATTGGAAGCCAAGGCAAGAGCACCAGTGGAAATTACTAAAATAAGCAGCATTGGGTAACTCTTCCCCACAGGGAAGGCAATCTTGAATTGTAAGAGAAATGCTATATATAGAGATTTTTAGCTTAGATCCAAATGCTTCTAGATGTTGAGAAATTTGTTACAAATTCCACAACATCAGCTGAAATGGTTTTCAGTTGTACAAGTCAAGACTTTCCCAAGTGATGGGTGATTTTGGGGTCTCAGTTTTTAATTGGCCAGCTTGAGATGCCTTCTATAAGTCACTAATTTTCAGAAAATGCTGAACATCCTTGTGCCTCTTCCCCCCCCCCATCACTTTAAAATTCCTCAAACTGGGGGCCCCAAAATTGAGGTTCCTAAAATCACTAGTGACTTGAGAAGACCTCTGTCATACTTCACATTGTCCCTGTGACTAGGCTGGGTGTTTTGTATCATTTATAAGTGCGGAAAATAACGACTCTTCATTGTATATTTTCGTTTCGTGAAGAGATAACTCTACACAGTGTAATACTATCACTTGAGAACAGAATTTGGCCTGCGTAATACCAGGACTGTAGCTCAGCAGTTCCCAAACTGGGGGTCGTGACCCTAAGTGGGGTTGTTCCATCAGCAGATGGAGGTCACAGGAAAATAGCCTCCTCCACACAGCATGACCCTACATGCACTGTATGCATGAGGTGATGTTGCACCAAGGGTGCTATTTTGCTTTACAGAACAGCTCCTTGTATGTAATCTGTCCTCCCATGCACTACATGTGTGTGAGATTAAGCGGTCCAGAGGATGTCTTTTTATAAAGCAAAATGGCATCCTACTGGAGGCATGACCTTGCTGGTACAGGGCGTGTGAGGGTTCTTTTATTTTGCAGGATCGCATATTACTTTGGTGAGTGAACCATCAGAGGGCGCAAATGACATAACTTGAGTTCATTGTTGCTTTAAAGATCATCCATCTACTAGTTTGGGGAAACCTGAGCTGGGTTAGGTGCATTTGGTATGGATGTTTGTTCCTGATTTAAACTAGCTGTTTCCTGGCTGGAGAGAAGACCGTATCCACCTGACACCTCATTGCCATGTACCACAATTAATAAGGTCTATGGGATAGGTACTGATCTTTTGTTCTCTTTGTCTGTGGTGCTGAGCATGGTGGGCCCCTGATCCCTGACGGGGGGCCCCTCCGCCATTGCAATACAAGCAGTCTATGATGTCAACTTAGGTGCCTTATTATTATCATTCATTATTTGTAATAGCATCTAGGGAGGCTGCATATAGCGATGCATGACCCCATCTGTGGGAGCTACCTAGCAGCATTATAAAAAGAAAGGAATAGCTTTCACATGCATGTGCGCGCGCACACCACACCACATGCCCCCAGTGAAAAGCCACTAGAACAGTACCAGAAATGCAGATAATAGTTTGGACAGCTTTAGAAAGCTCTGTGCTGAGCGCTCAACTGTATAGGGTGTCTCACCCATGTGATGCTTGCTTGGCCTCGTCTTTCACTCCATGCTGGTGGGAGCATAGAGCTGGGAATACTGTACAGGTGGTATCGCTGGCTCAGCCCATGTGGAAGTGATTGTGTAAGGCCTCGTGCTACTGGGGGACAGAAGACACGCTTCTGCCTTATGCGCATGTTGCCTTCATATTATAAAATTGGAAAAAAAAAAAAAAAAAGCCTCATTGAAATATTTCAACTGATTTTGTGTTGCTGATTTTTATTGGAAACATTCATTTCAGAATTTTCTGCCGGAAATATATTAGTCGCAAGCTAGTGGCCTCCATTAGTTTCTGTCCCCAAATTTTCTGCAACAAACTCAGTGCAGTCACACATTTGAGCAATCGCTGCCCAAAAATGTAAACTTGTTCACTTTTGGAGGCAACCAAGCAGGGCCGGATTAAGGCTCCTGGGGGCCCAGGACTGTCCACTTTTGTGGGCCCCCAGGCCTCCCCACTGCAGAAGCACCCAGTTTGGGGGTGGAGGGGAAAGGTGGTGCTGGGGCCTGACAGACCCGCCAGCCACACTGACCCCTCATGTGGTGTGAATGGTGCCATTCACACCTCCCCACGCTGTTGTTCCAGGCTCTCTTAAGACTCATCTCTGCATGTGTAGGGGATTTTTTTTTTTTTGAGCTGTTCTTTGTGACCAAAGCAACTAGAACTTTTTTTTTCTTAAAGATGAAAACTGAGGTTCAGGAAGAATAAACTAGCAGCGGGAGGGAGAAGCTGGCACGTCACGCTGCTGAATGTTGATTGAACATGAGCTCTGTTCTGATGTCAAAGTTTCTAGTAAACTTGCCTGCTGCTCCTTAATGGGTGTTGCGACAATGGGTGCAAAGAGCAATGAGGCAGTGCAGCTGAGTGGGCGAGTTTACAGGCGACTTTATGTGGCGTTACCAGCACAGTAGGAATCCCTGTCTTATGGTTTGTTGAGGGAAGGTGTAATTGAGACACGGGCGTGTCTCAGTCTCTGGAGTAGCTCAAGAGGGAGAACACCAACCTCCGGGCAGACTGTTAAGAGGCAGGGCAGTAGCATAAAACGGGTGGTGAATTTTACATTTAGATTTCAACAACCAAGCAAGAAATGTAAACTCAGGCTCTGTAACAGCCTGAATGCGGAGTCCCAGATGGCCCCCTTCGTCATTCTGCTCTATTTTGCCACCCAAGCAAGCTTGGTTCACTTTACACTGAAAATCACAACATGCAGGTTACTTCCAATCCCAAGGACCAGTCGCTCAGGTCAATAGTGCCCAGTCAGGACAAGGCCAGCAGCCAATCTTGTAACACACTAAAGATTTATTAACTAAGAAAAGAAAAGGAGTTGTTTGCATAGTTTAAACAGGAAACACACACACAAATAAGTTATAGGCTTAGATTTTAAAAGGTCATATAAGCTTTTATAATGAGCAGCTCTACCTGTTTTTGGTTTGGGTTTTTTTAGGGCTGACACAGACCAGTAGCATGGGGTTGTCTTGATTATATTTCAGAATCTTTGCCACCCAGCATCCAGACAGCATAAAGAGATCTCAGTTCCTTCTGAGGAAGTATTTTTATCCCCTTTGCCCCAGAATCCAAACAGCTGGGATAAGGTCAGGTGCAAATCATCCCTTCTGGGAGACAGTGAGGGATGCAATCAACAAGTCTCATTTCTCTGGTGCCACATGATACCTTGTATGCCTTCAAGGCATTATCTTGTGTGCAGGGCGAACCCTCTACTTTAATTAATACTTTGCCTCTGTAGTTGTGCAACTCACATAACAGGAAAACACTCAGTATAGCTTTATACCCGGGGACGCAGATCTTACCAGTGCAGCATTCTAGAAGTATCCCATAAACCCATTCTTATAATACCCATAGTTATGCGAACCTGTAGGGGAGCCAGATGGGTTTCCAGCTGTGCATTTGGGTTCAGTGTTCATTGAAGCCCTGCACCATGCGAGGCACTAAAGAGACAGACAGGTGTCTTCTGGAAAGAACAGCTTCATATTCTTTCAGAGGTGGAAACCCTCTTTTCTGTGGCATTATCAGCCATGGTATCCAATCATGCTGGCCTTCAAGGGTGACTGGTTCAAAGACTATAGGAAGTGCCCTTGGAAGGGGGTGGCAGCAGGAGTAGAAGAATCCCTGGTGAAAAGAACAAGACTTGGAATAAAAACAACCAATTCCCTAGCACCGGAAGTAAGGGAAACATAGCCAGACCAGTAGTTCTAATGGTGGCAGTCTACGCTGTCATGCAAGAGATCTTGATTGTCTGTCTACTATTTCTTGGCTTTTGCCTTCAAACCATTAAGAACAGGTGCATTTTTATGGACTTTACCAGACTCTAGATGCAATAAAATAAATGCAACTTGTAAAAAGGCTTCAACAAGACTTTAATCTTTCCAGAATAATCTCTGCTCAGTGTTCACGTAAACCTCACTGGCCTCCAGATACACACCGAAAATGACTCGTCCTGCTTTCCTGTGTTGCAGAAAGATGAGTACAGTGAAAAGGGATGGCTGCTCTGAGCAATTGCTTCTTAAAGTACATAAACGTAGCAGAGAAACATCAGAAAAAAGTCACTGCTTGCTTTGTCCTTTATACTTAAGTTTGTTTCAAGGTAGAGTCATGAAACTCAAAATGGTCCTGTACCACAATGGGAAAGCCAGGTGCTATGCAGCTCTGAAAATCAAGTCACACAAGCCTGTGTAGGATCTCAGTACCATTTATGTTTCTTCTGGATGTCGGCCTGCTTTTCTCCATCTGGTTTCAGTTTATCCATATACTCTATATCCCTCCTCTTTTCCGCTATCCTTTTTCCCCTGTTCTCTAACTCTTGCTTCTCTTATGCTTAATTCTCCCTAGATTGACTTGAATGTGATTGGTGAAGATATTTGTGTGTGTTCCTCTGTGACATCACCACTATATATGCCTCAATATTATCTGAAACAAATATATAGAGTTTTTTTTATATAAAAACCCATATAATCAGGTTGCAGTGCTCTGTTTCCTACTTCAGAGATTAGTCAAGGAGCAATACCAGCCAAGGGAGGAAACCTAAGTTTTATTTTTACTCTAGTGTCCCTTGCTGCACAAGGTAGGAATGCTGCAACAGAGTCACTCTGAGACAACTCTTCTTGTTGATCAAGGAGCACATAATCCTCCTTGAGCCACCCCCTTATGCACTCCTGCCGCAGGATTTTGGAACTGTCAAAGATGGGGAGAGCCTATGCTTGGTTTTCCTCTCAGCCACAATCAGACTTTGGGGGACGTGCGAAGGCTGTGTGTATACCTGTACACTGCAAATACTGATTAGTAAAACTCTGGTTTTATACCTCACTGCATTGACGTCAGTGGCTTTTGGAGCAGATCCGTGTTCTTCCATTTTTAAGTTTGCTTCACTGTGTCTTTCTTTGCCATCTCCATTTTTGAGAGGAGTAGAGCTAGTACAAATTCAACTTGTTTTTTTCCCCACTGGAAAAATGGCCTTTTTTATTCTCAATGAACAGTTTCTATTCTTGTTCCAGTTTTCTGGAAAACCAACATCTGAAAATTGTTGGGAGTTGGTATTCGAAAACTGAAAAACAGGCTGTACCAAAGCTGGCGGTATTAGAAAGAGCAGTCTAGAGGTTAAAGGCTTTGCTGTACCCTTGCTTATCCTCTGAGCCAGCTAGTGTAATGCTACATGTCAAACCGTGATAGTTAGATGACTGGGAATTTCCCCAGTGTTGAAGATCCGTGAATGCCAATAAAAACAGGCAGAAAAAAGGAAAGGTCTGAGCCCAGAGATGGAGGATATTGTGTCTGTCTAGAACATAGAAGACTGTCTTTTCCTGTCAGCAAGTTATAAAACATAGGCTGTATTCAGAAATGCAGTAATAACATGAAATCTATCCACCAACTTGCAAGGTTGGAACTTCCATCTACGTTTATCGCAGGCACAAATGCAGAAGTAATTGATGGAAAAAAAGCAATTATACAACTGATGTTCTGGATGGGCATCTCCGCAATGCAGAAGTATTTTGGGAAATGCTCTGACTCATTGTGACATGACTATCCCATTACCTCAGCAGCACAGATGACTTACTAGCTCCAGTATAGTGCATAGAGGTATATCGGCATGCGGTTTCAACCTAGGAAGGGTAACCTGTGCAACTACACACAGTACAACAGAAACACTAAGCCAGTTACCTATCCTTGCAACAAATGCATCTGATGGAGTGGGGTTATACCCACAAAAGTTTATGCAATAAATACGTTTGTTAGTCTTTAAAAAGTGCCACGGAACTCCTTGGTTTTTTTTTACTGAAGTACCCCTCTGGAACTTGTCATAAATAGCTATTATCATGGAGGCTGAATAGGATACAATAATATTTCAGTTTTTAAGGACATGAAACCTCTTTGTAGTTCACATCACATGAATTGGGGGAGAAAAACAAAACCTAATGTGAAAACAGTTGTGTGAGGGCTCAATGAATTATTAAAGCTGTTCTGGGCAATGAGATGAGATGGTGGTAAAGTATAAAAGTTCCTTCAATGCTGATTTCTGAAATTTGGCCATTTTGCTTGTTACTTCTTTCAGATCACTCTTATAAACAAATGACTGCCTCCATTTACACCAAATTTGCCACAGCCACAGATTACTGCTTTGGACAAAATACAAAAGTGGCCATTTCTCAAAGGTTTCAGGGAGATGGATAAACGCCCTGTTGGCTATAACTAGAGAAAAGCATGCCAACAAAAATCTGGATTTTTTTTTTCAGCATGTGCTTCCACTTTGTGCCTATTTCACCACTGTAAATCTTGATTTAGAAGTGGGGATAGTGATAAATGTTGAAAACTGTGATTTGCTGTGCAATACTAAAAAGGAAATATACACTCAGAGTAGCCTTGGTAACCAATGGCCCCACTATGTACTTCTGAGTCAGCACTCCTTATGGGCAGAGTGTGTGTGTGTGGCATTACAATGTTGTTGACATCAGGGAATATTGGATCTATAATAATGAGAAAAGACACCAGAGAACAGGCAAACAGGGAAATAAAATACACACTGTGTGAGTCTCTCAGGAAGATCCAGAACTGGTCAGAGGAACAAGCTGTGGGCTCTCGCACAAGAAAGGTTTTGCTGTTATGTCTCTTCTTTCTGCAGAGATAATTAGTGTGTTTTCTTTCACCATCTCGACACTGTTGTTTGGAACTGGAGCACAAGCGAAGGAAACATTCCAGGTGGCATTCCTCCTGTGGGTCGTGCTATTCAAGAGGACTTTCGAGCCTCTGGAACTCACCGCAACTTACTGACGTGTTCCATTTGCCACGGCGTGGCTGCTCCCCCCCAACCAGCCTTTCCTCAACACCTCCACGTTGGTGCATATCCCTGAGCTTCACCTGCATTGGGGTTGGTGGGAACACAGCCATGTCCTTTCTTCCCTTCTTTCTGCTGACTAACAGACTGGCTGACTGTTCCTTTCCCTCACTCGCTGTCTGCAGCTCCCTCTCCACATTAAAGATTCTCTAATGGAGTCAAGCAGGTTTCTAGCCAAACAAAAATCACAGCTGCTGCTTGTAAAATAACCCAAGCCCATTTAAATGATGCCTACGTATCGACCTGGTTGCTAATTCCTCCCTCTGTGGCCTTACCATTTTCTGGTGCACTTCTGCAGTGGCAAAGTCTTTTAATGTTAAAGCTATCCCTGACCTGCATTTAGTGACGTAGATGCAGGAGAGACGTTGTGCTCCAAAAACAGGCAGCCTGAGCTACTGCGCCACTTACAAAATGGCAGGTGGCTAACTGCAGGGATGCCCTGCTGTGCTCAGCTGAGTTTCTGGTGAGCTTTACACGAAAGTCACTCTCGCTATCCCAATATTTGTCACACTTGGTGGGTGCACAGTTGGCTGCCAGCTAGGTTCAGATGGGAGACAGGAATCTAACATCACCAAAGGCAATTGATCAGGGTGATGAGCGTATCACCTTTGTACATGCCTGCTGGTACACCATCTTCCCTCATGGTCAAATCTGATCTCTCAAAGGCTACACATCAAAATGGTCTCAGTTTATAGCCACTAACTTTGCAGATAACCTTGAGACAAACCTTCTCTTTCCTTTTCCTGATGAGTAGGGTCCACAGTGTAAAAAGTAAGTAAACATCTGATAGTTTTAATCTTTCCAGAAAGCCTCAATCATACGTCTTCCCCAGGTTAATCAAATTCTGCTTCCCGTAAATGGATGTTGGACTCAGCTTGATCACAGTTCATATGAAGGTGACTGACCCACCAAATCAATTATTCATTCAATGCTACGTCTAATAGCTATTAAACATTTCTTAATCCTACATAAACCATTTATAAATATAATCATGATATAAAGTGGAAAAATATCTTTTTCCTACTTGTGGTTTCAAATAAATTTGAGTAATGGCAAAAGGCTGCTTGAATATGGATAGAGAGGTTAATTCTTGGAAATCTCTGACTCCATTACAGAGACTGGCATACGTTCAAAGAAAGCTACTTGTGAATGTTAATGGTTCCATTTATGAGAAGTAGAATTTGATTAAAATTGACATAACCTCTTACTGAGGATGTCGGCAAAGGCTTAAAGTCATTAAACATCTGATCGTTAATATATTGGAATCTTTCATTCCTCATGGAAGAGGGGCATGGTTGAGTCCGGCTGATCTGGGAAAAGAGTGGAAAAAATGAGGCTCAAGTTCCTGTGTAAACATAACAGTTAGAGGTTGATAGAATGCTAACTTGTAACCCTTGCTTATTACGCTTGCTAAGATCTGATTTGTCCCTGAGAGGAACGGTTTCTAGAGAGGGTGCTGAATGAATGAATGAAGGCTCAAACTTGCTATTTCATCACCATCTGAAGAGTAGTGGGAGCTGTCCCTCGCCGATGCTGAGTTCTATGCTCCTGACGGACCAATTGGGCCTCTGGTATGGGTGGAGAGTATGGAGAAAATGGGATAGGTTTGTGCTAAGATGAATCAGACTTAAATCTCACCAGAGAGGTGAATAAAAGCAATAATGAGGCAACCCTCCAGATAACCCCCACCATTTTCTACAGTGCTGAAGGAACTCTGGAGAGGCAATAGTAACCAACAATATTGATCTGGTGCTGTGAAGGTAAATGCAGGGCAGTTGCAAGCTAACAGCTTTCCTGGAGGTTTTTAGAGGATGAGTGACATCTGTTAATGTTGCAGTTTCCCTTCTGGTCCCCGATCAGTCCAGGAAGCAAAAGCTTGTGAGGTAGAATGCAGGTGAGCCTCCAGAATGTAAGGTGGGGCCATCGTGTGGAAATTCCAGATTTGTGCCATCTTCCTCGGCATAGCTCCCTGTAATTACAGGGCAAATGACTTGCCCTAAACTATTAAGAAAGGGGGCATTCTGGAATCCTGCTTGTGGTGCTCAGCTGTGGTTATTAAAAACAGGGTGTAAATATGCGTGGTCATTCGTTTACCACCAGGGATCTGAGAAAAGGCCTGCATTTCAGCCATCCGTCTTGGGGGAACATTTTATAGGGCAGCCCTGCAGCTTTTGTCATTGTCCAGAATGGCTTTAAAAAATTCATTGACCCACTGGCAGTCGTTTCCACTTTTCATTTAAAAGCAATCAATATGAACCCATGAAGGCTTTCAGGTCCTGTCAAACTGAAACACTTAATGCTCCAGTAACTAGAGTCCTGCCAAGATGCTAGACGAATCTTTCCCTTCTTGGGTTCCAGTGGGTGGTTAAGCTAAGCCTGTGAAAGGCCACCGTTCTCGGTGATGCTTGAGAGATTTTTAGATAGCTGCAGAACATCCCTGTGGATTCAGACTTGAACACATTCTATAGGACAATTGGACTAACCCCCCACCCTTATGACAGGTGAAACTCCTGCAGAAAAAAGTGAGGTGGATTCTTTGACTCATTGGTTCAGGTGGCTCCTTATATTCCCCAAATATCTGTAACAGTTGGGCTGAGCATTCCTCAAGAAGGGGAGGCCTTGAGGAGGAAAGCTACAGCTGGATTTAGTGCTCCATTTTTAGTTTCTTTATGAATTAAGCCACAGCACAGGATGGGAATGAATTCAGACCTGTAAACTAGGCTGGGGGAATCCGTTTGCAAGAGGAGAGAAGCTGCTATTGGGGCAGCTTGCTGCCTAAAAAGATGATCTATTTCATAAGCCATGTCAGCTTTGTCTCATGAAAAAGAAAAGATGACCTTACAGTCGGAAACAGTAAAGCACAACAACAATAAGCTTTTTTGCCCGCTGGAATTTTAGGCAGAGCAGGAATTTAATTACCAGTTTTATAGGGCACAGAAGAACACCAAACAGTGGTCAACAAATCCCTCCTGCATGAGGAAATAAAAGGCTGCTATATAAAAATTGCAACTTGTAAAAGTGTGTAGCGATGGTTTGGTTTATAGATTCTTCCCCCACTCTAAAGTCAACTGTTGAAAGTCTCCACATCAGCTCTTGAATTGGTGCAATGAAACCAGTTAACAATGAAGCATCATTTATTGCTGCAACATAATACAATCTGCTTCTTGCCAACATAAATATGCATATATAGGAAGCTTATCGCTCTGGCTGGTTCCTGTAAAGGCCTTTCCCTCCCCACAGCTGTCATCCTTATCAATGCCCTCTGTGCCCCAGTTAGAGGTAGTGCTCCTGATCAGTCACCCCAAAAGCAATGGCCAAATAGTGGTCTACTTCAAAGAGTTGCAGATGGAAATTCTTGCCTCCATTTCTGTTTTGATAATACATGCTTTATATGGGGAGCATTCCAAGGGGACGAAATCAGTAGTGATTGTATATGTGAGCATAGCTCAATGGGTTGGAGGGACTGCGAAGTATGGACTGGAGAATTTTGATTCATTAAGACATATGGATCCTCAGCACCTTGCAGGGTAAAGCCATTAACACCTGATTTCTAGACCCAGCCTTTAGCCATGAGATTTTTGTTCCTTGTAAACATCAAAGCTTTTCTGCC
>ML685879.1:1267140-1376993 GCA_007922175.1 Pelusios castaneus
TTGCAGGCTTGGAGAGGCTGTCAAGAGGGGTCTGGGCCATGCCTGCTTATAAGAGGGTGCCCTGGTTGCACATGGTGATCCCTTACCATACTTTTACTTGTGCATTTGACAATTTTGTCCCTATATACTCATCAATAAACAACATCACTGATTCCCCTGGTCCCTCAGTCTAGCCACTGCTAGTTGGCCTCTTTCTTGTGGACATCATGGAAAAGTGTAGATCTGAAGAAGGGATTTGAAAACAATCCCGTTACCAAGTTACTGCTCAGTCTGTGGCCTTCCAGGGCTAGGATATTGTACAGAAGAAGGCACAAAGGTAAATTAAGATGCATTAGCAGCAGACAAGTGCATGTTCTAGGCAGCTGCCATTGGAAGAAATGCGAAGGCAGGAGCTGATGTAATAAAGGACAAGAACAGACAGTAATCAAGATACAGGAACCTTGATCTTCCTGCAGGGGAACTGAAAGAGCCAGTAGAAGATGAAGGGGAGATAGTCTTAGGAGCTGAATTAGGACAATTTGAGTGTCAGAGGCCAATAATAAAAATGGGGAAATAATAGGGACCTGGATGAAACATGCCAGAGCCTGGAAAAAATTATGGAGAAAGAAGGAGCAAACTTTGAACTTTAGGTTGGATTGTGGGATAAAGTCAATGTCAATTTTGCCTAAGGAACAACAGAATTTGGCAAAGACTTCAGGATGTGTCTGGTATCTATACCTACTTATTGTTCTATATTAATTATTAGTTATTTGTTACTATTCTTATTATCCATCCGAAAAGGGGTAAGGTGTAAAACTGCTGCTATTCAAATGATAAAAATTCCCTCTAGTTATTGCTGCCACCGTGACTGTCTGGATCACAGCCACACAAAGGAAGAGGAGTTGATGGATTGATGTTGCTCACTGGTTACAGAAGCCATTCAACCTCTAAGAGGCAGAATTAACATTGAGGCTTCTTTGACTGATGGCATGACAACCAGTTCTTCTTTTAATATTTTGTGTTTTCATGGTGACTTGATTTAGCGGAAAGCTTCTTCTAAAGGACTGAGATAGGACTGCATGGGGCGGGCTCTCCAGTGATCTAATACCAGAGCTCCTAAACTTAACGCAGTGGGCGGTACACTCTGTGATCAAGGCTGATAAAAAAAAAAAAAACTGTTACCTCATTGCCTATCCTCTGGCACCAACCTGGCCAGGCTCAATGCCAAGGAGGAGTTCCTGGGGAATCAATTACTCCCTGAGAAGTATTGGGTAGAATGGGTTGTTCTCACTTGCGCTGCATTCAGACATTACACTTGGTATCATGTAGCTGCCACGTGCTGAGGCAGCCGCGGAAAGTGCTGAATACCTTCCTTGACACGTGCTAAATGTGGTAAACTATGCAGGCTTTTAGACACATCACACACTTCCTGTGGCTAAAAGAATGCTTGGGAAAAAAGCTAAGTGACTTTGCAAAATGACATAGTGATTCATCTTCTTTAAGGATCATGATGGTCCCTTCTGACGTTGCAGGCATAGAACTTCTCACCCACTCCTGAAACAGGCCCATAACTTCTGGCTGAGTTACTGAAGTCATCAAATTGTGATTTAAAGACTTCAAGTTACAGAGAATTCACCCTTCAAACTAGTGTAAACCTGAAAGTGACCCGTGCTCCATGCTGCAGGGAAAGGTGGAAAAAACCCCAGGATCTTGGCAATCAGCTAAATTCTGAGCATGTGGGCAAGACTGTCAATGTTTGGCTTGGAGGGTGGAAAAAAACAGAATTCTCTGTGATAGCTCAAAACCTTCCCTATCTAGTGCCCCATCACTGGCCATTGGAGATATTTATTGCTAGCAGTCGCAGACTGGCTACAATGGCAGTTAACCAGTCTTATCATACATCTCCTTCATAAATGTATCAAACTCAGTCTGGAAGCCAGTTAGGTTTTTGTTCCTACTGCTTCCCTCAAGGAACTGTTCTGGAAATGAGCAGGGAACCGAAACATAGGTTGGCTTGCTGTGAGCACGCAAGACTGTCCTTTTGCACATGTGAGGTTCTACATGTTTTACTTCCCAAACTTATTCAAATTAATCTGGTCAGTGGAAGAGCAGTACATGTCAGATTCATGTGAGAGAAAGGTGACGGCATGCCTGTCCAACATTGATGGTAAGGGGGAAAGTGTTAAGGTTGAGAATGGCTTGGTAGGAATACCCTATTGCAATCAACTGGGTGGCTTTCAGAACCTACACATCTGCAACTAAACAGAGAATGAAATATCCATTCAATGCTGCTCAGGCAGTCTTGTGGCCTTTGGCAATAAAAACCAAAGGTCATGGAATATGCCAACAGCTGGCAGACTGTGTGAGTTGCCCATCTCAGTCCTGTTCCCATTGGGCCAGGTATAAACAAGCCCCAAACCTGTCAACTAGTGCTAGGTATGGTGGGTGGAAGAGACCTAGAAATGACTGCCATGAAGAATAGCTATCCCTTCTCCACTATTTCCCATAGACTTTCAGTAACTTTTAGTCAGACTCAGGGTGGAGTAGGGTAGTGGTGAGAGCAAACAGTTGTGAAGAAGGCTTTGGCTCTCATAGATGGGGGCAGTACTTGATGAGCAATAAACCTCTCTGTCTGACTATCTGTCTATTTATTTATTGCTCCAAGGCTTTGTCTGAGTTCCAGGGATGCTTGGCTCCAACGTTTGATAATATTTAGTGTGGGTGTTTTCCTTTTGGAAAAACCTCGGCAAGAAAATGCCCCAGCATGACTCATGACCTCGTTGGGGTTAAATAACTGACTAGAGCTCCTGCATAATAAACAGAAAATCATGTACATCTCTAGCACAATGTCAGCACTTTACAAGTAAACTACTTTATTCAGAATGAGTAGACAGTTGTCTTTAAAAGCTCTTACTCTGCTGGATGATGGTCTTGGTAAATTCCTTGTGATTACATACGAATTTCATCCAAGTCCATGGTGTTGGGTTTATGCCTTGTCTTTGGCTTCTGAATTAATAGTGACAGAGGGGTTAACTACCAAAACAAGCTATCAAAGAAAGTGAGGGATTCTCCATCTTGACGTCCTCAAATCAAGACTGGTTGCCTTGCTGGAAGATGTACTTTAATGGAGCACAAGTAAACGGGCTCAGGATAGGCATAACTAGATGATCCAATGGACCGTTCTGGCCTTAAATTGGCCAACTCAATTCATTTCCCATGCACAATGGTTTAATCATGACAATTTGAGTCTGATCACAGTTTTAATGACTTGGATAAATAAAAATACTGGGAACAAAGGGAAAAGAACATAAGCTAAAAGTCTGTTTTGTTACACTGGTATCAAACCAGAGTAATACTTTCATAATTTTTTTCTTATGCTTGTGGAGTATCACTTCACTCCAGAAGTAGCTCCATTGCCCTTCAATGTTAATGCTAACAGATTAAGTTACTATCCACTCTGCAGTGCATTTGTTTTGGATGAAGTCAGAAAGAGCAGAATTTGCTTCTGTATCCATTTAAAAACTATGCATCCAAAACAACTTCCAAGGGGTAATCTCCATGCCAATATTTTGATATCAGGGAGTGGTTTTCTCAATGGGAGCTGGTACTTTCTAGGGCTGCACTGAAATCAACAGAGAGATGGTGTTTTCCCTAGCTAAGAAATTAGAGAGAGGAGGGGGAAAAAAACTAGTGATTTACTTTTTTTGATCTGTTACCTGGGGTTCTGCCAACCCAAATCTCATGGTAACTTTAGTCGGTGTGAGGTGGTGTCAGGCAATAAGCCAGATGGAGACATGGCTGTCCAGTCAATAGTTGGACTGGTAGAAAGAGGACAGCACAGAAATGCTCTTATTACAAAGCTATACTTTAATTAGACTCAAGCACTTACACACATCCACAACAAGTTAGTAGAACACCCCAACCCTCAACCTATAATGATTTCGAGTGGAAACAGCAGTGGCTTTCCAATCGGCCTCATCTTCCAGTTGCCATTGGAGGATCTAGAAACTGTGTCCAAGAAGAGATCCTAAAGAGTTCAAGCCTCCCCTCACATTTACCCTTGTTAGTTGACAATAATAGGTCAAGAAAGAAGGGGGGAGGTTCAAAAGCTAGGTCTAAGATTACCAGAATACTTCATTAACTAGATGTGTTGCTACAGAATCTGCATATCTTGAAGGCCAGTCAAACATCTGCTAGAGGGCATGTGTAAATAAGCTTATTTGTCTTTTCCTGAAACACAGATCCCAGCAGGTCCACCAGACCATCCGGGAAGGGTGCAGGGTCAGGCAAAGGTTGAGGAAAAAGCTCCCCTCCTGGATTAGTCATGCTAAGGCTGCACGGGCCTGCAGAAAGGCCAACCAAATTTGACTGCTGTTAGTGTAATATTGATAATCATTTGTTACTACTCAGTAGGGTCACAGGTGGGACTGGATGGGCACAAGCCTACCCAGTTGGCCAGCAGACCTGCTCACCCCCGCCCACCATAGCACCTGGCAGTGGTGTGAGCTCACCCCTGCACCTGTGGACCAGCCAGCAGGTGGTGGCCATGAGCAGCAGTGCTGTGGGAAGATGGACGGGGTGGGCTGTCCTCTGCCTGCACAGCTCCGGCCCTGGGGGGCATCTGCAGCCTTTGCGTGGCAGGTCTGGGCTACCCCTTCCTCCTCTTCCTCTGCTCAACACTCCAGTTGCTAGGCAACTGAAACCTTATCAAGAAGCTTTTAGTCACATGAACGGAAACAGGACTAGTTGGGTCCACATTGGGGAGTTAGGAGCCTCGCCAGAAAACAGGGGCCGGCTATGCCCCCGGCTATCAGTTGGTTCCGGACCCTTTTACGGGTCTAACGAAATCTCCCCACACAACTCCATCAAAATCCACCTCATCAGTTGCAATTTTCCTTTAAAGATTTAGCATTTAGGAGATGACGTTTTAAAATCTCCTTTAGGCTCCTTAAGAAAAAGCTGATGACCACATTGGTGGTGGTTGTAACCACAGAGGAGCCCAAGTTACAAACACCAAATAAAGCCAACTTCTGGAGGTGTTTGCATTTGGTTTGACCTGTTCCTGAGTTCTGCGAGGCTTGATGTTCAGACCCAATTCTAACTTCTGACATTTTGGTCTGTGCCCACTCTTCACTACAAAAGTTCATGGAGAACCTTAGAGTTCTCATGTTTAATTTTTTTTTTTTTGTGTGAAGCTGGAGTAACTTCATTGGCAGTGGAATGGCGTAGCCTCTTTCTGACTGCCAACTATTAGTTATTCTGTGCGATTTTTAATAAAAAAAAATAAATCCAAGACCAGGCTTTCAAAAGCAGCAAGTGATGTAGACAAGTTCCAGAAGGGGAGCCGTGTTAGTCTAGCTCAGCAAAACAAACAAGGAATCTTGTGGCCCTTTTAAAGGCTAACACATTTATTTCTCGCATGAGCTTTCCCACTTTGTTAGATGCTTTCCCACAAAAGCTCATATGATAAATAAATTTGTTAATCTTTAAAAGTGATGTAGAGTGTCACAGTTCTTGGGCATCCAACTTATTAAACGTTGTTGTGCTTAGAATTCTCTAAACAGTCCAGAGTCGTTTCGTACGTACAACCAATAGGAGGGAGCTCTTCAGAGCAGGGGCCTAAATCTAAATAGACCAGATTGCCAAATGGAAACTGCGGCACAGAGAGGTGAAGTGACTTTCTCAAGTTTGCGCTGCAGATCAGTGATAAAAGCAGAAATACACTGTGTCTTCTGACTTCTCCTCCAGGGCTTTGTCCAGTAGGACATAATGCTATCTGAAAGTCAGGAGACAGTGAACACTTGCCCTCTATTTAAAAAAAAAAATCGGACCCTTTTATATCATCTCAGGTTGGGCATTCAAGATGGACAACATCCACAATCACTTGGCCACTTCTGAAAATGTTGGCCCTTCCATCTTAAAACTCCACCTGCCCTGTGCAGAATTTCCTGCCCTGAGGGATCAATTCTCCACTGAGTTGCTTAAAGATGCTTCTTCCTTGCAGGTCAGGCAGAAATGGACTGCGCAAAGTCTGTGTTCTGTATGGGAAATGCAGTTAATGGAAGCATTTCATGACACGCATAAAATCCAAAAGCAAAAATAGATGAGAAAGCATCACTAGCAATTGCACAACTTTGGAAAACTTGCTTTTGTGTGCTTAGCAGTTGCCTTTCTGCACCTCAGTGAGCAGCTCAGAGGAACACCCAAAAAAAAAAAATGTCGCTGACACAGCTAAGCCTCTAATGTAATATTTTCCAGACTGTCAACTTCTGACTAGCGCGTTTGTTTTGAAACAGTGGATTTCCTTGTCTCACACCATGTGAGCTTCTGGCTGGCTGGCTCCAGTGGAGGTGACATCTAAGAAAGCAAAAGTAAGAACTGAAGAGGGGAAAAACTTCTTTTCCTGTAAAGCACAAGCTTAAATGATTCTTGGGGGCTGAGTACCAAACGTGTTACTGAATAGAGATTGTAACTGAGAGACACGCATCTCCTGGTCAGTTGCAGGTTACCTGGACCCCAGCCAAGCGACTATTTTAGGAGGATGCATTGGGAAAACCAGCTGGGTGTATATTCTAGTTGCATAGAAATAAAGAGAAATTAAAAATGTAGGAGCAGCATATGTTGCATAACTGTTACGAGCCTCATGTTCCTGAATTCACTGTCAAAGACTTCACTAGTCACCCATCAGGGATGGGGAGTCAAACCAAAATGATGATGCATCTGAAATCTGCTTCTGCTTCTTCTGAATTATCCATAGCTATGGAGACTGTTCTGTAAGAGAATGAGTTCCTTCCAAGCCTGTTGACTTCCCAGAGTTATTCTAAGGTTTATGTTGATCTATTTCCTCTAGATCATTCGTATGCTATCTCACTTAATCATCTAGGAGCACATTTTATATTTTTATTTATTTAAAAAAAAAAAAGCCAGGCTGAAAAGAAAACCCTTATGTATTAAAAATAGCGAAGGTTGCAAAGGGAAGCACCCAAAGGTCAGGTAATACTGGATTCTCCCATTTCTCCCCCCTCCAGGCTTGAAGTTAATCAAGAGGAAAGGGGGATTTCTCCATGGTACTGCCTGGGCTGGTCAGTCACGATAGAAGATTCTACAATGTTAATGTGGAGTATGGTCTGAAAAGATCCATGATGTTGGGATGCTCAGGCCTGGCTTCTCCAATAAGACCTGTGTGGTGTATTGAAAATAGCAAAACTATAGGCTGTCATTTTAAATTTTTGGTATTTCCTGGTCCTGCTTGGAGGCAGAGGCATTGGTAGAGAAATGTGCAATCTGCATGTAGTTGCAAATTGTCATTCTGCAGCCAGCCTAGAGTAGAGTGGGATGAACACCTTGCTGTCCTAGGAGGCAGCCTGCTTCCTCTCACTGTTTTGGGGGTTCTTGTTTGGTGCTCTAAAGTCTAAACCACAAATCAGTGTGACACGGCAAACTTCCAGCAAGACCATTTTATGTTGCTATTTGATTTATCCATGTGTGTGCCAGGAATGTGCAAAAAACCCACTCTTGCTGACAGGACCACAATGGACATGAATCACAGCACCGTTACGCCTGTTGCTTTAGATACCCAGTTTATCTTCGGCTTCCCTGACTTCTGAAGCCTTTTACTGGGCACTTGGACAGGAGAAAGGCACTATCTAGCTCTATCCTGAGGACCTACAGCATGCCAGTGGAGGGCGATGGGTGTGACAGTTCTCAAGGCAGCAAGGATTCAGAATCACCTCTTTACACTCCTGTCTCCAGCAGGAAGGAGATTTGTGCAGCTTCCTGATAGATGGTCAAACAAGTTCCTCTGGGTTAGACCAGCCCTTCCTTTTCTCCACAGGCTAACAATAGCCTCTCTGAATCATTCTGTGGTTGCCAGCCCCTGCAGCTGCCTATTGACAGAAATATCAGTTCTCCTTTCCCCAAAACGGCTTCATACAAATCAGTTTGTACAAGTCAACCCTTTCCTTAATACCATGGCACCGAGATACATTTATAGTAACGACAATCCTGCATTGACTAGCAAAGATCCAAATTTTAGAGGCAATGAGTAAGGATAAGGGGAAAGAGCTGAATATCAAACCCAACTGTACTACTTTCTGAAGACTAAACTTAACAGGCTAACCTCCAGTCTAAATAAGTTGCTCACCCCAGATGTCTTCTGCAGCATTTTCAACCAAGCCTAGCTGAGATCCCGTTTTCCTGAATGTAAATGGAGAGCACACTTATTTCCTGGATGCAGGGATAACAGGATGCTTTCATAGCTCCCAGTCATAAAGGAGTAAATCTTTGACACGCAGCCCCAGACAAGGTTCTTGTCCTTCTCTTCTTTTTCCTGTTAAATCTATCAATTAAGCTCAGCATGACTACAAATGAGACAATATCCAATTTGTATTTCAACTGACAGGTGGATAAACATTTTCCCCTCTGCTGGGGGTTAACACTTGGATACAAGGACACATAGTTCGTGTGTGTGTGCACGTAACTCATTGGATAGTAGCTGCGCATACTCTTCAGAATGGTAGTGAAAACTAGCATGATGCTAGTGCTCCCGTGGTAAACCAGGATGTACAAACCAGAATCAGGATGCTCTTGTAACCTCCTTCCCAGTTGTTACTAAGTTTTCTTTGGGTCACAGGTGTCTCATGACAAAGCTGGAGGCTGCTGAGCAATATCTGCCTCATGTGATCACTACTTGCTGTGTTTTGCGCCTCTGTGAAAGCAAGGGGACAGAACTCCAGCAACAGCTGTGAGGTAGAGAGGGACAGACTTTCTGAAGAGCCAGAAGCCTCGTCTGGTGAGGGTCACAGGATCAGGGGAGGTATTGTGCCCTTACTTTGTAGAAAGGGCATATTGGCGAATAATCTGTGTACCGTATGCAAGGATTTTTTTGTGTAACTTTTTTTTTTCCCCCAACCAAGTTGTAAATAATAACTTCTTTACTGAACACCACACAGTGCAAACTAAAAATCATTGGAAGGGTGACAGGTATGCAGGCATGTTCATGCTGATGGGTCACAAATACATGCAAGTGTATTGCGATGTGGAAGAGCTCCCCTCCTGTGCTCTGTCAGGTTGGGTTGTCTTTCTTTCCTGTGTGTCAGGGCTGTTCTGCCTCAGTGTTCTGCATTCTAAAGAGTTCCTAGATGTCCACACACTCTCCTTGCTCCTGGTTCGAGTCAGTGGGCCCTGGGGTGCCATGTGAGCTGTCCAGAATAAACTAGGATTCAGTGGTGGCCTCCCTAGGAAACATCCAGTCCAGCTTGTGATAGTAGACATGGGAACCCCAGCTGTTGACCCTGATGGCTTTATAATTTTCTGGAAGCCCTTTTGCAGGAGCAATTGCAATACTGGGCCATGTTCTGAGCGTGCTCCCTCTCTTCACTTGATCTGACACCTGCTCATGTGCTCTGGTGACGGCTATTAAGATGGGACTGGACACGCGCCTCTTGTCAAGGGCCCAGGGTGTCTAGTCATTCTGCACAGGACTGTGGGGATGCACTGGGTAGGACGTGAATTTGCCAGGAGGTGGAATTTCAAAGGGGCACAGCTGGCTGTGCATGGGGAGATGATGTCCAATCACAATGACCTGAGAGGAGTAGACGGTACAGAGGCAGGCTGACTGCAGTGTGCAGCATGGGGGAATGCCAAAAGGGAATCAGTCATTTGACATGAATCTGCATCCACACAGACCTTATTCTGGGTTAGCTCATTCCAAGGTGGGTTAATTAATGGCAAATGAGATGCCAAACAACTAAGATGACCTTCTGCGTATAGACGCAAGGAGCGTCTCCTATCCTAAAAGGCTCAAGTTAACATGAAAGCTTTCATGTGTAGACTGGCTCTGAGCAACTTGCCCAGTCTCACAGGAAGTCTATGGTAGAGCAGAGAACTGACCCTGGGTGTACCAAGCTCCAGGATAGACCCCCTAACCACTGTGCTTAGGACCCTCCTTTCTATGAGATGACTTGTGTGAAATTACTCAACATGAGAAGAGCCTCTGCAGACAACGATGCAGCTTAAAAATGGCAGATGTGGCACTCCAGTTACGAATTTTCCAAGCCATTCAAAACAGCAGCAAGAACAACTAGCAAGGAAAGAAGTAAAACAGAGTTGGCATGTCTATGCTGATTAAATACAAGCTCAAAGGAGCACCTGATGACTAGTGTGTATTTCAGTTAACACTATTTCATAAAACGGTGCTGGATCAAAGAAGATAAATGAAATCCAATAATAGAACAATGGAAAGGGTTGCCAGCTGGCTAATAATCAAGAAGAAATGTCCTGCCTCTTAACAGGAGGAAGAATTGTAACAAAAGAGAGGCAGACTGAGCACGTTCATTAGAGCTATTTTAACGTGTTATCAGGTGGCTGGGTTTTTTTGTTAGCACAGCTACTTAAATTTCTGTGCATGATGATTCTGATGCAGTCGTCCATCTGTATTCTTCTAAGCTGAAATCCATCCATCTCCAGCAAAGCATTGAAACATGTGCTCCTGTTAACTATGTGCTACATACTAGGGACCGACTAGCTCTGCCACAATTCTGCTGAAAGGGGCCTGGAGTTGTAATGGACAAGACGCTGGATATGAATACACAGTGTGTCCTTGTTGCCAAGAAGACTAACTGCATTAGTGGAGGCATTTCCAACAGACTGAAGGACGTGATTATTCGGCACTGGTGTTGCTGCATCCAGGTTTAGGCCCCTGCTACAAGAAAACTGATAAATTGAAGAGTCCAGCAGAGGGCAACAAAATGATTCGAGGCCTGGAGCACATGATTTATGAGGAGAGGCTGAGGGAACTGGGCTTTTTCAGGGTGCAGAAGAGAAGTGAGGGGGGATTTGATAGCAGCCTTTGACTACCTGGAAGGGGGTTCCAGGGAGGATGGAGCGAGGCTGTTCCCAGTGGTGGTAGAGGACAGAACTAGGAGCAACGGTCTCAAGTTGCAATCAGGGAGGTCGAGGTTGGGTATTGGGAGAAAAACTTTTTCACGAGGAGGGCAGTGAAGCACTGGAATGGGTTACCTAGGATGGTGGTGGTGGAATCTCCATCCCTAGTGGTTTTTAAGGTGTGGCTTGACAAAGCCCTGGCTGGGAAAATTTAGTTGGGGGTTGGTGTCCTGCTTTGAGCAGGGGGTTGGACTAGATCACCCAAGATTCCTTCCGGTCCTAATTGTCTGATTCTATGCTTAAGTATTTTGCTGAGCAAAACAAAACTGTGCTGTTGATCTTTTAATAATGTTTAACTTCCTTATATTAATGTTAGAGACAAGGTAGGTGAGCTAATACCAGACCAACTTCTGATGGTGGAAGGGACAAGCTATTGAGCTCCATGGAGGTCTTCCTGTGATCAGGAGACAGCAACCAGCATGCCTGAGCTAATGCAAGGTGGAACAGATTATTAAGCATAAGGGGTTCTCACCGACACACACCCTCCCATTCATTGATGATGACTGAAGTGATATTCTAAAGTGTACTAAGGGGACACTGTCAGATTAAAAATCCAAGTTTAATTTTTGTGATAAAACATACTTTGAGAATCTTACTTTTTGTTTTGATTAAAACCTGAGAGTTTCTCGATCCAATTTGCTTGTTGCCATTTATGCTGATTGTTACTTTTTGTACCTCCTTCAGTCTGGAGGAGGGGAAAAATAATTAGGACGCAAAAGTAAAATTCACATTTCTATTGTTTCTACTGCACTAGTGTCTAGATGCTCCAGCAGAGCTCACAGGCCTGTTGTGCTAGGTTCTTTACAACACAAAAGAGACAGTCCCTTCCTTGAGGAACTAAAGTTTTATCTAAACAGGTGAAATGGACTGTCTTAGTTGTTCTGTAGTAGTTCTGTTCCAGGGTAACTATTCTGGCATAATCTATGAATTTCTTTCCCTCTCTAGGTAAGACCCTACAATCCATTTAGACATGAGAAACGAAGCATAGGTGGGGACAAAGCAATACAGTTGGTTAGTGACACTGCGAGTCGTAGAATTCCCGACTCCCAGTTTATTGCCCAGCTCATTAGTTAATCTCAACAAGACTTCTCAAAAGGTTCTATCAAGAATGTGATAGGCTGAGTGAGGCCAAGGAATGGGGCACCTTGTAGGATTAAACTCTGAGAGCCATTCTTTTAGTTCAAGGACTGTTGGAGGCCCCCTCTGGTCCTAAAAGCCTGGGATCTTCCTCTGTCAACACTCTGAGGGGGCGGGTGGAGTTCAGTTCACATGATCTCTGACCTCTGTCTAGGTAGGTGCCCTTGGCTAATGAATGGAAGACCAAGTTCACCACCCTTCACAAACCAGGAACTCATCTCTTGAGTAATCTTTTCAGAATTGTCTTTACTGTCTGTGGAATGAATATTACGTTTGCCTGTGCCATTGGATGCTGTCATAAGAGACTTTGAGAACAATTATTAAGGAAGGATAAAAGAGGCAGTACCCTGTGGGAGGTCTGACATCTGCAAGTAGCACCAGTTCCTTCCTCTGGCCCCCCTGAGAGAAGTAAAGTGACCACACAGGAGTCAATGCCATGTTACTCTGACTAACAAAGCCAAGTGACCTCTTTCAAAATGTGAAAGCAGAAATATTATTCTCCCACGCCACCCTCCGTCACCTGCTCCATGCTTGACTGGCTGCGCTGAGTACACTTGTAAATGCTGGGCTGGTCAGAAGGCTCTGGGGTCAGCTCCTGCTCCTCCTGAAGGCAATGGGAATCTTCACCAGACCTTTCAGTGGGAGCAGGTGCAGATCTCTCAACCACGTTGCACCAGAAAAGATTAAGGACGTTCCTTACACTGTACTTCTCAAGACCTTTCTCTCCTCTCACCGCAAAAGACCAGAAAAGTGGTCACAACCCCTTGAGATTTTTATGCTCTAACCAGGAGGTTACCTGTTCTAAGAACAACTCAGAAGCACAGTGGTTTTCAGCCAGGGGTCCATGGACAGTCTAAAATTTCCAAAGGGGAGCACACCTAGGTTATCCTGGTTTCAGTTCCCAAATAGAGGACACTGTCAGAGAGTGGGAGGAAGTCTTGAGGAAGGGGTGTTGGGGGCGGGGGGAGTGTTTATTGGGAGTAGGTATTTTCGGATGGGGTTGGCGAGGGTACCTGCAGCCTCAGTCTTGAGATAGGATGCAATGTTATGTTTGTTATCAGGGTGGCTGGCACAAGCCTGCTGGGACATAGCACCACCCCATTAGTTAGACATTCCCTGTGGGTTTCTCTCCCTTTACCCAGGTTGGGGAACTGGTTCCTGGCTCTGTTACTCCTCTCAGCCTGACTGAGGCCCCATAGTGGAGTAGGTGGCCCAACTGAGAGACTAATGGTGGCTCCATTTAATGGGCAGGTAGGATGCAGGGAAGGGACCAGTCAAGGTGCAAAGGTGCTTCTTTCTGATTGGCAACATGTGAGCTGCTTGAAAAAATCCCAGACGTTTTCTTTTATTGGAAAAGTCTGCCTGGACAGAGGATGGACAACCAAAAAAGGGATCCTGTACAGTGAAACCCAGATATAGAGTAACCCTAACTGCACAGCCATTTGTAATTTTTTAGGGGTCCTCGAATGGAAGAAAGGTTGAAACCACTGCACTTAGCGCATCACTTAAAATCATTGCTCCAGGGCGTTCCAAACCAGCCACTTACACAATTGTGATTTGCTTTTCTCCCTTCACTTTCACTTTGATTTGCTTTGTCATGACACATGTAGAAGAGGAAGTTGTGGTCTAGGTATCAGGCTACAAGCTGGGAACTCCTAAGCTCTAAGACTTGTTCAAACTTTAACTCATCTGTGGCTTTTGGCAAGTGATAGTGAAACTCTTTTCTTACTTTCCATGAGTGTGACATAAAAGATTTAGTTAATAAATATTGGTGAATTGCTTTGAAAATGAAGGATGTGATCCAAAACTCCTTGAAGTAAATGTAAATGAACTTTGCGGTCTTACTGTAGAAGACAGATGCAAGAAGTAATCTGTCTTTCATTTTTGACATACTGGTAGAACTGTGTTGGTTCCAGGATATGAGAGAGAGACCAGGAAGGTGAAGCAATTGGCTCAATAAAAGATATTGGTACAACACCTTCCTAGTCTTTGTCTCATATCCTGGGGCCAGTGATGACAAACAGGTCAAAAATGACTGAGAACATGGGATAGACAATATCTTCTGTTGGTTCAATAAAAGATACTGTTCTCTCTCCTTCCTGGTCTCTTTCTCTCTCCTGAGACCAACACGAATACAGCAACACTGCAAACGGTGGAAATTACAAGCATTTGAGCTTCTTCTTGTCCAAGGGAAGTAACCAGAATATCTCAACTGCTAATTCAGTTCACTAGTAAGGAAATTCTTAGAGATTATCTGGATGGAGTTGGTGCCCCCAAAGCATTAAGTGAACTAGCTGTGAACTAAAAATTCCTGGAATGTGGTTATTATAATTACCATAAATTTGAATAGAACTTTTCATTGCTCCCCATGGAAATAGCCCATGTTCGAAGTGCCGTTGACACAAGACAGTTGCAGACTTAGGTGTATAAGGGATTTTTCTGTGATAGGTAGCGTGTCTACAGTGGCTTTTTCCCCAGTCTCCCACCATTGCAATCACTGGTTCACGCAGCTTCAGTGGTGGAAGGAACATTGGCAACAATAGTCTTGATCGTCCACCGATGACGGGCAGCATCATAAGCACTATATTTTCTAACGCTGTTCAGAGCAGGTCTAAGCAACTGTGCTTAAAATGTGTCTCTCCTATCTGCACTAGCCTTCTTGCTATCCGTACCATCAGTGGAGTTGAATCTATAGCAACTTAATTTTAGTTAAGGCCTTCGATGCCAATTGGACTAAAAATGTATCATGACTGCCATGGACTTTGTGTTTGGAGCTGGGATTCAGAATCCCAACTGGCCCCTCCCTTTTAAGTGATGACTGAAACTTTAAATCTAACCACCCAAATCTTAGTGGGGTTTGAAGGCTAGCTCTGAATTTTTTCAAATCTATAACAAGGACTTGCTTGAAAATATCTCTTCACCCAGGAGGCTAAAGGTTTTCCATCCTGAACAAAGTCTTCATAACCTACTAACTCGGAGGTCTAAATCCTTCTGATTTTTCTTGGCTTTCTGTGAAACCACAAGAAAAACACTCACATTTCTTACGCCATAAGATGAGGGAAGACAAGGCTGTGAATTGGACCCACCAAGGCTTGTTTACATCTCTTTAACAGAAACAAGGAGTCAATTTGGCCCAAAGGTGTTGGAATGACTTAAATTCTGTTAAATATTTAGTGGGGCAAGTTGGCATATGTGTATGGGAGGATGTATCTAATTTATGCTGCTTTAGACATCACTTATGCTTTTGACTTAGAATCAGTCACGCAGCAAGCGCACGCGCGCACAGACACACACATACCTTCTAAAATATCCTACATGGAAGAAGCTACTATCCCATTCTGACTTTGCCACATGCCATCTACTATATGAGTAGTGAGATTCTAGCAGTGGGTGGGCTGGTTGGTTGGCTTGGGGTTTTTTGTTTTTCGTTTGCTCAGAATGGGGGTCAAACTATGGCTCTTATTCTGGCAAAGGGGTTTCTGTTACAGGACATATATTCCAAGTAATCTATGACCAAAACAAAGGAGTTCTGTGGCACTTTTAAAGTCTAAAAATTTTATTTATTGCATAAGCTTTTGTGGGTATAATTCCACTTCATCAGATGGATGAAATGGAAAATGTTGCATATTAACTGCAAATATATACATACAGAGAAGGGTGGGTCACAAGAAGAATTAAAACATCCAGAGGGATAGACTGCTAGCCTATCTCTGCAAAGCAAACAATTTTTGTTTTTATTCAGACTGTGTAAGTGGGAAAGCTAGAGCTGTAATGATAGCTGAGAAGGATGATAAAGTGGAAACCACCTTTTATAATGACATAGTCATTCAAGAGTTGTATTCAAACCCAGCCTGAAAGTATCTAGTTTGCATATGAATTCCAATTCTGCAGTTTCATGTTCTAATTTGGGGTTGGGTGGTGTGTTTGTGGTTTTTTTTGTGTGTGTTTGTTTGAAGTATTGTAACTAGCACATTTTTTACAGAATGTCCAGTTAGATTGAAGCACTCCCCTAGTGGTTTTTGAATGTTACCATTCTTGATGTCCGATTTGTGTCCATTTATTCTTTTGCGCAGAGACAGTCCAACTTAGTCAATGTATTTAGCAGAGGGACTTTGTTGGTACATGATGGCATATATCACTCTGGTAGATAAGCCCTTGGAGTGGCTGATTTAGTTAGGTCCTATAATGGTGTCCCTTGAGTAGACATGTAGGCAGAGTTGGCAATGGGGTTTGTTGCAGGGATAAGTACCGGGCTTAGTGTTCATGTTGTATAATGTATAGTTGCTTGTGAGTATTTGCTGAAGGTTGGGATGGCTGTCTGTAAGCAAGGACTGGCCTATCTCCCAAGGCTTGAGAGAGTGAGGGGTTGTCTTCTGGATAGGCTATAGACCCTTGATGATGTGTTGGAGAGGTTTGACTTGGGGCTGTAGGTGATGACCAATGGTGTTCTGTTTTCCTAGCTGGGCTTGTCCTGTAATAGTAGTAACTGTCTGGCTCTGTCCATTTCTTTTTTGTTTGTTTTTTCATTTCTCCAGGTGGGTATTGTAGTTTTAAGAATACGTGATAGAAGTCTTGAAGGTGTTTGTCTCTGTCTGAGGGATCGGAGCCAATGCGTTTGTATCTTAGGGTTTGGCTGAAGACAATGGATTGTGTGGTGTGTTCTGGATGAAAGTTGGAGGGATGTAGATAGGTATGGGGCCAGTATGTTTCCGGTGTTTTTGTGCATCACTTATTTATACCGTAGTGTCCAGGATGTGGATCTCCCATGTGGATCAGTTCAAGCTGAGGTTGATAGTAGGGTAGAAATTGTTGAAATCTTGGTGGCACTTCTGAACGTCCTCCTTTCCATGGGGCTGGATGACAAACATGTCATCAATGTAGTGTATATAGCGGAGTGGCACTTGGTGATAAGAGCTGAGGAAGCGTTGTTCTAAGTCAGCCATAAAAATGTTGACATATTTGTGGGGCCACGTGGGTACCCATAGCAGTGCTGCTGACTTGAAGGTATGTCATCTCCAAATAAGTAATGCATGGTATTCCCACTGAACCTGGCCCACCTCCTTCCATTAACTCTGCAATTCCTGGTGTTCAGCAAAACTCCAGCATTTGAAAACTGGCTGCTCTGTAAGGCATAATATGGCCCCAGGCAACCTTAACTGCATTAACCAAGGTCATTTTTCAATGATTAATGCATGAGAGTTAGTTCTCAAGGAAAGGTATATTTTGAAGACTAAACAGGCTAGCTGGGGCCCTTTAAGCAATATTTCCCTGATGCACGGTATTCCCCCTGCTGTAAATACTCCAGTGGGAAGACTTATACCCTTTGGTCACAAATTATTATTGCCTCAATATGCAGAGCCTGTGCCAGTTTCTTTAAAGCGGAAGAGTCCAGGCTCTGCTGTTCCTTGCTGTTACAGGATCATGTCTCTTTCAGAAACTGGGGTTCCATTCGTTATTGCAAAGAAGTCCCTAGCATTTGAATGATGTTGGCCCATAGCCAAGGAAATGGCTTGAGTCATAATAGAAAGGATCCAAGTATGGTTATTGTGTGAGCTAGTAACCAATTTAGATCACCACATGTTATGACATAATGCTGATGAGAAAGAATGGAGCGATCCTTCTTCTGAAGCCTCCAACTAAATCAAAATTGGCAAAACACAATCACAGCGGAAATGTTTGGGGGACACCCCCCAAAGGTATCAGAACCTGAGGAGAGGGAGGGCGCCAAGGCCGAAGCGGCAGAGGAATTAAAATATTATTTAAATATGCTACAGAGAGCACATATATTTCTTTTATTAAAGGGAGGCAGGAACCCCTGGTTCTTCCCTCCTACTAGATTCTGGCAGCAGCACACACTACTTCTAAGGCAGCTCGATGTTCCCAGTCCCCATGTAGCTCAGAAATGAATGCTGTACATTGGCATCCAAACCACATTCCGTCCTGCACTCTGATCTGCACAGGCAAACCCCCAGGTTAGGGCTACCCAGAGCACATATCTGGCACAACGTTTGTACAGCTGAGTGGCAGAGAGGCTGCAGTCATACCTTTCGGCTGCTCAACGTTACTGTGTCACTCGACCTCTTTTTACTACTCCATTGGCTGAATTTAGAGGTGTTTGTCCGTAAATTGGTGGGTGAACACATGCAAATCTCATCAAGTAATTTGCATAGCAGTAATCTAGCTCAGTGTTTCCCAACCGGTGGGCCATCAGGCCTGAGCAGGTGTGCCACAATTTTTTTTTTTGAACAACTACTTGAAGAGTTCTGAATTGGCTCATGCATATTGATGCATTCATTTGGAAACTATATGGTGGTATGCCTCAAAATAATTAAACATATCAAGAGAAAAGTATGGGAACCACTGACCGAGCTGCACAAAATGTGGCAGTGATGCTCCAAGCCAATGATGAAGGGATCTGTGTTCTTCTGGTTGGAAAAGCAGGGCCAAGACATACGTACTACTTCAGCTGAGCTGTGGGGGTTATGAAACTGCTTTGGACACCTCCCTTTCCCAGAACAAACTGCTCTGAATTACCATCAGGAACTTGGCAAGTTTGGTAAGTACTGATTAGTAGGCATTTGCTGCACTTTGTGATAAGTAGTGCAGATAGTAATGTCTCTAGTTTAAAGGTGCTTGATAGTTTTCCATTGTTTATATCTTCGATAATCTATAACTGGGCTGAAATTTTCCGTGCCAGGTGTCTGCCTTGGGGCGAATTACTCTTCGCAGGAGGCTTTCAAAAGGAAGCGGGGTAGCCATCTGTCTTGGATGGTTTAGCCCCCCAAAAACCTGCATCTTGGCAGGGGGGCAGAGTAGATGGCCTTTGTGGTTCCTTCCAGCCCTGGTGGTTCCATGAGTCTAGTGCATCTACACTTGGGAGCATGAACTTGATATTGTGGCCTTGGTGTCAGGACTGTCCCTCTCGTTTCTGTGAGAATCAGTAAGATGGGTTGGGAACAAAGGGGGGGTGTGATGAAGGCATAAGTGGTGAAAATGGGGGTTAGTAGGAGTATGGGGAGAATATGAGCAAGTGGGGAGGCAGAAACCTCAGAGGGAGGAGAGAAGCAGGAAGAGAACATGGGCAGAACAAAGATAATAAAGGCAGGAGATATGGTGGGATAGGGGTTCAGGGGGACATTGGCTCAGGAGTTGGGTGGGAGGCAGATAAGTCCTACCCTGTGGGGGTTGCAGGGGCAGAAGCTAGAGAATGGGGCTAAGATCAGAGAGGGTCAGGGGCAGTTTTTTGGCGGTGTGATACATTATAACTACTCTTCTAGCTGGGGACTCTTTTTATAGCAGCCTCGCAAAAATTCTGCTTGCCTACCCAAAATGCTTGGCTGAAAAAAATATCTGTTGATATCCTGAGAGAAAAGGAGGACACAGTTCCAGATTTGGGCTGGTAGCATTTTGCAAGACTGTTCCATAAGGTGTCCTAGGCTGTACTTCGCTATCTTACACATTGAAGAATTTTTGTTGCCCTTTATCACCATTGTTTCTGAGCCTCTTCAACTACCTTTTAAAAAAAAAAAAAGAGGTAGGAGTTCTTAATCTATTTGTGTGCTCTTTTCATGATCACAAGACAGTTGTCTTATTCAGCCCACTCCCCGCACAAAAAAAATCAGTTCTCATCCCCGCTCCTGATACCCTTATAACTTGTTCTTCAGTCCAGCCCTACCATAGTACCCGGTAGTTCCAAATTTATCATCATCAGAGAGCTCAGGTGGCCTACTGATGGACCACTGCTCAGCACTGTACAAACACGAAGATGGTTCATGCCTGTTTGTTCCTCAGTCGATCTTTCCTGTGGTATGCAATGGCCCTCTCCTCACTTCTCAGTGTCGTCCATCATTTCTTGCTAGCGCCTTGTGTACAGTCTGGTTTTTACCATTGGTTCAAGCCACGGTTAACACCTAACAGTTCACTTACATTACCCAGCTATGCCAGTGTTCACAGCCCAGTGTAGACAGGACCTGAGACGGCATGACATTTCCTTTGAGGGAAAGAAATACTCTAAAGATTTGAGGTGTGTTTTTTTTTTTTTTTTTTTTAGTGTTGGAGACAGCATATTGCACTGCCATCTAGGGACAAAAGAGAATAAATGCACTGAAACAGGCCATGTTTCAAATGTAAAGATGACACTAGTTTTTTTTCGTGTGCTTTCTCCATATGAGGCTTATTTTACGGCAGGAGGAGGAGGGTTACTTTCCAAAAGACTCTTAGGTAGCTGGTTTTGTAAGGAAACATTGACAGCATGTGAGAAAAAGATTTGCTGTACTGTGCCATCTACTCCAGTGTTTGTATTAGCGTCTAGTGCCTCACACGGTATCCCTGTACGTACACACACCAACCGAATGGAGACCGTTCTTCCAAAACTAGAGACTAAGGGATTAACCCCTACGCTCGCTCACTGGCGTCCTCTTCCGCGCAGCTTGATCCAGCAAGGCAGCTGAACGTGTATTTACACTTAAGCACATGTGCAATCCCATAAGTGTTGTACTGTATTCGAGCCAATGTATACTCAAATCCACTAGATTTAGCGCGTGCATATCATTTACCATTTTAATCCTAATGGTGATCAAACACTGGCACACTTCGCTGAATCAGGCTCTAAGTGTCCAATCCAACCCCGTTGAAATCAGCCTAACTAGAGCTTGCTACAGCCTACTGTGAGCGTTTCTCAGTCAGTTAGTTCTACCTTAAATCTTGGCTATTTAGGCACAGTCCCATGTTAAGCTCTCTGGCCATGTTACTTGTCCATAGCTCAGTACGTATGCCAATGAGTGAATGCCATATAGTGCATTTAATACTAAGAAATGACCATCTGTATTACAGTTCCAGGCAGGATCGGACTTCAAAACACAATACTTCAGATGTTAACGTTCCAAATATAGAAAGGCAAGGCTAATACAAATCGCCTTGTTCTTAATGTCATCATGTCCCCCTCCCCGCTAACAGCATTAAATAAACTTTCAAATACTCTCCCAACTTCAGGTCTGTCTTAGGCAATCTGTGTCAGTTCTGAACTGTAAAAGTGTAGGCTCTGATTACAGCATGGTACCATTACAAACAGCTGAGTTTATTTGTCTGTACTCCATCTGATGAGCTGCCTTGATGGGCATCTTCTCTTCATCCCCTTCTATTTCTGTTTTTTATACTGCAAAACAAAAAACAAGTCACGTGATGCTAGGGACATACTAAAAGTAGTAATTCACGCAAGGAAGGATTCTTTTTGGTAAAATCCTACCAACCACTAACACTGAAGGCCTGATTTCTGATCCGCATAAAGTGGCTCCTGCATGATCTGTAGAATACTGGGCATGAATTTGTTTTGGGATGGCCACTGTGGCCGAGTCTCTTCTTGCTCATGCTGGTGTACAGTTGGCATAACTAGTTGAAGCCACTGGAGTTAGACCAGTCTCCAGAGGGAGATGAGAATTAGGACCTTCACCAGGCACTTGGGATAGGTATAATGGTGCAAACTGGGCTGATACTGCTGAAATTTGATGAAATCCGTGACTCCTCCTGGTCTTTAGCCCTCTTCTGGATTTCAAAGTGATTTTTCCCCCCTCCCCCAATGACTTTTAATAACAGATATTTTTTAAGGCAGCTGAATTTGACACGTTTGTTTGCTGTGATACGTTACTTACTAGTCACACTTCAATAGAAGTGTAATAACTCAGAGATCTGACTGCACCGCCTTGCTTAGGAAGCCAGTAATCTTTCGAGCCATGTTTCTTGTGTTTGCTGCACATCCTGACAGATGGAGGAAAATCTCCCAGTGCTGCACTCATGATGATGCAAGTGCGCTAGCGATTTTACCTCTCGTAAGAACACTATAGGGTTCTTGCCGCTGTGTCCTCTAACTGGGATCCCAGCAGCACAGACCAGACTTGGAGATGAGCTTTTTGGGAGGGTGGGCTGGGCTGTTGGCAGGGAGGGAGTTGATTTTTGTCTTGGTGTTGAGCTGTAGGATAAATTACAACTTACTTGTCTCTATTAGATAGATTCAGCTACGCTAGTTGCTGAAATATGAACGAGTCCCCAGTGTGAGCAAGGAGTTTCATCTCCTGAGTGATAGTATTTGTAAGACCCCGACGATTCCTTATTGGTTTACAATTTTGGGGCTCTTTTAAGAAAGAATCCCTGAAACCATGTCTGATTATTACATAAATCCTCTCACCCCTAGGTCTCCAAGCCCACTGCAAAGGGAAAGTTGTCTCATTTTGTTTTCCAGCATCGCATGGCTTGAGCTCAATTAGCTAAGAACAGGACTTGGGCAACCTGCTGAGGGAGGAATGGAGAGGCACTTACTTTATTCATCACCCAATCGGCATCTTCAATGGCTCTCTTAATAATCTGCTGGATTCTCTCAGCACCGTCTTCATCGGCATGAACTCTGTAACTCTACAGGGTTTGACCAGAATGTTAAAAGCAATAACCCAGTTAATCAGACCCAGTTTAAAATCTGGAAATAAACATTTAATCAAAAAATGGATATCCTCTGAAAAGGGAGAAATGCCTACTCTAGCGAAGGGACAGCGCTCTGTTCAGAAGGGACTTAGAGTGAATATGCTTTGACATTAACTGCTCTAAGCCTTCAGCAGCAGGGCGTTTTGCAGAAGTTTCTGCTAAGAAGGACCAGAAGTTAAGAGCTGTGATTCAGGACAGCACTTAAGTACATTCCTACATTCTACTAGAATCAATGGGACTTATGCTCAAGTAACGTCCTGATTCGAATTATCTGACAGAAGTGACTTGAATAGCGGGAGACCGGCCTCAATAAACCAGTCCTATATCTCTATGCATTGTGGGACAGCAAGTGGAGGACTAACTGAACCACTTCACCGAGTTTTGTGTCCACTAAAGCAGTTCAGACTGAAATTGTATATAACCCTGCAAAAAGTCAATTGGTCGCCCCTATGTAAACCATCTGGAACATTTTGTGTGGGATGCAAGGTGTGCTACAATCATTTTAGGAGGAAAGGTACGTTCGACTAGCATAAACAAGGCCTGAGTGAACTGCAGAGAGTAAATAGGACGCTGGTGATGGAAAAGAGATTTAAAATCTTTACTGCTCTTTACTAAAAGGACATTAAAGAAACTGGGTTTTTAATTGCATGATCTTCTTAACTGATAGTTTTTTCCAGTGTTCCTCACTAATCCCTTACAAATAGCCTGAAGCGTTAATGACCCAAATAACCAGGGAAACAAAGGCCTTCTCAAGTTTTTCCATCACAAAAGAGAACTTCTCTTTACCTGTCTGATGGCATGTCTGTAATGCTGTCGGATGTTTTCTGTAGGAAGCTGCTTACAGCATCGAAGTAGGTAGCGGTATAACTGCAAAGGCTTCTGGATTAATTCAGCTCCCGGTAATGGAGTCATTCTCAGCAGCTGAAAGCATAACATGAAACTGTTTTTCACAAAACTGAGGAATGCACGCCGCAGAGGTAAAACTCAAGGTTAATTTTACAAGCATAGCAGCAGGCTGGGTAAGCTTAAAACCAGAAGAAACCTTAGTAGTTGCAGGAAGATTCAGGCTTAGTGTCACAATTAAATTTATGCTTTGAACTTCTATCTGTGAATCTTGCAATGCTTTGTGTAAATCTTAAGGAATTTGTTCAAGCCAGCTATTGAGGAAACTGTTTATTTGAGGGCAGGTAGGTTTAGATGTCATTAATCAAATGCAAAAATATGAAGGTGTGTGTGGGGAGAGGGATGGTGAGTGGGTTAGTGTTTTGTACATAACCCCATATATTATACAATCATTTGTTTTAAGGACTGACTGTGATTTCAGTGGAATGACTCATGTTTATCTTTGTTTGAAGGCCCCAGTCCTGCAAAGACAGTACCCCTTCCCCAGAGAGCTGAGATACTTCTATACCACTTAGCAGAATGAGACCCACATGTGAGCGCTATGGAAATCAAAAATATCACCGTGGTCCCCAAGCAGAAAGCCAGAAGCAGTTGGGAAAAGCAGGGCAGAACCCTTACCACCCGCATTCTGCTCCACATGGACTGACTTCTCTGTCCATGCACCCTGTAGTGCAACTCCACATGGGCACAGCAGTCCACCCACATGCCCGACACTGCAAGATTGGGGCTTTCAGTAATCACTACCGAACATTATAGGAGTTCAGCTTGATTTCCTAGGGCTCTCTCTGTGTCAAGAGCACTAAATGAAAATGAATTGTAAGCTGGCAGACCCACCTTTTTAAACAAGATGCATAAACACAGCGAGGCTCATGCAAAAATATTAATAGCTCCCCATGAACATAGCACTAACAGAAAAAGAACAAAATCTACCAAATGTTCCCCCTGCCACCAGCACACTTGTGTATTGTAACAAAGTCCATCCAAGCTATATAAAGTGCTAATCAGATATTTTAAATTACTAGTCATTTAACAGATGGTTGCCATCTGTGGAAATCTAAATTAACATTTTGGAGAAACTACAGTTGTACATCATTACTCATTAGAGTCAAGAAATAGATAAGGAACTAACTAATCAAGTAGGTGTGTAATGGAACTTTAGCATCAATTAAGGTATTTCACCCTCATAATGTCTCTAGAGGGGTTTTTAAACCCTTGAAGGCGTTGGGCCAAATTCCTCTGAGTATAACGCTCTTTATAATTATTAACTTTCACACTGGGCTGGCTAGTGAAGAGCAGCTCTTGCATTTCACAGTCCCACTGCGGCAAGAGAGAAAATCAGCCTCTCATGCCAACAGAGCCAGAATAGCCTGACGTGGGCTCAGTGGGTGGTGTGGGGTAGGGGTGAGCGACTAGTGGCAGCAGGTGTTCCTATTTTCAGTGTCAAAGTCCTCCAACACGGCAAGTGGCTGGACAGAAGAAGGGCCTCCCAACAAATACACAGCCAGACAATCTTGCAATCTTCTGGCTAGACTAGAGCATCAGAAGAGGGATGAAAGGTTTTATGGCTGTATCTCGTGTACCCCTATTCCCACTCCCTCAAATTCCCTTCCTGCAGCTACTGTCTTGGGGAAAATTGTGAAGCCCAGGGGTCTGCGCCTGCTACGCTCACTGCAGGCTGGCATTCGTATATATATAGCTAACACTTAGGGGATAGTCCCCAACATTAAGGGCATTAGCCCTGATGAACTGGGGAAACCCTATTTGGGGGGAATTCCTTTCTGCTGTTCTAAGCACCCCCTCTTCTTTGCATGGACTGTAGCACTTGTCGTCTTTCCCTCTCTCCGTGGTCAGACTGTCATTCCCAGGCTGGGGAAATCAGGGGTCATTGATGGGGGGAACGAAAGGGGGTGCCAGCTGTGTCGGAGGCTGTCCTTTGCTTCTGTGCCTCCTGCCCCATGCAAGGCATGATGGCATAGTCTGGCATGATTATGCTTCAGACCCTAGTGATTGCATATGGATGGGTTCGTCTCGGCTTGGCCTTTGTGGGCACCGGCCCTCCCATAAGGCTTCTTGTGCTGTTTGAGGCAGAGCAGACAATTTTCCATTGCAACGAGGCCAACCCTTGAGCACAGTGCCCGTGAAATTCCTCTCCCTGATACAGGTGCCCAAAGCGAAGAGAGATGCCTGCCAGGTATTTCTCTTACACATAGAAGTGCCCACACTGTGCTCCGGATGCCCTCTGCGCGAATGTAAAACTACACAGCACAAATAAACATGCCACAAAGGATCCCGCAGTCCCTAGTGAGAGAGAACTGAATACCCCATGCCAAATAGAACAGGAGCTATGAAATAAACCTACTGAATGCAGGGCTAAGTTGTGCTATTCAATGTGATGAAAGGGCTCATCTTTCAGCCAGGGATTGCTCATTGTAAAGATATTGGAATCTGGCCCATAGAAAACTCCTGAAACCTGGGATACAGCTTTGCAAGGTGCCCAAAAGGCTAACAGAGCTCGGTTCTTGTAGCTTGACTGTCGGTCTACAGCAGAGGTTCTCAAAGTGGGGCATGCACCCCCCATCCTGGGGAGGGGGCCACCATGGGCATGCTAACTGTCTTAGCTTATCACACAGGATGTGGCCTGTAAGTATCTTGCATTACAGCCAGAATCCCTTTAATGTAAATCTATAAATTTATTATAATGAAACAAGCAATTAAATGAATAAGAAACAATATCTTCATAAGAATAGATATATGCAAGCAAGCAGTAGTTCTATGGGCTCTACCTTCTTTGTAAAGTACTATTGTTCCCATTTTAAAGTTGTGGAAACTGAGGTACAAAGACATTGAGTGACTCTTCTGATGGCAGCCTGTGGGCCAGTGCTTGGAGTAGAGCCCAGCTTTCCTCAGTCCCAGGCCAGTTCTCTATCCATTGAACAATGCTGTCTCCTTAAGGAGTCCTTCAACTTCTTATTTTACTGAGGCTATTTATGATTCAGGGGCCTGTTCTCCAAAACTGCACTGATTTGCAAGGGAAGTCACAGGGAGACAACAGGATCAGGTCCAGTGAAAGCCTGGAAGGCATTCTGGCTTTAGATAAATGGGAAGACGCCAAATGATTTTAGTGGGCTTTAGATCAGACTCTTTAGAAAGTACTGAAATATTTCTGAAGCATATGTACGGAGAACAGGTCTAATGGAGTCAAAGGCTTTACTCCCAAAGTAAAAATATTGGGTTTGATAAAGAAGCAAAGGGAACCCTCAAGCACAGAGCTGAATGCCTAGACTAGAAAGTAGAAGGCTTAGAGTAGCTGGATCTCAGTCATCCTCTGGGGGCCAGCACAGGATTGTCCCAAGAACATGTTCTCTGATCCTCTGTCCAACGTGATTTTTAAATGTCTCCAAGTAATGGGGTTTCCACCACTGCCTCTGTGGTCTAAGAGCTACTCTCAGATATACATTTCTGAGACTCGCTTATCTTCATTGTTCCTCTGCTGAATTATATTTATTCTTCAGATGCCGCTCATAAACTATTCATTTCTTCTTTAAAAAGGAAACCACTTTTCTCTTGTATGAATCAGGGCTGAACACTGCAGCACCCCACAAACCTCTCGCAGGGTTACACTGGGCAAATGGGTAGAAACTGTCCCAGCTGGGGAGGTTCAAAACACGGGGAGCAGAAAGGTTCAGGTTGCACAGAACCACAGCTCCTTGCAAATTACAGCACCACCTTCCATCCTGGCTTCTGCTATTAGACCTCCTGGGGTTAGTTGTACGGAAGCTGCAGGAGTGCCAGGAATTTGTTCAGTGGTCTGTTAACTCCAGAGATACTCTCTGTAGTATCCATTTTGTGGTGTGTGAGGGTTCCACAGAGAGCGCTGAGTCCGCCACAAGCCATGAGTCCTGTTAGCAACAGCAGATTGTATGTTGAAGTACTCTGTACTCTGGTTATCAATGGAGGGGGCTGAATTCTTTCTGTTCTCTCTCCACCTTGGAACTCATGCAAAGTCCATTGTCTTGCGCTTTGGGTGGGGGTAGTGCCCAAGAGGGAGACAAAGTTGAGTAAATTCGTTACTGACACAACTATCCTTCCTAAAAGAGACAAGGTATTCTCTTGATAACATTCTTCAGGAAAACTTTCAGGGCTGCAGCCCGCTCCCGTTGATTCAAATGGGAATTTTGCCTTTGTCTTCAAGTGTGCTGTGAGGTATCTCATGTTACTGTGCTGGGTTTTTTTCTTTATTATATTCTAGGAAATGTCATTCAAGTCTATATGTAATTTTCTCCTCCAGTACTTGCAGTTTTTTAGAGCCAAGAAGCTGTACCGTTTGAAGATAAATTCCAGAGTCCTCCCCCCTCAAATCAGGCTCTCCTCTTTTAGTGGCTTGCCAAAGGGAGTTTGGGGGGTCGTCAAGCCAAGTCCATTCTGTGCTGTGCATTAATGTCCCTGATTTCAATGCAATCTTGTGTTGATCAATATTTCTAACATGGGAAGAGGGTTCTTGATCAACGGGTTTGAATACTGTACTAGAAGAGAAAAGGGCAACAGCAAGATTCAAAGTATATCGCTTTTAAACGGTCTTTATTGGGCTGAGTAAGAAAATTTTAAATGATGAATGCCAGAAGAAAAATCTGTGCCACCACGTGTTATCCAGATGCTTTTTGCTCAAAGTTCAATTCAGGGAAGTATCCCTGTTTAGAAAAGCACTTAAACATAAAGCAGGTGCTTAACTTTAAGCATGTGCTTAAATGCTTTCGTGAATTGGGGTCATCGCTCTCCTGCATAAGATAGTTCGGTGCGTTTGTAACATTCATGGACATATCTAATGAAACTGTTTTCCCCCTAAAATAAAAACAAATGACCTTCAAATTAGGTCTTGGAAAGCATTTCTTTCCCCTTCCGCAACAGTCCACCCCTGAATTTTGGACCTACAACTACTTGAGAGCGAGCATCCTGCATGCTCACCCAAATCAAAATTTTGTTTGGGCCTAGTCCAGATGTGGTTGTATATGGTTGCTACTCCACTAGCCTCAATCTGGCCCAATCAGCATAACTGCATAAACCAGGAGTTTTCTAAATTTATTACATGGGACATTCTGAATTGATGGCGAGCATTTTCTCTGGTGTTGTAGGTTATTTTGTTTCACTAGTGGAAAAGCCAAGCACATGCCTGTTTCGACTGGATTGGTATTTTGAAAGAAATTTGGAAATCTGTTCTCAGGTCTCCATTGTTTGACCGGAGATCATTGTGTTCTTGAAACAGTGTCTTAATACCTTCAGCATTCATAAAATATTCATTCAGAACTCTCACTGCTTTCTTTTAGCCTTGAAAAGGTCACCCCTTGGAGTTCCTGAACCCCACCTAGCTACAAAAATAAACACAGACCTTGCCATTCACAAAATGCTCAGCTAATTGGAAAATGTATTGCAAATGCATGAGGCCAGGAATATGTCAGTTTCAAATAGAACCCACACAGATAATGGACAATGACATGAAAATCATTATAAAATGAGAACAGAAAAACTAGAAATATTCTGTGCCTTTGCATGTAGTTTGTCAGAAAGTGCTGGTTTTTTCTCTTTAGCATTTCGTAAAGCATTTGGCAACATAATGAAGTACAATCGCTAGGACGGTAGCATCAGTAAATGTTTGTGAATTCTCTTCCTAAGTATCTTTGCATATTTGCTCAAGTTGTCAACTTTTTGCAGGTGGGAAAAATCTTTGTTCTATGTTGTATAGTGCATAGTGTAATGGGTCCAGGTGCTACTGCAATACATATCTTCAATTAATGTAGGTGTCAACAAATGCTAATTGTAGAGGAGGGGCTCGATCCACAACTGGTGTAAAATGAAAGGAGTTATGGTGATTTATACCCACTGATGAGGTTGCTGAAAATATTTACTGTTTAAGGCATAACCATCTATAGACATGTGCCACTGAAGGTTTAGGGCTTCATTAAATTTAATTATGGTACTTTGGTGCTGGGACAATTAAAGGACCATGCATGAAAAATACAGGGGTAAAGGTTGATTGTGAAGGACCCCATCCCACAATACTGTTTTATTTACGGTACAAAGTCATGCGTAATACAAAATTGTGGATTTTATCTCCTGCATGATAATGGCTGCAATATGGGATAAAGTCCATGCTATATTGACTTGATATATAGGACACAAGATAATTAGACTATAAATAATCTACGTCCCTCTAAATAAGGGATGATTTACTATAAGGCAGATTTTTGTATCTGCAGGATAGAGAAGGGAGAGAACCGAGCCCTGAAGTTTTATAGTTTTATTTATATTGGAGTATCATTTCTTGGCTCCAGGTATGGATCGGTGCCCATTGTGTTAGGGGCTGTATGCACATCAGAAAAATGTCCCTGCCCAAAGAATTTACAATCCAAGTCATCAGTCAAGGTAGAGAAGACAAACAGGCAGGAATGGAATTGACAGTGAGACTCTAATAACCATGTTTTTATGCAGACTATCAGTGCCCACAACATAGCTCGCCACCTGTCTACCCAACATCATCAGGCATGTTTTATGCCAATTGCTTTTTTGTTAAGGAGCTGCAGAAAGAGTGAGTCGTGACTCTGATGACAGATTCTATAGAAACCTGTAAAATAGGCTTTTATCCCATTTCGTAAGAAAAAATCTCTTCCAGGCTTCCAAAGGGAAAAGATGCCTGTTTTTCTCCAAGTTCCTCTCCTGAGAATTTTTCACAGGAAAAGTATGACTTCCATTAGGGTTCAAAACCAATTAGAAAACCATTCTTCCATCATGTAGGCAATAAGTGGCTCTCTACTGTTACGTTCTTTTGCTTGAAGGAGACATTTCAAATTCCATGCTCTGATATTTACTTAATAAAAGCCAGCCTTCGTCTCTGATGAGGGATTTGAAAAGTTGACCCTGAGATAACATACATTTCTAAACTCAATAGAATTTACATACGGGAAAAGGATGTTACAAGTCAGAGGTAAGGAGGAATAGCTGATCTTTCAAAGTTCCTTCCACCTTGACCACTCCAGGTGCGTGCCCAGATTTTGAGCATCTGGAATTTAGTAGATGTGGGTGTATACTGCAAAGATTAAATCCACACTCTCCCAGTGTTTAACTATATTTTAACTTGGTCCTGTCTTTTTTACTCTGAAACACCATTTTCTATTGCTGACTTTTTGTTTTTCAGTCTTAAAGTTTTTTTGCTTTGTTTTTTAATCCTACAGAATTATGCAGGGAAAGCATCTACACATCTCTAAAGTTTGGCCATTCCCTTTTTGCCTGACATGGCAAACATCTCTGTCTTACCACTATCCAGCTCAATTCATCATCTTCTCTGTTTGACAAGAGGGGCTGCCTTTCTGCAGTTACCTTTCCACAAAACTTGGCAGTGGGATGTCAACTTACATATCAAAGATTATCAGGATGTTTTCTTCTGCCAGCGCATTAAAGCAGCACCAGTCAAGACATGTTTCTAAAGCTACCATTCGCTGGAGTCGCCTACAATTATTGGAGATAATAGCCTAAAATCAGAGGTGCTGAGTAGATCCTGCTCATATTGACTTTAAATCTAGCACTCTTGGGTACTTACCTGTCTCCAAATACCATACTAGTTTTGAGCACCCCTCAATCTCTAAAGCATTTATCCTCAGAATGCTCCTGTGCGGCAGAGCAGTGCTGTTATACCCATTGTACAGATGGGGAACTAAGAGGTACAAAGAAATGACATGCTCAGTGAAGTTGCAGGTGTTCATTGCCTCTGAAAATCAGACCATGAAGGTACTGGTAGGAATGGCACACGGTATTTTATTATTAGTCAGTCTCCCTGATATTTTTGACTACATTATATAGGACTAAATGTCTTATTTGCAATAGATGTTGTCAGCTGAAGTGACTTGATTCCTCATATGGGTTCTCATTTTAGCACACTAAGAGGTAAATTGTGACTTGGCCACAGGAGAATCCGAACCCACCTCAAGTGCCTGCATGGGACATTCAGACCTTTGGTCTGGATGCACCTGCAAAGCAGCTACGCCAAGAACGGGTGGCGCCTTAGCTCTTCACCATGACACGTGGACCACTCAAAGCACGAGAAGTATCGTAACTTGTTGCTAGGTCAAGGCCAGCAGCAAATTAATTCCCCTTTGCTTTGGTGGGGGTGAGGGGTAACAGGGAGGAAACATGAATGCCTGAAGCATTCTCTTCTAGGACCCTGGGATGGTGTGCGCCACATACTGTTATACAAATAAATGGGAGAGATGAACGAGATTTTGTAAGAATGACATGTTTACTGAGCAGCAACTCTGTCTCCCGTTAGTGCAGCTTCTCAAAATATTAAAGAAATCAAAGACTGGTGGGGGGAAACACAGCTTTGAAAATAATACACGCACTGCTGTAGATGAACGCTAGTTAACTTCCTTGTCTTACTATGGATGGCCTCACGTGCTCTTTCCAGAGAAGAGTTTACCTTTGTGTTGTGTGCAACGGAAACAATGAAGATGGACCCAAACTAAAGCATAGGGTTTTCCACACCTCGAGCTTTGATCTGAATTTGGCTACTACAGCTCAGGGGCTCATCTTTGTTTGAAGTAAGGACTGAAAAGATTTGCATCTGTGACATGTTGACACTCCCTTCCTCACCTCTAATGAGGGAGAAGAGTTGATGTGAGATGGAGGCGTGTCACTTTATCAGTTGAAAACAGTCTGACGCTTTGAAGCTGGCAGAGTGGGCCGTCCCATTCCCCTAAGAGTTGGTGATTGTTACAGACAGGAGTGGAGGCTGAGCATCATTTATACACCTTGAACTAGTCCCACTCAGCTCTCCCACTCAACTATCTGACAGGGATAGAAAATCTGTTTCCTCCAGCAGTCTTTACTCAATCAATGGAAGTTCATGGGAATTGGTCTGTGTGAGAAGGTATCCCCAGCTGCTGAGAACCTGTGTAGCTCCACTAAACTCACTTATTCACACCCATGAGGATCTGGCCTGAGATCTTCCATGTTCCCACAAAATGCAGTAAACCATTGCAGTCTGAGGCAGATCTCATAATGTGCTTTGGGACTAGGGCCAATTTGTTGAATTGTTTTTAGGCTTTGATGTGTAAACTCATCAGCTGTCATTGTGTTCTAATTAAACGTAAGTGCAATAGATTTCCTGTCACAAAAGCAAAGATCCCTCATGTGTTGGGAGTGCATAGGGCAGCCTCAGCAGAAAGATGCTCAGCCGCTGGAGAGAGCAGGATGCTAGAATGGCATAAATAGATGAATGTAGAATGAGTCAAGTGGTCAATGGAGATAGAATGCTGGTGCAGATTGTGGAGGTGGGAGGGAAAGATAAAAGATGTATTTCTAGGTCTCAGCCTTTACATACCAGGACTCTGTACTGAAGGGGGGCTGTGGAGGGGAGGCTCTCAAGTCCCCACTGCCACCCAATCGTCACAAAAGACAAGGATTTTGCAGCATTCTTGGGCTGTCTTGCAACACTTGTGGTTGAAACTCCATTCTCGGGAGCAGCATCGTGACTTGAGGGTTCCTTACACATTGCTAGCTGCTTTGGGGGGCTACAGTGCACCAGCACCACAGATCACGGTTAGTCAGCAAAAACAGGGGTTCCCCTGTGTGTTGTCACACCGTAACCTGGACAGACATAGCATGCATGTGACACAAGACTTGGCATTTAAGAGAATTCAGACATTGTCTTCAGACCTTTGTCTCTCCTACAGTGTCTCAAAGTTAGCAGTGGGGAATGGAGTCAGACTTGGGTTCTGTTCCCGACCTCGGACCACATTCTCCTGTGCTTAACTCAGTCTCATTCTCACTGGCATCAGTTAGAGATTTGCTTGATCAAGGGCAACTGAATATGCTACACAGTCGCTACAACTTTGAGGAAGCCACTTCATCTTTCTGTGCCACAGTTTTCCCACCTAACGCTACTTGCCTACTGCACAAGGGAATTGTGAAGCTTAATGTCTGTGAAGAGCTTTGAGATCCTGCCATGAAATATGCTACCAAAGGACACAGGCTGCAGAAGGGTGCCTTTTCTTGCATTGGTTCCAACCACTGCCTCAATTTCCCCTTTCTTGGGATTCTCAACTGCATCAGGCTCTTTAGAAGTCAATTAATACCCCTTCTTGTGGTCTGAGTTATTCAACCAACACCATAATTAAAATGTCAACTTGAATCAAACCAGATCTTTTCTCTTAGTCCATAGTTTCTTTAGCTCTGGGTGGACTTGACAGCTCTTTCCCAAAACCCAGGTTATGCTGTCTTAAGGCTCTGCCCATCTCTGCAGGTAGATCCAGAATTGCCTGCCCTGTAGCAACACATCATTTGGGACTTCCCTCATGCTATCGTTATCCCTGGAAATTTCAAGATTAGTGCAGCTTAAAGCCTTTTTACACAAAAGGATCAAATCAGAGCTGGAGAGCTGTCCCTGTGTTCCCAGTAACCCAAACTACTGTAAAACCCTGCAGTCTAATCTATCACAACACCCCTTGATGAGCTGTTAGCCACAAGAACCCATAGTCTAAAACCATGCACATCTAAACAAGCCCAGCTGTATTCGTTCAAAGCCAATCTCTGTGGTCTAGCCACGAGAGGGGGACAAAGAGCTGTATTCAGCAAGCGTGAGTTAACGCTGCCCCACACTCCCACTTCTACACATTTACATTTTCCCTATATTAAAAGGGGAGTCCAACAATCTCCTCGCCCTATGATGCCAGAGGAAACCCCAGCCAACTGAATTACTTCCAATAGAAAGCAATTGCAGTCTACAGAGATTAATCAAACTGAAATTATTTATGATTACTATTATGAACCATGACGGTCCAGGGAAGCCAAACAGTTATCGGATCCGCCAGCCATAGACAGAGTGGCATCAAGTCTAATTCCTCACTCCTGCTGATGTGAGAAGGGCTGTGTGTTAGCCATGAAAGCAAACTCCACCAATCATTTTTCTTTGCTTTTTAAGCAGGCAGGGTCATGGGCTGGCAATTCTGGCTGTGACTCAGAAACAATGACTGCCTGAGATAATCACAGAGCAGGGTGTTACTGCCTGGCCAGCAAGACCATCTCAGAAATACTGATGGTGAAATAAAGGTACTGTTCTGTGTTAGAAGGGTTTCTCCTCCCCCCGGCACCACTCCCTATTTTTCAGGATAAGGCAGAAAGGCTGGAAATTTGGCCCACAGTTTTACCATTGGACCATAAGATCATGGAACATTTGATGGCCCAAAATACCCATAATGCAAGTGGCTGTAAGTGTCATTCTTGCCCTCAACCTGCCTTTAATTTAACCCTGGAATGACAAGAATAACAAAAGAAAGTGGAGGAGAAGAGCGGGGAAAGAAGATAGGAAGGAGAAGTGGCTTTTCTTGATGTGGGGGCTGGAATTAATGTGTGCCACGAAGGCAGAGTTACAGGGCTGTGGTCTCCACAGGGCTCCTGTGATCTCCTGATTCAAGTCACTGAAGCCAAAGACTTGCACTGATGTGACTGGTTAGATCAGGGCCCCATCCACAGGATGGAGGAGAAAGAGGGGACTGATTGCTTTTCCCAGCCTTCAAACCCTCCTCCTCTCATCAGAAACAAGAACTGTAACCCACTTGCCCTCTCCCAGCCATTTCCCACCTGCTGCTGCAATTTGACTGACTTATTCTTCTGCATTCCCTCTAGTGAAAACCCCTTGTTCCTCTCGCAGGTTGTCAGAGGTACCTTGAAACTCCCTTGCACTGTCTGACAAAATCCTATCATAATTCCTCAGTGCAATCCTGCCTCCTCCAGGTGACTGGTCGTCTGCCAGACATGCAAAATCCTCGGTTACCTTCTTTATGATCCCATGCTGTATCAGGTCAAAACCACCAGGAATTCTTTTAACGTGATTCCTCAACTTTCCTTAGTAAGTGGTCCCTAAAAATTCTTAGAGCTAAATTCTCCATTCAATTGTCCCATTAGTTCAATTAAAAACAAGGAGAGTTCTACGCCACCTTAAAGACGAGGACTCTTATTGTTGTTGCTGTATACAAACTAACATGGTTACCCCTCTGGCACTTGTCATATTTTCAATGGCATCACTGCATTGCCAAAGCTGACAGTCTGCCCCAAAGTCTGCAATATAAAGACAACAAAGCTTTGCAAAAATTTGAGTTCCTGCTTTTTTGTTCTTTAAAAAAAAAATCCTTTCTAAAGACCCCACAAATCTTGCCATTTTTATCTGATTTTTTTTCTTTTGCTTAAAAATCCCTCAGCTTCAGAAAATTTGGCTGCAACCCTTGTTCTCATAATGCAAATCTGTACCACGCATAGCACAACAAACGAACTTTCTAAACAAAGAAGTGTTGAGTCAGAAATAAAATAATCCACTAATTGTGCTTTTCTGGAATGGATGACTGTATAATGTCCTAATCAGAAAGCTGAAATCACATTTGCATTTAGATAAAGGCTTGTTTAAAAAGAGACAAGTATAAAAGGAGACACTGAGACTATTGTGGTATTTCTCTACACGGCATAATCATTTACATTACTGATAAGATATTCAGATAGCGAAGCACCGGCTGACCAAAGCCAATTAATTTTGCACGCTGAGTTGGCAAGTGACCCTGTGTATGGCTGAGCCTATGAGACTGATATGACACTGTGCCGCTGCTCTCCAATGCATCTTGCTGGTCCTCAGATTTATTTCTCTCTAGTGCTGAGACTGTTTTTCAGGCCAATCCCCATGGTTGGACTGTTAGAATCTCCCTCCATCTCAGCTAGCTAGTGTCAAATAGCCCAAGAAGCTGGACTCCAGGGACTGGAAGGGTTGGTAAAAAGGGTCAGCTTTATAATCCTTCACTGATTCCAGTTGTTTATCACATTTCCCCCCTTTCTACACACTGCAAACAGCAGTGGATCCTTAATCACTGTACCATGCCTCAATATTGGTTTTTCAGGATTCTGTTTCGTATACTTACATGGCTCCTATAACCGTAGTATGAGCACCTCCTAACCTTTACTGTGTGTATCCCCACAACACCGCTGAGATAGAAAAATGCTATTATCCCGATTTTATACACAAGGAACTTGTCCACCGTCAGAGGAATTGAACCTGGGTCTCCCACCACCACTCCTGGCTCTCCACCAGGAAAGATCGAGCTTTTGTGAGGTGCTGGTTGGGAGTTTCTAAGGCTATCAACCCACCTCAAAGAGTAGACTATGATTTTCCTAATACTTCAGCCATGCAGGCTTTCATGGCCTTTGTCTTGTAAAGGAGTATAATTGGACAAAATGGTTGGGGGTTTTCATGGCAGAGCCTTGAATGTTTTACTTGTATTTCATGTTTTTTAATCCAGTAATGCATCTCTTCATCTTGTGGGTCTCAAGCACTGGGGGGAGAACCTCACCCAAAATGTTCTGCGACATGTTGTGAGTTAGCTTTGCATGAGTCCACGGCCTTTTTTGTGTGGCTTCCTCTGATGATTGCTCTACATTCATTTGTTGGCAGGAGCTGTTGCAGACACAGCCAATTTTAAGCAGAACTTAGAGAATATTCTCCGAAAAACAAAGAATAACCAGAAGAAAGTCACCACAAACCTGACTACGGGCTATGTTCAGCCGATCTGGGAACCAACCTTCTAGCATGTGACTTATGTGCCTGGTTCAAACTAACAAATGTAGCTCAGATGTTGAATCTTGGGGTCCCTCCTAATCTGGGATGGGGTGACGGTGGGGGAGGCTTCTTATGCAGCATCTGCTCTACAGACAAACAGAGCTGCCAAGTACACTCAATTTACAGATAATAGAAATCCTCCAGGGAAGTCAATAAGGCTGACTAAATGCAATGGCAAGTACTGTAACCTGTATAGTTACAGGGGAAACGCCTATGTTTTATACAGAGACTGTCACATGAACCTGTTTCCTTTCATATAGCTAAAGGGTTAAAACCTTCCTGTGCTTTATGATCCCTAATATCCCAGGGGTACAACACAGCTGTTTAGTTCTCCTTTTTGACCTGTCAGTTGTCACTAGAGATATAATGCATCAAACACTGGGTTTCAGGCAGTGCTGACAACAGAGAGATGTGACTGTCTATTAAATCCTAAAGCTACATATAATCATCTAACTCTGGAGAGCTATAATAATAAATGATTAGCCTGTTGCTGATAGCCAGTCAGATGAGAGCATTTGCCAAGGATGTGATCATTTTATTTTGATGAGTCGGTCAGACATAGCATTTGAAAATCAATTGCTGCTTCCTGTTAATAAGGAAGTGCAGGTGGGGGGACACCCCCCTGCCTCTCTGGCTGTTTCTAGGCTTAGCCTTCATAGAGTCACCAAAATGACAGGAAGAGACTTACTGGATTTTGCAAATTAGCAAGGGAGGAAACCAGTGCAATCAGAAAAATATTAATAAATGAAAGGGAGGATACAAAATGCATTGTGTCTGTTGGTTGTAAGTTGGTTTTGAATTTTGATTAGGGTGATATTTAAAGTATTTGCAGCGGTGCAGCGATGACTTATGATTTTAGGTGCCCAACTTGACACCTTCAGGAGACCTGATTTTCAGAGGTTGGGTGCTCTGCTCTGATAATCAAACCCCGTTATGATGCCTCTCATGGGGAACCCAAAATTACTTTTGGAAAATGTAGCTTCAAATATATTTCAATAGACTTGATGATGGAAGAGATGTAACATGAAACCTCTCTAGAACACCTACTGTGAAATATTGAGAGCTCCATTTTGTAACCTTCACTGGGAGCGCACGCATAAAGGAGCGCTGGCGATTAGGATGTAAGCAAAGTGAGAGTAATATGGTACACAACAGCCTGCTCACTTGCTTGTGTCTTAATATTTCAATATGTTGTTTTTCACGTCCGTTTTTCAGAGATTGATCGCAATGAAAGATGGGAAAGTCCTGTTACAACCTCTCAAATTAAGCCACTGTGTAACTCACTGCTTTAGACAAGTTCCAGAGGGGGAGCCGTGTTAGTCTAGTTCAGCAAAACAAACAAGGAGCCCTGTGGGACTTAGAAAGACTAACACACTTATTTATCGCATGAGCTTTTGTGGGAGAAAATCCCATCTGACACAGTGAGATTTTTCTCCCAAGAAAACTCATGCAATAAATAAATGTGTTAGTATTTAAAAGAGCCACAGGACTCCTTGTTTGTTTCACGGCTGTAGAGTTACTCCAAATTACTAGTTACCCCGCAACAGAGAAGAGACTCAGGCGTTCTGTCTATTTCCATGGAATAAATGCCTCCCTCTGTGGTTGTCATCTTGGGACATATTTTCTGCATCTCATATTAGGTCATAGGAAAGTGAATCATGCTCTGAGTTGAGGGCCAGCTCTATAGGTTCTGCTGCCCTAGGCAAACCAGCAAATGTCTGTCATTACCAACCCACAGTGGCTCACAGAGTTACTGATTGTTTTGCTGCCCTGAATATTTTGCTGCTCCAGGCAGCTGCCCGTCCTGTAGACATGCCCTTCCTGGTGTATGGGTGAACATGTACAATGCTGGAGTCACATTCTAACAAACACATCTCCCCCACATGCTGAGCTTTTATTAGGATCTGCTGTTTTGATGTTATTGATTGTGACAAGCTGTGGTTTTCGTTATTGTGGAGTTGGTCCTTTCTAAATATGCTCCGTAATGCCGTATTGCCTGAGTGATACCAGACGTTCTTATTCTGTTACCTTCCATTTTTATTCTCCCCCCGCTTACTGCTCTGCGTTGAGTACGAGGTAGAGGAGCAATGTCAAATGCCAAGCCGCAGTGACACCACAGTTTTCGGACTCAACCCTTCAAGGTAAAATGGGCATTAGACATTATCAATAGACTACCCTTCAAATAGAGTAAGAACTGGTTCACTGACAGATCTCAGGCAAGTAGCTGCTAGTAGCAAATCATCATTGGCGGCGAGTGTTTTTACTGGGCTTCCATAGTGGTTGGTCTTGTAATCACTACTGATTAAAATCCGCAAATGAGGCAAAGATGGGAAGACAGGGCAGTACCGACAGAGCAATCTGGAGCACTTGGCAACCAGAACCCAGTCAAAGAAAGTCTTCTAATACAGCCTACGTGGCTTTACTAATCAGGAGCAAGGAATGTAGGCCATTCCTATATAACAGGGAGCCGCAGCCTGGAAAGCACAGACTGAAAAGGATTTAGGGGTCACAGCGAACAAGCTACTAAACATGAGCTACCAGCATGATGCTGCGGGCAGAAAAAAGGAATGTGATTCTTGGAGGTATAATCGGGGAGAAGGGAGATGATTTTACTGCGTTGGTAAGACAGGATGCTGGAAAAAGTAGAGAGGATGCAGAAGAGAGCATCAAATGATTGAAGGGATGGAGAAAATGTCTTTCTAGTGAGACATGTAGAGCTCGACCTGTTTAGATTATCAAAAAGAAGATTGAGAGATGACTTGATTACAGTTTAGATGTTTCATCCTAGGGAGAAAATACTAGCTACTAAAAGGTTCTCTAATCTATCAAGGAAAGGCAGAACAAGTGTCAATGGCTGGAAACCGAAACCAGACCAACTCACATTAGAAATTAGGCACAGATTTTTAACAGTGCGGATGATTTAGCCACTGGAGCAAACTAAAAAGGAAAGTGGTGGCTCATCCATTTCTTGGACTCTTCACATCAAGCTGGGAGGCCTTGCTAGAAGATAGGCATTAGCCACGTTAGGCTTTAGTTAGACCCAAGAGACTGGGGCTCAATAGAACGATAAATGGGTAATATTTAATGGCTTGTGCTAAATACAGACACTTGATACTGCTGGGGTGTGCAAAGCGTATAACTGAGAACCAGACCCTTATGTGTCTGTTAGGTTTGACTGTAAAACAAGGATTCGTGGGGGGGGGGGAAGAGTTGAACCCCCATCTCATCAATATTATTATGCATATCATAAGTTAGCACAGGATTTTGCCTGTCACGGGGGTGGACCTTTGAGGGCAGAGACCAGTCTGCCTGAGACAGGCTCCTGTAAAGGAGCAGGAACTGACTCAAACTCACTTGGAAGGAACTAAATCCCTCCATGCCTGGTTGGCTGGCAGCTAATGAGCTTGATAAAGAGTTAGCCCAGAAGCGGGTTCATGGTGACGGGAGGCTGCTGAGGAGAAGCACTCCTCGGAGAGTTGTGTGTGCTCTTATGGACAGGAAACTTCTGAAGAGGACAGGAAGCCCAAACGGTCAGAAACTTCATGCTGTCCCACAGAAGAGCTTCAGCTGACAGCTCACAGCAGACATCTGGTTCTGGGGAAGGATTCTTCCCAAGTAGCGGCAATAGGCCTGATGGTAGAGAAGGGACCTGAGCCGAAAGAAAGCTGCTGGAGGACACTGGTGGAGTCAGGTGGGGATGGATAAACTAAGACTATCTCCCCCAGCTAAGGTGTGGCGTAGGGGTTGACCTGTATTTTCACTGGGCCTTCAGTTAACAGACTAGGTCCTTCAGAAATGGCAATGATCCCTGCATAAAGCCTTGTTCAACTCACTGATAATTGGGGAAACTGAGGCAGGGAACCTCCTACACAGTGTCACCCCCAGCTAGTAGGGGTGTAGGGGGGCAACAGAGCAGGTACATATCCCCTGGCAGTTTTGGAACCAGACTGTGAATCCATTACTCACACAAGTGATCACTTACTCACATGAATATTTCCACCGCGGTCATTGGGCAGTATCTTTCCTTACACTGCACTTTGAACCTCCTGGCCTCTGGTGCAATTTATAACTCTGTTCACCTTTCCCTGCAGGCAATGCCTTCTCCCTGGCTCACAGAGAAACTTCTGAAGGGCCGTATCTCCTCCGCAGTAAACTGCTCAGTTCAAACATGGTAAACATAAATTTTGTTCTTACTGGATCAAATACAGGAGTGCTTAACTTTTCCTATTCAGCCATGACGTTGAACTGAGACAAAGTGGGATTTTCTCCCATGAAAAGTACTACAGGACTCCTTGTTTGTTTTGCTGAATTCGACTGACATGGCTCCCCCTTGGAAGAAACCAAGGGAGTATCAGTTTTTAAGCAAAACTGCCTAGTGAAATCAGTGGATTTCTCCCATTTATATCCTATAGAAATTGAGCTTTTTATGTTTTTAGTGTGCGTATAAATCCTTAGAGCTGAAACCTAATGTGTGAGAACACTGGTTGTTTCTCTCATTCCTTTTAACTGTATGATAATAGCTACGTCCTTAATGGCCCTCAGAAGTTTCTTCTGAATCCTAAAAGTTTTAGAATCCTAAAAACTTAGTGCAGATGTAATGCAACTGCAAAATCTGTCCAAGTGACGTGAAATCCAGCAAGGTAGTACTTGAGGATCTGTGGAAAATCAAGAACACAGGTAAATTCTAAAAGAATTCTATTAAAATAAAATTCCCCTTCTGGCAAAATGAGCTGGGGGTTTCTTTATCATCATCATCCACTTCTAATGGCCAGTGGCTACTCGTTAGATAAATGGCACTGATGTGAGTGATAAGGAACTGATAAAACAGTGACAGGACCAGCTTGCGCAGAAGGGGTATTTTCATTGTAATACAATGATCACAAAAAACGCTTTAGCGCTTTTTATTCCTCTCTGCATACCACATATTGATAGGGCAGCTTCAGTGCCTCATTCCTCTGACTCCAACAGACACTTCACCAATACAAATGCCCATGGGCCACATGCTCTGTTCTGCCAGCAGAGAACTGGACCCTGGGGTAACGTAATTTGTGTTCAGTCCTGCTCCTTCTCCACTGGACACCCAGGGCCCAATTCTGCTTCCACCAAACCATGGCAAAATTCCCATTGATTTGAATGAGAACAGAATAAATATTTGGGCAGGTACAAGTATAATGAGAAATAAACTTGAAAAAATGAATGAGGCAAATCACCCATTTAACCTTTCCTAATGAGCCAGGATCCAATCAGTGAAATTGCACTGTCTCACTCCCTCCAGCTTTAATTGATAGACCAGTCGGATTCTGCCCCCCAATGTGTGTGTAACTCCAGGAGTAGAATCCAGCCTCTGTCTATTCCACAAGAAACCTTTAAAACCCTAAATACATTTATTGATTTTTAATGGAAAATAACTCCTTTCATGGTCTGCATTAAGAAGATTTAGAAGGTACAACTTCAAAGCATTTTGCAAACATTGACTATTTGTATCATGTTCTGTGGGGGGGGGGTCAGCCAGGGAGTCACATTTTATAAACATGGAAACTGAGGCACAAAGAGGTGAAGTAACTTCTCCAAGGTCACTGAGTGAGTCACAGTCAGAGCTGGGATTAGAACAAGAGTCCTTATACCTTTCCCTGCAATAAGAACCTTTTCCTCAATGGTAGCCATGTAAAACTCACCCATTTCCACCTGCACCTTCTCTTTTTGACCCTTAAACAAGGGGAAAACCAGCCCCAACAGAACAAAGAGTTAAAGGAAAACTCAATGGCTTAAATTAGAATTTACTGTAGCATTATATATCCTTTCTTATGTAAGAGCTTCACCATCTCTCCTGGGGAATATTGCAGCCAGCCCAGTGATTAATGGTACCTGGCAAGCACACTCTCATGGATCATAATTCCACAATTAAAATAACATATTCCAAGAATGCTTCATTATGACATAGTCCATTCGTTCAAATGGACAAGAAAGCTGTTCCTTTTGGGTCTTCTTGGGCACATAAAGACAGTAATAGAATAAGTGATCTATGTATAAACGATCTCTTGCAAAACTATGCACTAAATTTGATCTACCCTGAAGCCAACTTTTCACATTCCTTTGACTTAAGCGGCCCAACTCAACTACTTCAAATAGGGAAGCAGACGCACATGCTGTTTTGACCCCTTTAATAAGGAGACCTGCTTCACAAGCCCATCTGGGCACCTGCTCTACATTATGGCCTCAAGAGGAAGCATGCCCTACGCAAGGTATCAGATCAGTGCACGTAGGTTTAAAAACAATATGGAGGATAAGACTAGGGGGGAAGCAGCAGAAGTCTCGTGTGGTGATATATCCATCACCACTGTGTCTGGTGTGTCAGGAGTGCTGCAGTAACAGCCACACATCTCCTGCGGCAGTCAGACAGATGGCTTGTGGTGAAACCGTGATGCGCCATCTTGGCCTCCTCCATCTCTCTACTGCACTGGCATCTTTTCTGCTGTTCTCTTCTGCCTAGGTTCTGTATAGGAAGCCTCGCAAGAGCATACATGATGATAGTGCTGCTTGGAGCAACAACTAGTGGTGCCCTTTGCCCAGTGGTTCCCAGCATAACAGATCATGGCACTGTGTAGATGACCCCTCCTAACCGGGTCGTCTCCATGCCCCCTCCACTTCTGCATGCCAACCATGCCAAATTTCTCTCGATGGACCTGACAGGTGGGGTAATAAGTCTGGTAGCACAAGAAGCAATGAGAACCACAGGGTTTGTCAGTGTCCAGAAGCCAGAATAAACAATCCCTTTTTGCACGCTCTACAACTGAGATCTGTCTCTTCTCTCCATGGAAGGCTGAGCTGTACAGTTCAGAGCTGGATCTAGATCCAAATCCAGTCAGGCTTGATGTCTGGGAGTGTTTGGATTCAGGTGTCCAGATTGTAACTATTGAAGTGAGGAGTCAAGCCATGAAGTGAGGCACAAGTCGAGTTGATGGGTTGGGAGCCATGTTCTAGTCTCTTTGGGAAGATGGAAGAATTGGTCCAGTGTAAGGGCTTTGAAGGGGAAGAGGGAGAAATAAAAAAACCTCCTTCACATCAAAGTTTATATGCTTCCATGAGACATGAGGACAAAGTGGCCTTAATGATCTTAACTTTTACAGCCTGCCTGAATCAATACACAGCGACAATTTGAAAGTCAAAATACATCAGGAAAACCTAATCCTCTGAACCTCTGTCCCTCCTGAACCCATCCCAGTCCTGTGCCTGGAGAGATGAATTGCCTGCCTTAACTTTTCATTTCCCAGATTTTGTCAAAGTGTGTCATGGCTCATATTATTCAAATGTAGGCTCGTCAGCATTTAATCATCATAATGGACTGGATTAATCCTTGGGAAACAGGAGAAAAGAAAGAGGCAATACTGTTTCACTGGCTGCAGTCAGCGTTAACTGTAAAACCTCTTTCACTGACAACTCTTGAGGAAAAATTACAGTGCTGAAAGTTTAAAGTACAGACAGTGGCGTAAAAGGTAATACGTGTTAGATCAGGTGGTGGTGGCGTGAATACTTGGTTAACCTGAAGCTTTGCTCCAGCTGGCTTGTGAGAGGTTAGAACTGAACTTTCTGTGGCCCCTTTAATACTCACAAGTGTTTGAAAGCGCCATGTGTTACACTTCAAGATGAGTTGCAAAGGTGTGTAAACTTTTATGCTTCCTAACGCCATAGAAAGAAGGCCTGGATCTCTGTAAGCAAACATGACTGACTTTATAAGCTCAGAACCGGCTGTTGCTAACAGGGACCTGGTAACGAATTCACTCAGGTTGTTCATTCCAATAACTTACTGTCCATTATTAATCATGGTTTGTAATCAGTCTTTCACCACCTGTTTTGTGTCGTACTTTGTGGATGTAGGTAACAAAGACTGAAGCAAGTTGAAGTTTGTTCTACACACATTCAAAGTAGGGATATTTTGGTTGTGCTCCCTGGTTTACTCCTTTTTCAATAACAGACTAACCAGTAAGGACAACCAATGCAAAACAGGGTACGTACCACTTGGCTTACAGGGGGCACCACTGAAAAAAACATGCAGAGGTAGAATAAAAAGAAAAAGGTTGGGAAGTGACCTAGTGAAGGGAGAGAGATGGGGGAACTCCAAGGAAAAGGTAAGAAAGAGATGATGTCCCACTTTGATTCAAGGGGAATGGAGAAATTATTTGTCCACAGTGCTAATAATCCAAGAGCCTTCCCCTTAGCATTTTGACACCCTTTAAGGGAAAACAAATAAGGAGTCCTGTGGCATTTTTAAAGACTAACAAATTCATTTATCACATGAGCTTTCATGGGAGAAAATCCCACTTCCTCAGATGCTTGGAAAATCCCTTTGTGAAAGGTCTTCGTATAAAATAAATACATCTGTTAGTCTTTAAAAGTGTCACCAGACTCCTTATTTGTTTTGCTAAACTAGACAAACACAGCTCCTCTGGAACCTTTAGGGGAAGATGATGTACTTGTATTAGCATGGAATGGATCCCGTGGTATAATAGGGATTTTCCACCACTCATTCTTTTGATCCAGTGTGGTATGTTCCTCTCAGTCCTAAGTAAATGTACATAATCCTTTGGCTAATCTTGATGGTACTTGTATGATGTCCTGGTGTCTATAGTTCATCTGTGTAATTCGCCTTCCCGATCTGCATCATCCTTACGGCAGAATCAAGCACAATTTACCATGTCATTAGCCTGCGTCCACACCACCTGCAACGTAACATCTCCCTGTCCTGTGCCCTTAATCCAAGCAATAATCACACTGAGTCAAAACCATCCCTGGTGTAAGTTCTGGTTTTGGTGGACTTACATTAGGGATGAATTTGATCCACTCTGCCTTGAGTAAAGGGAGAAAATGCGTATAAGCAGTAGTAGAGAATGTATAAGTCTAGGAGACTTTAGCCTCTTATGAGGGATTTTCACTTGCACAGTTCACTAATCAGGGCTTGTTACCATACCAACAGTTAATCACGTAGACAGATGCCCATCGTGCCTCAGGAACTCTGCGTGCTATCTTAAAGTCATAGCCCCAGCTTTCTCAGAAATTTGAGGGCATCTCCCTGTAGTGTAGATAAAAGTGGATTTGTTTTAAAAGGAAGTCTGGCCGGTGAAGAGCCTTTCACAAAGTAAGGCCGCAGTCCTGCAGGTGGGAGGACATCTGCACAAGTTAATGTTGGGATCAGAATGTAAATCAACTGAGATCATGAGATTTAAACAGTCTCCCGTGCTTTGGACGGGCAGGGGGTGGTTTCATTTTAGAGAGGTCATTGGGGAGGGTGTAGGCATGTAAGGAAAATCTTGATGGAATTCCTAACGAATTAGATCAATGGGAGCCCGGCCCTAGAAAGGACTGAATAAAAATAGAGTAAAGGGCTTCAGGATTTGACCCAGTATGACGACAGAAGTCGGGTCTGATGTACCAGTAGCAGATGGCAGTTAATGCAGGGTATTTAAAGTCCTGGCCTAAATGCCAGTTGAAATGCTTTAGTTAAACAGATGATTAAATACATGATGTTGTGTGCATTAGCCGAATCCTTGCTGCTTCCTGCTCTGTCCGGGTTGGCTGCAGGACTCAAAATGAAACGAAGACTTGGCTGCTGAAAGGAGACAGTTGTGCAAAATCTGAATGACACAGTCCACTAAATAGCCATTGTGAGCCCAATCCAGTTGAAATCAGTGGCCAAACTTCCAGGGATACCAGCTGGATCCTTAGCTCATGTAAATAGGAATGGTCCCACTGACTTCTGTGGAGCTATGGCAATTTACACCGACTAAGGATGTGGTCCAGTGGGAGCAGGTGGGCCCCTCAACTCCAAATGACGTGCTGTGGGAGTGAAGGGCGCACAGCAGCTTGCAAGAGGCATTCCACTCCTTGCAAGAGGGGCATCTTTTTCCATGTGGAACTGCCATTTTGTCTGGCATGCCCTCTTCTATACTCCCACTGTAGGCATCACAAAAGCATTTGTACCTCAGGTGACTGAATGGGGAGGGTCTGAATACAAATCAGGTACTGTGAACGTCTATCTTTGTAACACCATTTCTTTTTCAACGCAGTGCCTAACTGTAAATTAACACAGAGTAGAGCACAGCAGCTTAATGTATTCATTTAAAAAAAAAAATTAGAGGATGGCCATGCACTTTTTTTCTAAAAGGAAAAAAATCTTTTAAGAGCTGAGATTTGACGAAGCACTCACAATTGAACCACCCTGTTCTTCTGCTTACATCAGATTATGATCACCTGCTCGTGATGAGTAAATAGCACTGCATTATGCAGTGTGTGTATTATTGGTAACGATGCATTACAGCTTTCCAAACAAAAGCTAGTTCTCTCTTTCAGCCTGGCATCAGCAGCACTTAAAGGGCCAGAATTGTGGCTGTGGAGTCACTCTAGTTTTACACTGGTGTGTCTGAAAGCAGAAACTGCCCCCAGATATTGTCATGGTTTTGGTTTGGAAAGCAAGGTGGAGTGATGTTATCCAACCCCGTTCAACAAGTAGTGCTGGAATTCAGACGTTCTCTGTTGTTATCTGAGCCTTAGAACTTTCCAACCATGGATCTCAAAGCACTTATTGAAGAAAGATAAGCATTGTTAATCTGGCTGTTCAGAAAGGGAAAGTGAGGCACAATGTGTCTAAGGTCAGAAGGGACCAGTCTAGTCTGGTCATCTAGTCTGACCTCCTGCACAGTACTGGCCACGAAGCCTCCCCCATCCCCTGCTGCAATAAGCCTCTAACGTAGGACTGAGTTACTGAAGTCCTCAGACCAGAAGTGTCAGTAGCAGCCAGAAGTAAACTTTGGTTCTCCTGAGGCCCAGGTGCCTTATTCCTGAATTATGCTGCCTCCTTTCAACCGAGAGTCTTCCCGTAAATCAGTCCATCGTTCCCATGTTTGTTTGCTTTTACTGAAGTTGCTCAAGATTTCTGAAGGACAAATTCAGAGGAGGATTAAAATGCCCAGTAAGTCCATTTTTCGAAGTGTTTTCTGAGGTACACTTTTGCATTATAAGGCAGCAAGATTTGGAAGCTCGGTGCTTGCTTTGGACTGATTGTGGTGTCAGCACTCTGACTGCCTTTAACATCCTTGGGTATATGGCTCCAGATGAGGAATCTCAAAGGGTCGGGGATAAAAAGGGCCATCTTTTGTTTTTTATAATTCTCAGTGATGAGTCCAGGCCAAACCCCAGCTTGGAGCTGCCCCAAAGTGGACTAACCCAAACACCTTTTTTTCTGGAGGGCCTCTGCAATCCTGCTGGACCCTGCAGCTCTCCGCTGCATCCTCTCCTCCTCTAATCTTCCTTCATGTCTAGGTCTGTAGACTTCTGGGCAAAGAACTCATAAACTCCTGTTGTGCAACACAAGGGCTTGAGGCCAGACAGATTCAGATCCAGGCTGGATCGCTGGACGGGGCCCAGACCGAACCCTTGCCCAGTGCCTACGCGAGGGAGGGTTGGAGGCCAGCCTTGATTAGGGCTGCGACTTGTTCAATGAAAACTATACACGTGTATCCCAAAAATGACCTTTAAGTGCTTGTGTCAGATTTTTGCTAAACCATGTCCAATATTCAGTGTGTTCTGAATTTTGTGTGCCTCTATCAGTCCTATTTTTGACTGAGCTGTTCTTGGGGCATTTTAAATATAGTTTCATCCTGTCTCCTGAATTGCCTGGGTGTTGACACACAATACTCAGGGATATTTATTTTTTCTCCTTGCATCAGACAGTATGTTTAACAGCACCTGTCTGAGTGAATGAATGTGGCAGGACAGTTCTTCAGACTGGCAAAAGCTCTTGATGGAAAGGGAGCAGCCCTAATTTTTATCTGTGATTCAGATCTGTTTACATTCTGTAAAACCTAAGGGAAAAGCGGATAAAAGCTTCAGTTCAATGGAAGTCATGTGCTAACCTCCAGTGCTAATAATTAACTAAATTATGCTGAATTAATTTGATGTAATTATTGGTGATGGAGCAAAGACAGTAGCCCAGAGAAACTTTGAGAGACAGGAGGAACCGAAGTCTTAACAATGCAAAATACTCTATAAATAGTGTCTTTTTTTGCCAAAATGAGTCATAAATATATAAAACGAGTTTATTACAGTCATCTGGCTTCACTCAATCCTCCAAATTACCCCAGTGCCCAGACAAATAGCTGCAAAATGCAGCAAGTGAACTAGAATTAAAACAGACCTCGATAAATTCGACACAGCTCTCAGTACCAGTGTCTTTCCCTATCTTATTAGCTAAACAACACAGATTTAATAATACATTTTAAAAAGGACCACAATGCTTTTTCATTAGCCATGGACATTAATTAAGAACCTGCTTTTGTTACAATGTGTGGTTTGTTGGTGTGGGGGGTCTAGACAGGCAAGCTGGAGAATGTTCATGGGACCTCTTCATTTGATTTGTATCTTGTATCAGGCTGCTTTAGACAGATTCAGTTAAAAAATAATTTAAAAAGTCATACAGTGCATTGGAAGTTGTTGTTTTTAGGGCTGTCAAAGGATTAAAACAAAAATTGCAATTAACTGAGATTTTAAATAGTCATGATTAATTGCAGTTTTAATCACACTGTTAAACAAAAATAGAATACCTATTTTAAATATTTTTGGATATTTTTCTACATTTTCAAACATGCTGATTTCAATAACAACACAAAACAAAGTGTACAATGGTCCTTTTATATTATATTTATTACAAATACCTGCCCTGTGATAAACTAATGAAACAGTATTTTTCAATTCATCCCCTACAAGTGGTATAGTACAAATGTCAAACTTAAATTTTTAACCTAACCGCATTCAAAAACAAAAGAAGGTAAAACTTTAGAGCCTGCACGTCGAAGCACGGCGAGGCATATGTATGTTTAGCTTATCTGGCACATACATACCTTGCAATACCAGCTACAGCGAGCCCATGTGGAACGCCAGTTGTCGCTTTCATGTGAGATTGTAAATAAGAAACAGACAACATTATCACCCATAAGTATAAACAGAGTTGTCTTTGCGTTGGCCTGAACAAGGAGAAGGACTTATTGGACGTGTAGGAGGTGAATTGAAAAATACTATTTTTGGTTTATCTTTTTTACAGTGTGATTAATTGAGATTGTTTTAAATCTAATTAATTTGTTTTGTGGTAATTGCATGCATTAACTGTGATTAATTGACAGCCCTAGTCTTTTATTTGTTAGCTCTCTGCCATGAATTTAAAAAAAAAAAAAAAGTCAGAGGAGGACAGAAATCAAATTCCACATGCTTGTGTTTGATAAACCCATGTGCTGGGAAATGGGATAAAAATAAACAGATGAAGAATTCTGACCAATGCAAGAAAAGTGCTATCCTCTTACCACACTACACAAAGTTACACACTTCTAGGTGGTGACACAGCTCCACTTGCAATGTACCCAAGTGCCACAGACAGCAGAAATAATTACCAGATGAATTCACAAAAAATAGGATCCTGAAATATGGACCAAGTTCAAAGACATGAGTCTCTAAGTACCCAAGTTTAAAGACTTAACTGCTAATAGCAGGTTCTTTATCCCATTTGTGAGTCCTTCACCACGTGTGCAGGCACACACACATATACGAACACTGCAATTCTATGTGTAAAACACATCTTTTGTTGTATTGTTACTCTGACTGCATTGGGTGAATGGATTTAGCACCAGGGTGGTTGCTTTGCTATTCTACTAAACAAGTTTACAATTAAAACAGAGTTTAGATAATAGCATCAATGTATTGAATATTTTACAGCCCTGAGGGGTTAGTAATATTTAACTCTGAATGGCTGTGTCATATTCTGCCTTGCTGCAGTTTGAAATGCAGTGTTTGATTTACATCTGTCATAACCCAATAAATATATGCGCTTTCAAACTTCTATTGCATTTTTATTATCCTTGGTGACAAGAATAAAAATATTACCTAAAAGAGCATCAATTCTTTCAAAGGAGAGACTCCAAGCACTCGGCTATATGAAATGAATGGTATTTTTCTAATTTGATAAGTAGGTGCTGCTGTACGCCTACAGATCATATCTGCATCAAGACTTCTGCTGATTCTAAAACAGAATTGATCTTTCAGAGCTCATGTTAATTTCCATCAGCTTTCTATCAGACTCATCATTCCAAAGCAAGTTCTGGGACATGTATAATTTATGCATCTGATTTCAATAGACCATTCTCTGCCAGCTTCTGAGGGGGGCAAAATAAAAGTGTGTTTTCCATAGGGAAAGTGTTCATGTATTTTCTAAACAACCAAGTTGACTCTCCTTAAGACTACTTTTTTAGATGATGATGGGGGAGAATGGAAATTACTCTCTTGGTTTTTGTGTGTAGTTAGCATTCATGAAATGTGATGCATTGACTGCAGGCTCCCATCTCTCCACAGGCAGGGGCTGGAAACTTCTCCCAAGCTGTCCCTCTGATGTGGCTCAGCCCTGTCCCACAGGGACAAATGTGATATCAAATGAGTTTACTCAAAGAGTGAGTTGCTTCCTAAGTACAGGTGGTAGAATTTGGTCCTAAAAATGGGCCCAGATCCTTATGCAGGTTGGACATAAGTTCATGGTTCATTTGTATCCTTATTCCCCATATATATAATATAGTTCCCACTTGACGTCAATGGGCTCTGGCTTAGGCTTTTTGTAACTATTATTCGAACACCCTGGTCTTGATTCTGCTCCACTCTCCAAAAGTTGGTCTTTTCTCTGTATTAGCTTATGTCGCTTCAGCTCTGTTCTCTCTTGGGACAGGCAATTCTGTAAGAAGTACAATTAATTAGATTCTGTCTAAATGTCTGGGTTTTTTTTTTTTTTCCAGGTGAGAGTAGTCAGAAGTAGTTTTGCACAGCACCTAGTTTATTTCAGTGTTTGGCAAAAGACTATAAAGCAGTCAGATAATAACCTTTTAATTTCACCATGCTAGAAATGTGAAAGTGACTTTGACAGTGGGGAAAGTTCTCATTTAAATATGCTTTCAAGAAATGGCACAATGACATTGTCACAGTTAGAAAATCAGTATTGTTTGCATATCTACGTGTGAAATAAGGCATCTTCTAGTAAACACATTAGAATGTCTGCTGGGAGATGCAACTGATGTGCTCTGATCTTTTAAAATTTCTGCTAGATCAGGCTCCCTGGCACTAGACTTATTTATTTATTTGTTTATTTTAAATAATCACACCCTGCAAAGAAAATAGAGATTTAGTGGCGACGGAAATAGAAAGTCATATTGCAAGTGGTATAAGTTGAAATAACTCAATTGAAATTAATAGCGTTGTTTGAGATATACACCCATATAAACAAAAATCAGAATCTGGCCCATCAACCTTATTTTTTTCCATGTCTTTTGATTCTGTGTTTATACAGCTCCTAGCACAATGGGATCCCGGTCCATGATTGGTGCCTCCCCAGTACACATAATAGACCGGAACTGATATCGGTAGTAAAAGGTTTAAAGGCAGGAATGATACAAGAGAGTAAAAGACTGATAAGGAAGGTTGGAAGCAGACTGGTGGCAATGGGCTCCCTTAGATGGAGACTCTAACCCTAATCATTACAGTCACCTCTGCCTTATGATCCTTGGGTTTCTCCCCACGGAGCCTGTGTGTGTAAAATGTGATGACTTGCAGATCAAATTCCCATCGGTACCTGGAATTCATTACACCTGATTCTCATTTACACTAAGGCCACTCTACATCTTTCTGGCAGTGTAAAGGAGACTTTGTGTAAATGAGAATCAAGTGCATCAACTTTTCCTATGACACCTGCCCCCTGCCCCACCTAACTTTACTTTTCTCCACACACCCAGCCCTACTATTCATTTTTGGTTGACTTGTCTTTTTTCTTTCATGGATTATTGCCTAAAACAGCATTGCGACCTTTATTGTCTATTTCAGACTGTCCTTAAGAAAACTCTTTGGTTCCATTTGTAGCCCACATCCTGTTTCTACCTCCCCCTCTTTTCGTTCCTAAAAATAAAGCTGATGCAATTCAATGTGACATGACAAAACAGCACGGTGCATCAGTAGAAACTCTCTCAACAGCACTAATTAAGGAGGGTAGGTAAGAGAGAGGGGGAAAGGCCTCCAGGAGAGCTGGCGGTATTTTAAAGAAACCTTAGCGTGGGTGCAGTAACAAACAATGCTAGTGTGCAGAAAGAATAACAAATATGGCAGGATTGGCTTAACAGAAATTTTTGGTAAGCTTAAACCTAAAAAGGAAGCTTACAAGAGTGGAAACTTGGACAGATGATCAGAGAGGAGTATAAAAATATTGCTAGAGCATGCAGGGGTGAAATCAGTAAGGACAAAGCATAACTGGACTTGCAGCTAACAAAAGGGTTTCTACAGGTATGTTGGCAAAGGAGGACAAGGAAAGTGTACTGAATGGGGGAGGCAACCTAGTGAAAGATGATGTAGAAAAAGCTGAAGTACTCAGTGCTTTTTTCAGGACTATTTAGAAAAGCTGAACATGAACATGTCCATGGAGTTGGATACACCTGAGGCTGCTGAGGGAGTTGGCTAATGTGATTGCAGAGCCATTGACCGTTTTCTTTGAAAATTTGTGGTAATCGGGAGAGGTCCTGGATGATTGGAAAAAGGCAAATATAGCGCTCATCTTCAAAAAAGGGAAGAAAGAAGATCTGGGGAAGTACAGATCAGTCAGCCTTACTTCAGGCCCTGGAAAAATCATGTCCTCAAGGAATCCATTTTGAAGCACTTGGAGGAGAGGACGATGATCAGGAAAACTTGGCATAGATTCACCAAGGGCAAGTTATGCCTGACCAGTCTGATTGCCTTCTGTGATCAGATGATTGGCTCTATAGATGTGGGGAAAATAGTGGATGTGATATACCTTGACTTTAGCAAAGCTTTTTATATGGTCTCCCACAGTATTCTCACCAATAAGTTAAAGTATAGGTTGGATGAATAGACTATAAGGTGGACAGAAAGCTGGCTAAATCATTGGGCTCAATGGGTGGTGATCAATGGGTCATTGTCTAGTTGGCAGCTGGTATGAAGTGGAATGCCCAGGGGTTGGTCCTGGGTCTGGTTTTGTTCAACATCTTCATTAATGATCTGGATAATGAGGTGGATTGCGTCCTCAGCAAGTTTACGGATGACACTAAACTAGGAGAGTAGTAAGTATACTATAGTGTAGAGATAAGATACAGAGTGACTAGACAAATTGGAGGATTAAGTCAAAAAAAAATAGTGTAGAGATAAGATACAGAGTGACTAGACAAATTGGAGGATTAAGCCAAAAAAAAAATTTATATTCAACAAGGACAAGTGCAGAGTCTTGAATTTAGGACAGAAGAACCCCATGTATTGCTATACACTGGGGACCAACTGGTTAAGCAGTAATTTGTAGAAAAGGACCAGAGGGTTACAGTGGACAAGAAACTGGATACGAGTCAACAGTGTACTCTTGTTGCCAAGAAGGCTAATGCCTGCCTTAGTAGGATTATTGCCAGGAGATCAAAAGAAGTGATTATTCCTTTCTATTTGGCACTGATGAGGCCACAACTGAGTATTGTATCCAGGTTTGAGCTCCCCACTACCAAAAAAAAAAAAAAAAAAAAAGTGATCAAATTGGAGACAGTCCAGCAGCGGGCAACAAAAATGAACTGGGGTCCAGGGCACATGATTTATGAGGAGAGGCTGAGGGAGCTAGGATTGTTTACTCTGTAGAAGAGAAAAATGATGGGGGATTTGATAGCAGCCTTTAACTATCTGAAAGGCAGTTATAGAGAGGATAGAGCTACGCTGTTCTCAGTGGTGGTAGATGACAGAACTAGGAGCAATGGTCTCAAGTTGCAGTTGGGGAGGTCTAGGTTGCATAGTAGGAAAAACTTTTTCACTAGGAGGGCGGTGAAGCACTGGAATGCGTTACCTAGGAATGTGGTGGAATCCCCAACCTTAATCCCTGGCTGAGATGGATGGTTTAGTTGGAGTTGGTCCTGCTTTGAGCAAGGACTAGATGACTTCCTGAGGTCTTTAAACCTTTAACTTCCATGATTCTATTTGCATCAAGCAATGGGAGACTGATAAAAACAGAGAGTGGAGAAGAGCATTTATTAATGTTTTAGTTCCCACAAAACCCAGCAAAAGAGATATGCTTTAAAGTGAAGCTTCTTGCCAAAGACAGAACCTTCTTTCAGTAGAAGTATCACTTTCTGTCTTCTTGAGGCTATCCTTTTAAATCCATCTGTTACTGGCACCCATGTCCTATTTAAAATTGGCAGACCACCTTCTGAGCAGGCTCTCTTCTATCTTAACACAGATGGCCTGAGTGTAGGCATGCCAGAGAAGCCATTTGCTCATCGTGCTTCAGCTTTATGGGCCAGATTACCATCCAAGAAAACCAAAATGGCAATCTCTATGTAGCATGTGTGCCACTAGAGTTAAAGGAATATGCCTTGACTAACCCTTTGTTTAATTATCAGAGTTTTGCTAAATTAGCAGAACATGATTAATGATCAAAGTCCACAAATAGCTTCCATTCTGCTGAGGTTCTGGCACTGATGAACCAGTTGGTTTTTCACTGGGGGAGGAAAAAATGTAATGTAATGAAGTCTCTATCCCTAAAGAGATCAATAGTCATTCAGCATACAAGCCAAATATCCTGCTGAATATGTCAGCCAGGTGCAGATGTCAGCTGTACAACTCTCCATAACTTTTGTGTGAGGCAAGCCAGAACATGGTTTCTATGGCTTTTGGGGACACTCTGAATTGTGAATGTTTTTTACCATGGTTGATTACAAGAATATTTAACCATTGGTAGCACCTGCTGTAGAAACACAGGACATGTAAATAGTGACAGACCAAGTATTATTAATGGAGACAACAGAGGAAGTCTCTTATGATCTGTCATCCCTGCAGCTAGAATCATTCAGGCAAATTTGGGGCTAAATGGCTCAGAAGACTCACTCCGGTCAGCATAAAATTTGTCCTGTTATTTATATGATGAGGGCACAATATGAGCAAAACAATATTCCGGTTCCATGAAAGTAAATTCACAGCCCCATTTTGGAAGCAGTAACGACCTTGCAATCCCTTAGGTTTCAATCACCCTTTAAAACATTAGCTGGGCCATGGATTCTCAAGAAGAAGAAAGGTCTTACAGTTAAGGCACTGAACCAGCACGTCAGATGTGAGTTTTATTCTCAGCCTTCCTTTGTGACTCAAGCAAGCTATTTAGAGATGATATATCCTTGCTTCTCAGAGGTGTTGTAAGGATAAATGTATCCTAGAAAAGCCTGTAAATCCATAAACATCCTACTATTCTGAGACACACAAAAGCATTCAGAGTTGATTTGTGCGGAAAGATGAGTAGGAATGTGATTCTTAAGCTCCCTCAAGTCCATGGGAGGCTTTCCATTGAATTCAGTGGGCTTTGGGTCCAGTCCTAAAACAACTTAAGGGCAAATTTAGTTCTCGCCTAATGGCATGGATGGTTACCCCAGAGATGGAACACACCTGTTATGACTACCATCCTAAATAACCTCCTTTGATACTTGGAAGAATGCCCCTGTTTGAGCATGTAGTGGTCTCCAGAGACATGAATAAAAGCACAAGTTTAGTTTTTGTTCTTTTCACACAGGCCCAAATTATTGTTCATGCTTAGTATTCCTGAGATTTGATCAGTCATCAGTAAAAGAAATTGCACCTGAGGATGTGTTCAACTCTAACAGTAATAATTCCTTCCCTTAGGTAGGTAGGATGTGTTTTTATCTGTAGGCACTTCATCTCATCAGGATGAAGTGGACCTGAAAACATTCTGGCTGCTTAAGACGCTAGCAAAATTACAAATGCTATAATTGCATGTTCATGTCCTTGTTACCTGAAATCCTGCAATACAATCTGGCATTTCTGAGACAGAATAAGAGGAAATATTTATTAATGATATTCTTAGGCCAAGTGACACTTTTGTCTAACTGTAACTGGCAGTGAAATGTGAGTAGCTATTCTGAAATAAATGCAATACACAACAATAGTAAAACCTATCTACCATGCCGAGATAAATAATCCAACTACAATCCTGACGAAAGTATCCTTCAAAATATTGATACATTTGCATCTTTACTGACAATTCACAACTAGAACTGTACTATTAAGTTTGTCAACAGGGCTGGGTTTTTTATCCCCTCTGGCTACAAAATGCTGTTAAGGAATCACTCAGAAATATGTGCAGTTAGATAACTAATCGGCACTTGCTTTATCGTTTTTGCCATTTGTTCGCGCTTTGGCGTTTTCACTTTTCTCCCCGTGTAGGGCAAATAGGCTCCTAATAGGTTTGATAAAACCAAGGACTGGTCTATGCTAGAGGAAGACAGTGTAGTGTAGACACTTCCTAAGTCATCTAAAGAGGTTTTCAATCAATCTAGTTAAAGTGCTTCTACCCCAGAAGAATTCGTACGTTGACCTAGCTGTAATTAGGGTGTGCTAAGTCGACTTCACTGCATTGCATAAGAAGTGAAATTGCTTTGATAGCCTGGAGCCTGGAGGTCCATTGAATTTTTAAGTGTAGACCAGGCCTAAGACTCCACTTTAACTTAACTTTAACTTTAATTATTTCCACAAATTAGGTTTGTCCTCTAAATACAACAGTAAGCAACAGAGACTCGCAGTAAAGAATCAATTGTTCATTATCTCCTCTTCCTCAACTCAGTACTCAAAATGCCATCAATAAAGCAGTCCATATAAGTCTCTGTAGGATGAAAGCATAAATTCATCAGCATATGATCCTTCATCCTTGCTTAACTAGCTACATTAATGTGAATTCATGGCCTTAAGATGAATAGGTTAGTGCTTTCAGTAATCCACTCAGAACAATGCATTCTTTAGCATCCAAACTGTTTTTCTTAACTCCCTAAATACCAAAATGCACTGATGTTTCAGAGAATGCGTAATTGCCTTCCATGCCCGCGTGCAATCTTTACTTCCCAACATACCTTGAACTCACGTGTGGCAGTTCAGGGCAACTATCTCTGCATTTTCCCCCCACATGGTCCAACAAGGGCACCCTTCGAGGCTCCCGGAGCCTCAGCTATCACTTCTTAGATAGAGATCAGCACTTATCTTCCTCCTTTCTGGAATTTTTCCAGGCTGTGCAGTTCCCTGCTTACACTGTGATACCCACAGCAAGCCAGACAACCTAAAAGACCAGCATCTGCACTTTGCTTTCTCCCCAAAGGCTTATAAACAGTGAAACTGCCCACAGTTATACGGTACCACATGGCTCTTTCTTTCTAAGGAAGCACATTTATTCTTAAGGTGAAAACATTACAGACACAACATATTCAAAGCTATAAAAGAACACACATGCTAAAGCCCTTCCTGTTGGTCACCCCAATTCAAAGCTATAAAAGAACACACATGCTAAAGCCCTTCCTGTTGGTCACCCCAATTCCATCCTCAAGTTCTGGTAGGTGTCATTCCAAATGGAGGGTCCAACCCTTCCCCAAAGATTAAGGGGCCCCCTTAGTCAGAAGGGGTCCATTTACTGGACACAAAGGAGACCCTGAGGCAGTTTGAACTCAGGCTGTTTGTTCAAATGTCCTGTCTTTGTCTGGCCTCTAGAGAACCCAGTTTGAACCAGAACCAGTATATGTGATGGCGCCTTTCGGGACATGGGATTATTCCCCAACTGTCTTAGTTCCTGGAAGGCTGTATTGGCCTCCCCCAGAGAATTCTACAGAGCCCCTGGTCCACAATGACACACAAATTTAACTGAGTAAGATCTCCTAAAACACTTAGTCCTTGCACCAGAAAGCTTTAAAATCTAAATAGACAAATGGTGTGAGAAAGGAAGCACTATTATTCCCATTTTATCTCCTTTTCCCAAATGGGAATCTGAGGCACAGAGTGGTAAAGGCCTCACCCAAAACCATTGACACCAATGAGCTTTGGATCAGGCTGTAAGTGACTTGCCTAGGAAGTTTGTGGCAGAGTCAGGGATGGAGTCTGAGAATCTGAAATTCAATAGGAATTATGCACCTAACTCCCTTAGGCTTCTTTAGAAATCCCAACCTAAGCACAGAACTACTGAGTTCCAGAAGAGCGTGGTAACCACATATCTATCCTGCCTCCATTCATTCATTCATATTTTTTGTGCTGGCCGTGCTTGGGCGTATGGTTACATATGTCGATGGAAAGCCTTCTAGCTAAAAATTTAATCAAATATTACTTTACAAAGAAATGGTTTTTGAAGATTAGTAATTAGCTGAATAGTGAATCTTACTAACTTGCCATATGCTGTTGCATTTGTGGGTTTTTTGCAATAGTTTTATTTTCCATTCCAACTGGAAGAAAAGCACAAAGACACTATTGAGTATGTATAAATCATGATAAAACACAAATGGAGTCAAAACAAATTCATGTTCCTCTAAATTTCCCTTGTCCACAGGACATGCTGCTAGTTTATTCAATCAACAAAAGTCTCATCACTCACAATGAAGGAGTTAATTTCTGTGACCCAAATATGGAGACCCATTTTAAACTTGCTGAAAATTGCTTTTTAATCCTAGCTCTCGAGGATTTTGTTTGAAACCATCTGCTGTGCACTCTGGGTACACTATTTCTGCATGCAGAATCACTATACTATAGACCTTCTTTTGTGTACTCAATATTTTTCAGCACATTCCTGAAATAAAATCCATAGTTTTAATACTTTCATTTGTGTTTTCTGACTTCATGCACAGATTAGAAAACAATCATAAAAGTCAAAAGCAATTATAAATGCATATCAAGGGCAAATAGGATCGCACATATTTTTCCTTATCCATATTTTGAAGTAAATCTAAAATATAGATATATATTCAGACTCTGATTCAGGAAAGCATCCTTATTCATGAGAGCTCTTACTCATTAGGAAGTGCTTACTTCTCACTGGAGTCAGTGGGACTCAACCACATGCTTAATTTTAATTCTCTGAATAGAGACGGATTTAAGCAAATGCTTTTCTGAATGGGATGTTTGGAAGGTAACACTGAAATGCACCATAACTGGAGCCAGGTACATATAATAAAATAAATGTTTGCAGCTACTCACTTGAATTTTTCAATTATTTATTTTCACACCCTGTGTGAACCCTTTTTACATTTGCTTTCTGGAAACATTTGTGCCACTGAGTTTTATTTGCACAAATGCTGGCGGAGAGTGAATTTTAAAGTCACACCCAAGTACATTTGGGAAACAGAATTCTAAATTGGCATGTGCACGAGCTTGGTTCGGAAAGGTTTAGTCACAGCAACGCCATACCATGGTACCTCCCTGACCAGCTAACTGAAAGAGTAGCCTCACCCAGTCACAGAGCACTGTTTGCATGGGATTAATTCATAGCGTTCAACAATAACAAAAATGTAATGTGGTCAGCAATAAGTACATTGGAGAAATTGCTGTCTGTCTGCAAATGTTCTAAGAACAGAGATGGCAAATTATTTGCTTTGTTCTAATCATAGCAGGTGCAAGTGCAATTAATTTCGGTGAAGAGAGCCAGCCTTTGGTCTGTGCCAGCTCCCCGTCAGTCTCATGCGAGCCTGCGAGACCGAGACCAGATCCTCAACGGTATTGAGGCAACTAAATCCCATGGTTGGATGCCTAAATACCTGTGAGGATGTGGACCAAGGAGACAGATGAGCTAGGATGCTGGCCCTCTGCACAGGGATTTATATCACCCACATGTGCATTGTCATAAACAATAAGCAACTGGCATGCAGGGTAGGTAGACAGGAATATACAACTTGACTCTATGACCACAATACTCAATTGCCTAAATGAAGACAGAATTCCATCTTCTTTGATGCATTGTTCCAGCACGTGAGCAATCAGTGCTGGAAATGATTAATATACAGGAGAGATGTACACATGCAGATGTTAGAAGAATGGGGGGGGGGGAGACGACCAAGCAAATCATTTCATTTCAGTAATAACAGATGTTGGAGCTCCATTCTGCAGCCATGTAACTTTTAATACGAAATGGCTTTCAGAGTGAGGGGGCGGGGGCATGGAATCAACACCAAATTACCCATTTATTTCAGCGTTTTCATGTTAATGAGATCCTGTATCATTTTGTCTTTACAGTAGTCCTTCTCTAATAATCCACTGAAATGAGTTTTTTGTCTTCCGTGTCAGTGAAAGAGAATCAGCTGTTTTAAAATGTCTGCCGGTAGAGACAAATTACGCTCTCAAGGCAGTGTAAACTAGAGTGATGCCACAGGAACCTGAGGAGTTGCTCTGGATTTATGCTGGCTTAATGGAGCAGATTCAGGTCCTATTACCTTTCCTTAAAGTGGCTGGCCGATGCATGCCCTTACCCTACTGAAGATCACTCCTCTGATACCAGGGTGTGAGCCGGCCTCTGAAAGTCCCCAGAATACAGGGATCAAAAACACAGTTTACAGTCTCCTTTGCTCCCCCATCCATTCCTGTGCTCAGCTCAGGGACGGCCTGACAGAGTTGCCCACAGTAAACCTTCTACCAGCATAGTAATGTTGTTTAGGAAGGGTGATTTTGCCTTTTACCACATGTTAATACCAGCAAAACCCTAGCATAATACAACTGATGCCAGCAGGAGAGTGCTCTTGTTGATATAACTTATTTCATTAGGGGAACAAGCATAAATTGCAGCAGTACAGCATCAACGTTCTTTTGCTGGTATAACCGCATCTGCACTGAGGGTTTTCCCGGTTTCGCTATTCTGGCCAACCCTTTCTAGTGTAAGCAGCTGCAGCTTCAGGGCTGTATCTCTTCACTGAGATTTGAATGATCGTAGGTGCCATGTTTCAGCTCAACACAATGGGAATCACAGGGTCTCTTGTTTGTTTTTTCCAGGTCGATTGGATTTGAGACTTTACCTCTAGTAGAATCTATCTGCCGATAGGGCTTGAGTCTGATGTTGAGTGAGGATTCTATTGTGCCTCTCAATCAGCTTGTTTGCCCAGGCTGTTTTAAGTTCCATTAACTTGTTTCTTTGGGTCACTTAAACCTGGACTATTTTTAGAAATACCATCAATATATAAAAGCCATTCAAGCCTGTTAGACCTCCCCGCCCCCCCAAGGTATTAGAAGTAAAATCTCTGGGGGTATAACTCCATTGGCTGCAAGGGAGTTACATCAGCAGAAATCTGGTCCTTCATTTTCACTGGATAATATTTAATTGATCTAGTTCAACTCCCGAGGATGTGCCTAAAATACTGGTTGATAGATTTATAGTCTCTGACTGAACACGCACGTGCATTTGTCCAGGTCTGCACTGTCCTGAGCTTCTTCCCAACTTGCAGTCTGGACACCAAGGCAGTTGAGATGAAAGTGGGGGAAAACAAAGCTATAGCACTACCTTAGTGAGCTGCTGCGTGATTTTAATAGGTCTATCCCCACTCCGCAGTCAGTGTTTGCAACAGCGGGCCCTGAGGTGGTATTAGGAATACTTAAATGTGAGGTCATATTCTCAACTGGTGTAAACTTCACGGAGAATCTGGCTCAGGGCCTCTATAGTCACAATAAGGATGTGAAGTTGACACTAAAGTCAACAGAATAACTCTAGACATAGCTGAGATATGGCCTTGGATTTCCAAGCCGCCTGTCAACTTTGTGTTAGCTGTACTCAGTCCTGCGCCTTGTGTATACTAGAGATTTGTCCTGATTACAGGCGTCAGGACAGCCACATGCATGGAAACCCTTCCTGTAGATAATGCTACTCACACCGATGCGCTTCCACTGGTTTCAAGCAAGGGTAAGAGCCTCCCGTGCAAAGAGTGGCTTTGCCCATCTGCACTACGGGTTCTACTAACACAACTCCAGCAGTGTCTGGAATTGGGCAAAGTGTAAACAAAGTCCTACTCACCCTCAGCCCCGTCTTTTCTTTTCCATCTCCCTGCAGCCTCTGAGGTACACTGATGAGCTAACCAGGCATGAAATGGGATTTACTGAGTGCCAGAATTGTGCATTTCACTCATTCTGGATGCTTTTAAGTCACTATCTTTTAGTCATAAAATCCCTAGAAATTTGGTATCAATGAACTACTGTATATCTCTGAGTAACTCTTTGATAGGGTTTATGGTCCATTGAAGTATGGCTGGCAATCATTTCTCTTTTCTCCATTCATGAAATGTCTGCAGAAAGATGAGCTGAAAGCAATATCCCGCCTAGGAAAAATGAGGGGGGTGTCTACCTTTCTGACGTTCCCTCCATTATAGAGATCTATGTATATAGTAATAGAGTTCATTCCTGAAAACTGGGATGCTTTCTAAGAAAGAATGGGCCATCGAGCAGCTATAAGAAACCACATCCACTGCTACGTGTTTTAGTCAGGGGTGGGGCATTCACCCAGACACACACTGCCTCTGATGCTACACAAATATTTGCAAGAAAATTGCACTATTAGAAATTCTGCAATAATTCTTACTTATATACACTGGCTCCAGTCAAAGCTAACAGCAGAAGCTTATCTTCACTGACTCCCCTCCTCGACACCCCTGGCTTGAGAAATAACCACTGTTCGAAGGTCAAAGAACCTGAAAAGTTTTTTGACACCTGTTTCTCCCATCTGACCTAGTCTAGGTTCCTGGTAAGCTCTTGCAGAATCCAATATGTCCTACCTTACCCTGTCCTGTAACCTTCTGTACTGAGGCAGAGTGGTCTCCCTCTACGTTTGAGTGTGAGGGCCTGCTACACTCCCCCTGGTGGGTGGAGCCAACCAGCCTGCCCCCTGTCAAAATCAGAGGGGCATGGCAGGAAGTATAAAAGGTGGCCCCGCCTGCAACTCTTACTCACTTAGGCTGGAGCCAGGGAAAGAGGCAGATGTCTCCAGTCTGATTCAGAGCTGAAACTGTATTGCATTAAGCTGTATAGTGCCCTGCCCCAGAAGTGACTGCCATGGCCTGTACATGCTAAGAGATGGAGGAGCCTGGGATTATGGAGCCCTACACCTGGATTGTGGTAGGAAGTAGCCCAGGGAAATCAGCTGTAAGTCTATTTGTGCCACCGGAGAGCAATTCCCTTTGTTTCAGTAGGACACTTGCTGACCCTGTGGTGGAATCATCTGCCACTGTCAGAGGCCTGGGCTGGGACCTGGTGGAGGAGGGGGGACCTGGTCTTTCTATCCCTTTTGCACACCTCTGGAGTGGTGATCTACTGCCTCTTGGCCAGAAGGCCTGTGTTGTGGTTTGTGACTTGCACCAGCTAAAGGCTGTGAGGGCCCAGACTGTGCTGCTTGGCTTCCCTAGCCAGGAGTCTTAACCTAAAGACTGCTCATTGCTCTGCCCTGCCCTAAGGCTCAGAGCCCAGGCTGTGATGGGCATCTCCCCAGCAGGGCAGCTTGGGCTAACACAGTGATTCTCAACCTGTGAGCTACTTGCAGCCTAATCATCACATGGTGAGCTACTTGCAGCCTAATCATCACAGGCTCTAGGACATCCTCAGGCCTATATAAGCAGAATCTATATTGTGTGCGGCCCATGCTGGTAAATAAGTTAAGAACCACTGGACTAGATCGCTTACCGCTTTGTACTGTCAGTTGCTGATCCCAGCAGCTCCTGGCAACCTTTCTGCTGGCCTCCTGGCTGGAACGTTCTTGGCCCTTCTCTCTGCACTGTGTACCTTCCTTATTCCCTCCACAGCATTGGATTCAGCAGTGGGTGAGGCTGCAAGAGCAGCTGTGACTATCACCAGGGACTGAAAATATGAGACAAAACTTTCTGTAGGTAGGGCTGGAGGCATGGTAGGAATTGCAGGTTAAGAAGGAAGTACCTGGGGACATGCTGAAAGTGAAATTTTCCAGCCATTTTGGAGAGTTGTAGGGGCAAAAGAGACTACAGACCTTGAAATGAAGGTTTAGTTGGAAGGATGTAGGAAGGTTCCAACCATTATTTTCTTGTAACCTGGTTCATTTTACCCTAGTTCTAGAGCTAATCAACCTTTATCTGACTAATGGCCACAGTGGAGAGCATGCTTAGCCACTCCTAATAGGAAATATGTAGTGGCATAGCCTGGTTGATTTCTTATTGACAATACTATTATGAGCTCTAATGCAAGTATTGCTATGTGGGGAGCTTTATATCTGTATGAATATAACTGAAGATTTAAAAAGCATTTATGGTAGATACAGCCAACGCTTGTTAAAATGGATAGCATTCTATTGCCTTCCAAACAAACTAGACTAACACAGCTACCCCTTTGGATATTGCCTTCAAGGGGACGATATTGGAGTTCAAGTGAAATGCTGGGCATTCAAAATTCTTAACTGACCAATGCGCAGCTTCATTCAGGGTCAGGCCAAATATGTTCTCTTAGACAGTTATGTTTGTGTAATGGTATTTTCTCCCTCCAACCTAAAACACTTAAAGATTTATTTTTAGCTACTTAATTTTATTTGTACTGGCTTGTTAATGTTTCATTTCTCATTTTTAATGTACAAATTCTAAGCTTAACTAACTCTTTGATGCAGTCAAGTTCTCTGTAAACATTCATACTTAAAACTCATGCCATTGAAAAAGTGTATGGGAGCCTAAGGGTTAATCTTCTTTTGCCAAGAGTGGAAAACTTAACCCTGCTATTTACATCCTGAGGGACAGACAGGTTTTTCCTGTCTGGGGCTTTCATGAGGGCATTTGAGGTAAAGGATCCATGCGTTAACAGGTGGGTGTGGAATATGACATTTTTCTTAAATGTGCTTTTCAACATTTGTCCTTTTGTAAGCAGGCTCCTTAATGGGGACAAATAGTGTGAAGGAAAATCAGGAAAATGCAAATTTGGTGCTTATTTTAGTCTAATCAATCTCTGTAAGGCTCTCGTATCTTACCAAGCATGTGTTTAGGAGGGTAATTATTATAATTGATTAATGCAAAAATCTTATTCTTAGCTTGCATGCAGCATTTAAAGAGTTTTCAGCCACTCCCTCTGAGTCACATGGTTCAAAGGTAGCAGAGAGAACTTTGAAAGGGTTTCCAGACAAAATTTCAGATGCTTTATCCTAAATTGTAGCCTTCAAAAACCCCACCCCCTAAGAAACCTGCCCATATTTGCAGGTACCAGTCAAATAACTGCATATATGGGCAAGTCCTTGGGTGACGGTATATGTTTCATAGCACTTTTAGGTGCCAGGGTTTAGAATGTTAGCCCTTGATATGTACTGTGCTCTAGAACTTGGCCAAAAGTCTTTACGTTCCAGCTCTACTCGTAATAAATTGTACTTGCCTAGCTCTTTCAAACTGGTATCATCTACTTGCAGAGACTATGTGCAAACACTGCATAGTTTGGGGCTCACTCTGTTATGCAGTTGATGAATATAGTGCCCCAATTCTGCCCATACTAGAATATTAGATGCACAGCTTAATCATACCACAAGAATTATCATAGGCACGTGGAAACCAACAAAACTGGTATGGTTACTATCCTAGCAAACATTTCTTCACCTAATATCCAGTGTCAGAATGCAGCCAGCAAACTGATCATCAAGATGAAGCAAATTCTACCTTTGCTGTTATTCAGAGAACTATGGGATGCACTCTCCCATGGACTGCATAGCAGAAATTCATCTGGACAATGCTGCAAGCTTTCCATCCAGCTGATAATAGCAAAAGTTCAGGCTCCTGGAATGGGAGAGAGCATCAGCCAGTACCAGGAACCCCTACTTTCATCATCCAGTTGGATGAATGACTACTTGGCTTTCAGCTCGCAAGCCACTTCTGAAGTATGTGGTTCGGATGTGGTGTGGTTTGTTGTGCCAAGACAGACCATGCCTGGGACATCCAGGGCAGTCCACTGCTTCTGCAGTGCTGTGGAGGATGCTCCACACGTGCTCGATAATTGCTCTTTTCATCTTGGGCTCTCCAGAGGTCTTCTCACTCAAGACAATTTGGCTTTTGGTTTACTGTGCCTTACCCACATGTAATCAATATATGGCTTCTTTTGGTCAAGTGTTTCAAAGGTCTTAATCCCTAATGATATGAGGCTCACAACAAGCCTACAAACTATATAAGTTCTATTAACTAGCCTAAGTGTTCCCCATTTTACATATGGGGGAATCCAAGGCAGAGAGCTTTATAACTTGCCCATGGTAACAGAGTGGATCTGTGGCAGACCTAATAACAGAATTTGTTTCCTTACCTCCAGGCCTCCATTAGACCTTGCTTCCCCTCCTTTACCTTGGAACATTTTAAAAAGTGATGCATACACTTACCCAGCCTGCAGCACTCCGGAGACGACATGTTAGTCCACTGATCCACCATTGCACCCCAGTTGAAAGGCCTCTTTCTTCCACACTTAATCTAAATCTTTTACGTTCTTGTACCGTGCTGCAACAGGCACAAAAGCTCCCTTCAACTGCAAAATATCTGTCCAATCCAGTCTGTGGTAATGTACAGCTAATTAACAGCTTGCTCCATTGCACTAACAGATTGTTCACACTCCTTGCTGTCTCTGAGGTAGGGTTAATGTTCAGGAAAACAGGGACCAAGAGAGTTAATTGTGGTACACTTAATATGCTAGTGTGACAACTCAGAGCATCAACCTCTGAAGGAGATCGCTTTGCGGATTGTTGAGCTTTCCAAAACGTTGGGCTCCATAATTAAGTCCATGTGACTCAAGTGGCTTTGAAATGGAAATGAATAGGATTTCTGGCTCCTCTTCAAAACAAAGCCTGTATTGCATAATTTTTAAATTGTTCAGGGCCTGTCCTGTTCCTTTTCACTTTGGGGGAGACTTTCAGGAATGCTAAAGGATTTAGGAGCCTAAATCCAATTTTTAATTCTTGACCCATCATCTCTGAAGCCTGCAACCACTACTCTGGCCCCATCATTACACACAAACAGCTCTTGCCCCAGTCAGCTCAGCGTGTGTGCAAATAGCCAGAACAGAATGATGTGCTTCGTTGACTTCTATCTCCACAAAGGAGCAGTTAGTTAAAAGGCGTTGAAGCTCATCCACAGTAATTGGCCCCTTCATGCTGCTTGTTGCCCTTGTTCCACCAGAAGACTAATTGGCTTCTCTCCTGTACAACGGAATGATGCTACAGCTGCTGGCTTCTGAACTGTGTCTATCCAACAATCTTGGTTTAGACTTGGACTTTCTCTTTGGATGGTTCCGCCATCTTGTTAGCACCAGAGGCAGACTCAGCTACCTAGAGAGCCTTCATTCCACATCCTCTGCAGGGTGAGTTCCATGGACCAATATCAATTCCATGGGGAAAAGACTCCGCTCCTTCAGGATACAGATGGAATTTCAAGCTGCAGGACTCTGTTTACATCCCAGGCATCTGGTGGCATCAGGCACTCAGACACTACAGTGACATGCAACATAAAAGCATTTGGATCGACGCATCAGCTAAGTGCCCAGCTGCTGTGAGTTCTCAGAGCTCTCTTGTTCATCTGGATGACACGCAGTTCCCTTTCGGCTTTAGTATTGTTGTGAGAAATCTTAGCTATAAGAATAAGGCCTCTCATAAATTGTTTATGAGTTCTGTGGGCCAAGACATTTAACATCCCAAAAGGGGCTGTTTAGAAGCAAGCACCTGGTTCTGTATGTGTGTATAAAGCTACACGTTTCCTATCTTTTAATATGCTGCCATGTATGCTTTCTTTCAAAAACAAGAGTTCATGGTGTTTACAGAAATACCATTCTTACAAGTGACTGACTCCTTCAATGCTGCAGAGATGAATGCTGTGTAAGTAATTGATGTCAATCTCCAAAAGGGAGTATTGTTGTTTATCTTGATATGAGAAATTCAGGTCTGAAGGATAAATTATAACTGCAAGATGAACTAGAGACAAGCTTTAGTTTCTTTTATTAGATCACTCATTTATCTAGCCAAGGTAACTCTGAAAGGGATCAAGTTAAGAATCACACGTCATAATATTTCCATACTCTTACTAGTGCAATTTGAGATTATTAAATGTGATAACATCTAAAATCTAATTTCTTTCTATTATCAGTTGCTCTTTATGCAGTTCATTCAACTAACAAATAAATATACAATGGCCACTAGAGCTGACAGAAACATTTTAAAAATTGCACAAAAGATTTCAAAATTGCATAGCTGTTTCCATTCTATCAAATTTTCCCAACACTTTTATAGATGTTGTTATGAAAATGTCATTGATGTTATCAACATTTGATTTTAAAAAAAGAGGATTTTCCTTAAACGAAAATGTTTGGGATAAAATGTCATGAACACTTCCACAAAGAAATTGAGAATTTTTGAAAATAGTAATTTTTTTTTCCTGGCATTTTTCTTTTTCCTTTTGAAAACCATTTTATGATAGAAACTCTTTACTATCAGTTTTATTTTTGTTTCCAGCCCATTTCATTGTCCCAATTATCATTCAAGTGAGTTGGGGGTAGAGGGGGGAGGAAGATAGATGTATTTACAGCTCTGCAAGAGTTTTATTCACATTTTGGGAAGAAGTTCAACTTTCTTGGTCTTTCAGATGCTTTGGGTTTTCCCATTCCTATACACATTACTCTCCACTACTTTAGTCAGGTAGCTATCTAAGCTGTTAGCCATTTTTACTGCTTCGTGGAAAAACAGGGGCTCTGGGGAAATAAGAACAGCCAGGTAAGCCCCACTCACACATACCCCTCTTCCCTGAAACACTGTTGAAACTTCTAGACTTACATTGTAAAACAATCTCTCATTCACTTTTCCAACAAGTCATAGGGTGAGGGACAGTTGCCTTCATCCCATTTTTCTGAATTATTTTAAAGGATTAATGTAGTGTAGCTAGTACACTGTAGAGGGAATTGCATAATGGCTCTTTGTGCTAACTCGTACTACACCAACTTTTGACATCTTCTGTTTCAGGACCCCGTTCGGCAAGATGCTTAACTTTAAGCATAGGAATAGTCCTATTGATTAAGCACATGCATACCTTGCTGAATCAGGGCCAAATAGATCTGGCTTGGAAGGAAGGGTAAAACTAATTTCTTTAAGAGAAATACATTGATACTGTCAGTACCCATCCCACAAATCATTCAAAACCTTGGCAAAGCACTTTTGTTCAAAACATACCTTTTGGGTATCTGAGTAGAGCATGATATAAATGCCTAGATAGCATGGCTGTTATATAGCATAATGATCTGCCTGCAACATCTGTACCTGATGTATGATGTGTGACTTAAATGCCTTATTTTCCCAAATAGACAGCACACCAAGTTTATTTGCTAAAGGGAAATAAACATCTGCCTTCAAATACAGAACTATTTAAAGAGCTTCTCAAAATGTATGGTGTGTGAGGTACTGTTTCATCTGGTCTTTTGTAAGCCAGATGAATGTCCCTCAGATTTAGAAAACAAATCACTGGCATATGGTCTCTGAAAAGACAGCAGATGTTTAAAACAAAATAATGCACATGTACCTGTTAATAGGTTCCCCCAGCAAGTCTAAACACCAACCAGGCCACCGGGAAATCAAATATCCAGAGGTGGCTACTCACTCAGGTAGGAAAAGATCAGCACGGGCTCATAACTAACACCAATCATTACCCTGTGCATGGAGACTTTTGTCTGTCTAATCACAGAAACAGATCTACAAACCATTGGAACAAGCAATTGCCCAGTCACATGTAAATGAGAACATTTCCCAACTTCCATCCTCCCTTTTGCTTTTCTTATCAAATAGGCTTGGCTGGAGGGAGCAAGTGCACTGGATGACATGAAAGCTCAACAAGGGAATTAAATGATTATGCTTGCGTTCAGGATTGACCAAAATAAAACTGAAAGGTGCAAAGTGTGCGATTAGTGTCATGTACACCTGTCTCTAGTGATAAACCTCACAACCTTCTACTGCATGCCTCACAATGCACCCAGCATGTATGTGTAAGGACCCAGCAACAAAATAACTGTGCTAATGATACAATCCACTCCTGAGGTACGTATGGGAATGAGAACAAGGGGATCAACAGCGCCAAGTGACAGTTCAGTTAACTTTGATCCCAATGTTGATGGGTTGAACAGATAGCTAGACTCATGTAGCCTGTACTTTACAGGCATCAGTTGATTTCCCATGGGTTGGTTGCCTGAACGAGGATTGCATTATGAGGCCTTAAAAGAATATAATACTCTCCTTGTTTAGTCACACACAACACAGCTGACCAGATCCTCGTCTGGAGTAAATTAGTACAGTTCCACTAACTTCAATGGAGGTATGCTGATTTACAGCCCCTGAAAATCTGTCCCTGTGCTATTTTTCAGCCGAAGTGCTTTAGCCTAGAAGCAGCTGATCACACAAAAGAGCATGACCGCAAAGAACTAGTGATATTTTTAAGCAATAAAACACAAGAGGCAGTGAAAGCTTGGAGTTATTTCAGCTTTAGGTGCAGCCTGAGGCATGAAGCTGAGGGAGTTCAACCTTCCTGAGAACAGCAACGCATCCCTAGAAACTGGATGGCCAGTATGGTGAGATATCTGTTGTTGAATTGCCGTGAAAAAATAAATAAATAAAGGAAAGGCCTTTTTCGCTGCACATTTAATACAGATTACTAATTTGGGATTGGTGATTTGATTCCACTAGGAAACAGAATCCTCATGCCATTAAAGCATTTCATTTAATTTCACTGCTGTAGGCGGAGGGCTGTAGTGAAAGTATGTCAAATGGCTAAAAGCTACAACAATCTATGGCAAAAACCCTCTGTGCAAGTTAATACTTTGAGTCGCCAGCCCACCACGTGTGGATTAAAGCAGTTGGAAGGAACAGACAATAGGCATTGAAGAGGGCCACCACACTGATGCTGTATTATGGCAAATGCAGAGCTCTGCCATATTGCCTTTATTTGGAGGCCACCCTATTCATCGTGCAAAAATCGGGTGGAGAGGTCACTAGAATCAGAGACATGAGTCCTAGCTCTGCCACTGACTTCAGCTGTGCGTTTATCACTTAATCATCTCTCCACTTCCCACCCTGTATTTGAGACCTCTAGACAAAAAATGCTCTATAAATCCTTCATGTTGTTAATTATAGTGTCTGTTTAGTCTGAACTCATCCTGAATGCTTAGGAATCCCATGAAAATTTGCACCGGTAAACTCAAGCGGTGCAAAGTGTCTGTTCACGAGTAGCCCCTGCTGCCACAGCCTGTAGTAACTTAGTAAAGTTTTCCTGGGGCAATTTACTGTGTCAGGCAGGACATTTTAGCTGGTGCTCAGCTTTTCACGGCAGTTTTGATAACATTCTGCTATGTGGCATGCAGGCTCTCGGTTCCCACAGCCGAGAGCTAATTCCAAGAATACAAACTTGCTGGGTCACTGTGGTGGTACGAGGTAGTGTTGATTTTTAGAAGGAATGTGCTTGCAAGCATTTACCGGGCATAGCGAGACTTCTGGCATGTTTAATGATGCATCTTGTCATTTCTGCCTAATGGGCCTTGTTATGTGTGCCTAATGATTACATTCAAAAGTGCAAGCACAGCTCCTTACCAATATTATGTCAAGAATAATTTAATTACTACAAATGATGCATCTGGGTATGCATAAAAGTAGGTGTTGATTTTAAACGTTTCCCTCCACCTTTCCCTTGAAACAAAAAAAAATTATTTGCTGAACTTCCTGAAGGCCGTCCTCATTACCAGTCAAACATACTCAGCAGAAGTTGACCCTAAAAAATTTCAGCGGTGCTATTTTGGGTGCTGCTCAGTCAGTTGGGTGTAACAGGAAAACTTTCTCTTGTTATTCCTAGCCAATGCAGAAAAGCATAGGGCCTGCTTCAGAGCTCACTTCTTTTGGCATACATCAAGAGCAGCTCCAATGAAGTTAGTGATGTAGTGCAAGTCAGAGCAGAATTAGACTGACGGTACTTTCTCTGTAGAAACATTGGAGGGGGAGGTGAAGTTCATAAACAGAACAATAACAGGAAGTGAAAAAAGTTGACACATTTTTAGTCTTAACCCCACAGATACTCAGGTAATTTTATTCACATGAACAGTCCAATTGAGTTGAACAGACTAACTGCTGTTAGCAGAACAAACAAGGAGGCTTGTGGCACTTTTAAAGACTAACATTTATTTATGGTATGAGCTTTTGCGGGAAATAAATGTTAGTCTTTTAAAAGGTGCCCCAAGACTCATTTGTTTTGCTGAACTAGACTGACACAGTTACCCCTTTGGAACTTATAAGCAGAGTTTCTCCTACATATGTATCGGTAGGATCAGGTCCTATTGTGCATTATATTTCTCTTTATTCAGTTCTCTCATATTTCTTTGTCTGCTACTATTTCTTCCTGAATTCTGTTGTAGTTCTCTTTTCTAGCAAATTGCTTAGTTTCCAATGTTTGGTTTTACGTACAGGAAAAAATGGTTCTCAAGGTGGGGGGGGGGGGGGGGGAGGGAGGTCATCATTCCAGAATTGTTAAAGGAGATGTTATAGGCAAGAAGCTGAGGTTTGTATTTTAAGATAAGATTTTTTGAGCTTAGAGGGGAAAAGCTAATTTCAATAAAAATAATTTTGATTGGTTGTACATTCCTCAAACGATGCAGCATAGTGCAAATTGACATTAAAAGGAAACCAAATAATTTTTTCATTTTCCAAGCCAAAACGTAATAAAGAGAACAGCAGAAATAGTGAAAACTGAATTTGATATGGAAAATGGTTCTACTGTAATGATCGAAGGCATCAATAACTGAGCTGACAACTTCCTTTTATAAAAGCCTGGCTCCAGTTCTGCAGCTAATAAGAAGGTGTTGCCCACAATGGAGCTACGCTGATTAACGCTAACTGAAGACCCAGTCTATGACTTTTAACCTGACAGCGTCTCTTTATAATACACATTAGGGGCCAGAGTCTGTCAGTTATGCAAGTGTAAATCCAGAGTAACTATGGAGCTACTGTACTACATAGTTACAATACTATAACTATATGTACAATTTCACCTTAAGTATCTGGCAGAGCTCCTATGGAAAGAACTTCCTCTGCTTTAATTACCATTGCATCTTTCCAGTTTTAACCACATGTAACGCAGTAGATAACGCAGTGCTGCATGAGGCCACAGATAAGTTTCCTATATGTCTAGTCTTTACCGTGTACTTTGGTAACAGAAAGAAGGAATTTATTTTCAGTGGCCCTGCCATTCTTATGAATCACCATGTTATAAATTAGCATTATAAAATCAGGCTGTTTTTAAGCTGCTTTCTCAGTACTGCCCTGCTATAGTGGCTCAATAGGCCTCCTGCAAAGAATCTGAATTTGAAAATCACTTTTTTTAATGTTTCCATGCTGCAGTTTTCTTTTTGATCCTGGCTGTGTGTGTATGATGCATTACAACGATCTAAGAACCTCACCCTGGCAAAGGTCATGGGTTTGTTTGAGCTATTATGCTAGGCAGACTTGTTCTTCCAAATAAAAGCAGTAATAAATCATTTGAACTTGGAGAAAAATGCAACAGAAATAATCATGACTGGCTTAATTTTCTGTATTTGACATTCAAAACTGTACTTGATGCCCTACAGACACACAAAACTTGGCATCTGCTGTGAAGAGTTTATAGTGTAAAGGATTGATTCACCTCTGCCCTACACTTCCTGCAATCACTTGCATCTGTGCTACAAAATGGATAACAATGCATCTCTTTGAAGCTGATGGCTTTCTGCACTGGTGCAACTCCTGTGCCTACATAAGGAGCAGAGCAACAGAGAATCTGTACCAATGGCCTTTGTACTGCCGAAATGTACGCATATGGGTAACGACACATGCAAATAGTCCAGTTGAACTCCACCTTCTGTGCAACTTCACTTTTCCCAGTGACTTCGAAGAGCAAAATCCATGGTATGCTCAAATTTTAAACAGTGTGCATTTTTGGTTATCCCACCCCAAAAAAGGTATATTAGAATGGGGAAAGGGCAATGAAAACAACTTGGGGTATGGAATAGCTTCCAAAAAAAGAGAGCTTAACAGGACTGGGCACCTCAGTTTAGAAAAGAGATGGCCAAGGCAGCAGGAAAGACTATGACAGAGGTCTGTAAAATAATGAATGGTACGGAGAAAATGAATAGGAAAGTGTTATTAACCCTCTAATTGAGTGCTCCCTAGTTATTGCTACATAACTTAATAAGCAACAGGTTTAAAATGAACAAAAGGAAATACGACTTCACACACCACAATACAGTCGATTTGTTGCTATGGGATGTTGCAAAAGCCAAAAGTATAACTGAGATCAAAAAAGAATGGGATCCAGCAACGGCTACTAGGCAAGAGGGCCAGAGAGACAGCCGCATACCTGTGGATGACTGGATCGCGTAAAATTGCCGCCTCTGTTCATTCCTCTGAAGCATATGGCACCGTCAGAGACAGGATACTGGGCTAGATGGACCTTTGAGTGAGAGCATTTACTAGGAAAGGATGAAAGGAAACACTGCTGGGGTCACTTTTGGTGGAAAGAAATGTTCTGCAATTTGCGCTATTCCACTATCACCTTCTCCATAAACACCAAAGAAGATGATTTTGGTGGTTTGCAGTGAGAAGGGAATCCAGGCAGAATGGACACAGAGAAATCAAATAATCTGGGTCAGATTCCCCATTGGTGTTGCTCAGCATAATTCCACTGATTTGGATGGGATTATGCATGTGCTTAGTTTTATGTTCATTCTTGTCTGGGTGAATTGGGGTACTAACTAGGGTGACCAGTTGTCCCAATTTTGTAGGGACAGTCCTGATGTTTGGGGCTTTTTCTCATATAGGTGCCAATTACTCCTCATCTGCTGTATTGATTTTTTTTTTTTCCACACTTGCTAGTTGCACTTCTATCTTAATGACTCCATAACCTTCTACTGCCTCATAGCTAAAAAAGTTTTTTCCTCTAGCTCACGTAGCAGAGGCCTGCATTTTTGATGCTGACGGTCCTGGATTTGATCCTCAGTCACAAGAATAATGAGCGTGTGTGGTGTTCAATACCTGTGCATGGTCAGGCAGCTCCCAAGTGTAGCATGGAACCTTGTAAACTATACGGCAGGACTGCAAAGGGGGCTGCCAGCACAGTGAGGTAATCCATGCATCTGTTGTCCTGATGCTGAATGTCATAGAGGTTGTTAGATTCAGTCTTTCATCCAATTTGAGCTTTGAAATGAGGAATTTGCCACCCTAACTTAGGTGGCCATGTTTGTGATTGAACTCATCCTATAGTTACTAGCTCTATTTTCAAACAGAAGTTCTGTGTTCCCGGCAGTTGCTTTTTAGGGTCTGAGCTGAATGCTCTGAAGTCAATGGGTGTCTTTTTGTTGGTTTTGGGTCAGGTTCTTGATTGCACTAACTTGGTCACGTAGAATTTCTCCCAACCTTCCTGGGCATATACTGGATCCATATCCCCATACTCCCCAGAGCACCCTGACCAACTGAGTTAGGCCCCAGTCCTGCAAATTCATATGCAGGGTTTCTAGATCTCTGTGTCTTCATGCAGCTTCCTTGACTACATATACTGTGTGTTTACTCTGGAAAACACTTTTATTACTAGCTCCAAAACAACACAACACAACCCTGCCTACTCCAGCAGTTTAAGTTATAGGAAAATACTGTTGTTTTCCCCCCACTCAATTTTATTAATAGATGTGGTGATTTGCTTCTAGTTTTGCACAAAAAAAGGTTTGAGATGAAGCCTCAACTAATTTATTCTTCAGGAAAACGGCCTTTTAATATGAATGGAGATGCTTTAGTTCTGTAGCTTTTTATATATTCTGCGTATCAAATATACTTACTATCTTCTGTATGTTAGAAACCATGCACCTAATTAGAGCAGGATGTTTATTTGAATAGTCAAATCTAATTAGCATATATTAACATAACACTGCATTTATGACATCTTAATGGCATCAATAGGATTGATGAATAAAATATAACCAGGGCATTTACATTCCTCAGTGCTTTGTTGCTGGCTGCAGAATGGTGTAGTGGGTGTGGGGGGGCTTGTAAACACCCATCTGGCAAATTATCAATAGTCCAGCTCAGAGAATCCCCTTCATAGAGACTTGTCTTTCAGTGATGCACAAGTATCCTACGCTTTGCTCCTTGTGATATATTACATTAATAGATCAAAAGAGATATACCAAGTGCTAAAGAGCATTAATGCACATAACTGCACTCAGCTATAGTCGGAAGAGATGCTTTCTAATATTCAAATTTCTGCTCTGTTAGTCCCTGCAGTATACGAATATTATCTTATGCTCATGTATTGTTCACAATACGGTATGATGCTACCCATCATGTAAGGTTTTAAAATTAAGGAAGGCAGTTTTGAATAATGTTTAGAAGAATCGCTAAAAACACCAGGGGCCTAATATCCACAGCCTTCCTTGGTTTAACTTTGGGTGAAGTTAGTGCAAGATGCTGCCGAAAGGATTACAACTATGGAAAGGGAGTGGAGAATCAGGCCTGTGGAACGCAGCAGTGTTGATCTAGACATGTTTTCGAGAAGGAAATGGGCTGTATTCTGTGCAAGTGATGTACATCTGACTTTTTCGTGCACCCTGTAGTTTTCAGTGGGTTTAGGCAAGTAGGTTTGACACATCTAGAGGAAGTGCCAGTGTTCAGTGTTGGAGATACAAACAGACTTGCCACCACTTTATTCTTTATAGCACCATTAGTGTGAAAAAAATAACAGACAGATGCATGTCCTCATAAATAACTGACTTCACCAGTAAGTGATTACAATTGATCTGTCATGTTTTATCAACAAGTCACCAATCACATAGCTCCATGCATCACTGGGAATGACAAATCTCTTTCAGAGTGGGCTTTGGTACAGGCTCGTGCTGTCTCTAACTGCCCCCTCCAAAATAATGCAGGTTAGATTCTGCAAGCAGCTGTACTCACATCAGTAGGCCTACTCATGAAGGAAGATGTTTTTCAGGGGCTGCACAGTGTGACCCTGGATAATTGGAATAGTGAAAAGAAAAGCTCTGATGCCCATAAGAGTACATGACAACTTGGCTCTGCACCCTACCTTAAGTAGGGCACGGTCACGCAAACTAAATGCTACTCACCGAGAATAAAGGACAGCTGCATTAAGTTCAGAATGAAGTTACTAAGGGTATCTTAGAAGTGATGAGCATCTTGTTTTTTTTCTGTACATCTTATTCCTTTAATCCTTCAATAGAAAATCTTTGCATATTTATGTCACTTGCTCTCTATTTCTGCCCCCTTGTTTAAAAAAGAAACTAAATGGCACTGTGTAAGGGCTGTCAATCAGGTTTTTAAAAAATAATTCATTCTCTTCATGCACTTTTAAAATATACAGCAGCAGACTTTCCTGTGATAGTTCTTTTGGTTTATGCTACAAGATGCTTTATTTTTTTTTCTTGCAATATTCAATGGTATTCTGCAAAAATGAGGCAGACTGTGTATGCCAGCCAGATCTACTTGTAGGGGGTTCCTTCTGTGCTGTCATCTGCCAAACCTGCGTGTGGATACCTCTGATAAATGCATCCTTTCAAACACCATCTCTCATCAGCCCTCCATTGATTGATGAGTAAACAGTGGCCCTCAATCTCATTTAAATGAACTAACAGTGAGGGCACGTGAGACCTACTACTATTTGTAACTGTAATAGATAACACTTCAATAATGCGTTTAGGCCATTAGACTCGAAGCACACAGCAATAGGTACCATTAAACATCTTTTATCTCCAATCTACAGATGGGCAAAATAAGGCAGAGTGACTTGTGTTCTGGCCAAGGTCGCAGAGCCAGGACTGGACGCAGGAGAGCTGGGTTCCAGCACCTGTATCCCGTTTCCTGGAACACATCTGCAATCCAAATGAAAACATCTCGTTTAAGCTTGCATGGGCCTATGAGCAGCTTAGGAATGCAGATGCATTGGAGTACAACGGCTTTTGCGCACCCTGCTATACACTATCTGGGGCTTTTGCAAGATTACGGCCAAAATGGAAGGCACAACACTTGGCTTTAATGGGTGGGATTGTCTTTCCATTAGTGAGGATAATTAATTCTTTTTAAAAAGGAACAATATTTTTCAACTGTCAACGTGCTTTCCATGGGTACATTTTAGAGCAAGTATTCTATGTAAATAAAACAAAAGATAATGCTCTTTGCTAAAGACCAGATTTGAAGGGGGCCTGAAGGAGCCAGGTTCTGCCAGTGGAAAAGAGCTCATCTCCACACAGAACTTTCAACTACACTATCATCTTTGAAAGCCAGAACCATACGAATCAGCTGTGATGTACAGGAATTCCAGATTATGTTGGAGGAGTAACTTTTCCAGTTTCTATGAAGCAAAAAGTCAATCTATTATTATTCTAGTGCAGATCAGTGGCAAGAACAAGAAAAATGACTTCCACTCTGTGAGAATTTGCAACCTAGTTAGTAAATACACCGGTGCAAATTCATCCTGTTGTAACTTCTCTGACCTGCTATTCTGGGACTTAATGTGACCCATCTAATGAAAAACATTTATGCATGACTATTGAGTTTAATGTACATACTCATGTACATTAAGTTACACAAGTGTTTACAGTGGTAGAACCTGAATTTCCATTCAGAGAGACTAAGATAAATCTATCTGTAAAGCACTTGTGATTGTAGTATGTAGGTATATACCTGTAAACACCCACCAGAATATCGTATCTTGTTTGCTATTTGCTCTTGAGCAGAAAATTACACTAAGGCGGGATAGGTTCGAACTGGATTTTTTTCCCCCTTAAAAAAAAAAAACCTCATGAAGTCTTCAAGTGTTTTGGAGGGGCAAAGGATCATTCAATAAGATCATGCTGTACTGTTCCTATGGGTTTTGTTTTTCATTTTAACTCCTTGTCCATAGTTTTTTCTCCAGCGGCATTCTGTTGTGCAGTAAACTTAAAATGGTGCAGTTTGCTTTGTTGGTTATTTCTGGGTCTCAGATTTCTGCATTTCCCTGAGAATGATGTTTGTCAACTCTCTATTTGGCACCCCAGTCCAAGATTCTTAGGGGTGAAACCCTGTATTCAGAACCATATTCATGACTTTGATAGATGTGAGCAGGCAGAAAAGGACACAATCTAGACCTCAATCCTAATCTTCTGTGCCTCCTTGTCCCCAACTATGCAAACACCTGATCTTAAATCTTCTGTGTTTTGATGTATAATGTTTGCTCATTACACTGTCATAAGAAAAATTCCATCAAATGGTGATGGAATGTTTGCAAAATTGGACGTTACATAAAAATTTTAGCTGCCAAAGTTTGTAAAAGGTAATTGACATATCTAGTTTCATGAAAAATTCTTGACCCATTCTATCAGCATGTCAGTAAACTGCAAAAGGTATTTACAGCCTATTCTTAGCAGGTATCCCTAATTAAAGCTTCCAAAAAAAAAAAAAAAAAGTATGTACCACAAAGTCTTCCTGGTATGATGATGGGATTACATATGAAGTGATTTTAGCATCTTCCATACTCTTCTAAAAATAGCAAAATGATTTGGCTGGTGTCTTTTTAAGATAGGGATAGAAATTGGAATAATAAGAGTTAGGGGCTTATCTCCACAGGGAATTTGCCCAGCAGTATAATTATACCACTATAGCACTGCCGATCAATTTCGCTATGTAGAAAAATCCTTAGTGTCAGCTGGGGAGGAGTAAGAAGGGCTGTCAGCTTGTTCCCACTTGAGGGTGACACCTACAAATTCACTCAGTCATTCTTCCTCTGTCACTGAATTGCTACCCTGCCTGTCTAATTTAAATATGTTAAATCTCTCACCATTTAGTAAATTTTTATGCATTTCCTGTAACAGTACTTGCAGTCTAAGTACACTGAGTTGTAGACCTTTAAAGCTGCCTCTCACATGGGAGCAGTATTTTCAAATTTACTCATGAATATATGGAATTTATCCTTGTCTCCCCATTTCTTTCAACACCTATACATTATTTTATTTTTCTCATTACAACAGATGATTCAGCCTCCCCTAACTCTATATGCTGTTCCCCAGTGCTGGACTCTTAACTGCTTTGATTTACTGTTGCAGCCTGACCTGATCCTATGACTTACACTTCCCTGCATTTATTTTCCACCCATTCATCTGCACTTCTCCCTCTCCCAGCCTCTGACCAAGTGGGGTTCTCTCCCCTGAAAGCTCATGCCATAAATGCATTTGTTAGTCTTTAAAAGTGTCATGGTCCAGCTGAGCCAAAGATTCTTTTTCAAACACATGACCCTGTTTCGAACGGTCCAGCTGGGCCAAAGATTCTTTTTCAAACACGTGACCCTGTTTCGAACGGTCCAGCTGGGCCAAAGATTCTTTTTAAAACACGTGACCCTGTTTCGAACGGTCCAGCTGGGCCAAAGATTCTTTTTCAAACACGTGACCCTGTTTCGAACGGTCCGGCTGGGCCAACGGTTCTTTTTCAAACACACGACCCTGTTTCGAACGGTCCGGCTGGGCCAACGGTGCTTTTAAATCACACCGGCGGTGGGGTGGGCAGTGGGAGGGGAGGTCTCAGGGTGACCCGGAGCCGCCATCCGCGCCCGGCTCTAGGCCTACAGCCTGCCCGCGCCTTCGGAGCCGGCCCCAGCTCTCCCGCAGCGGCTACCACCACCCGGCCACTCCGAGCCCCCCAATCCGGGATCGAACCGGACCCCAGCAGCCCCAGCCTCTTCTCGACCGTACCACTACCAGCGTTCTTACCTTACCCACCTCGCCGATTGGCTGCTTCGCCTGCTCACCACCCGCCTCCTTGCCTCTGATTGGTCGCCCGGCCGCCGCGGAAGGTGGCACAAGCCGCTTCCTGATGCGTCACGGAGAAAGCTCCTTATCATTTGAGGAACGACTGCTCCATTGGCGCCTGCCATTCGTGGGAAGAGCTGTCAATCCCCATGAAGCTCCGCCTTCAAGATCTATTGGCCCGGTGACCTTTTTTTAATACACTTTATCCCCTTTCTCATTGGCTAATTGAACGAGGTAAGGGTTTGCGTATGGGTAAAGGAGAGGATGGGAGGGGTGGGTTTTAACTGTGGGGCGATCCGGTTGGTCAATTGGGCGAAACTTCGTGCTGTGATTGGCCAGTGAGGTGAAGACGGTGCGGCCATTCGAGGTGAGGGTTGTGTGAGGTGAGGGAATCTCGCGGGGTCTCGCCGGGAAGACGCGTCCGGATTGGCTCCCGGCGCCCGGCGGGCGGGTCTCCACCTGCAGCGGCCGCCGCGGATGGGCTGCGCTCTGCCCTGTTATTGGCTAGGGGAGGCTCTCGCGGCGCCCGGTGGGCCGGGTCCGATTGGCTGTCGGGCGCGCGCCCCGCAGGGGTGGTGCGGTGGGGAGGGGAGGCCGGGTGCGCGCGCCCGCCCGCTCGCTGTGCGCTCCGCTCTGGGGCTCCGGGAGGAGGTGAGTGGCGGCTGCAGCGGCGGGTCGGGCGGCCGAGGAGGAGGAGGAGGCGGCGGCTGCCGGGGGGCGGAGCGGCGCCGCGCGGCGGGGGCCTGAGACACCCCCATCCTCTCCCCTTCCGCACGGAGACCCTCCCCTCCCCCGCCCCGCCTGAGGGGGGGCTGCAGCCTCCGGGCTCCCCCCGCACTGGGTCAGGCTGTCAGGGCCCCGGGCAGGCAGCCACAGAGGGGGCGGGGCCTCCTGCCGCCGCACCCCCCGCCTCCTCTCCCCCCCTTGATTCTCCTCTCCCCTCCCCCTTTCTTCATTTGTCACTCCCCTTTCCCTCCCCCACACCCTGCCCCCCTTTGCTCTTCATCCCCTGCTTGCCCCCCCCCTCCTCCTCCTCATCCCCTGTGCTGGGGGCCCGTCTGCACCACGGCTCCTCCCCCCTTTGGAGGGAAAGTTGCAAGCCCCCAAGTTTTCAGTCCATTTGGAGGAGCGGCGGGGTGTAAACGCAGGGGAGGGATGTAGGTGGCCTGGGGGAAATCTCTCTGAAGGTTTTGCCCCAGAGGATGTGGGGATGGAAGGGGTAGGCTTGTCAATCCTCTCAAGCTATTCCAGGGGGGCGACATCAAATCCTTTTTCCGAGGGGGAAGGGGAGTGACCCTTTTCTCACACCCCCAAAACGCCCCCCCGGCAACCCAAGGATGGAGTTTTAGTAGCCAGCCACGGCAGGCAATCTTGGGGGGGGGGAAAGGGAGGTTGTGGGCGCACAGGCTCACGCGGACGTCAAAAGATTCACCACATTGCTTGGCTTGATGGAGGTGTGAAGCTAGTTGAGCTCGATGTTTTTAAAGGTGGGCCGCGTATGATGACACCTGACTTCTTTTAAAGTGTAGCGAATCTCATTTTTTTATGGCCAAATGACAGCTTGACCCAGTTGTTATCCAGTCAAAGGGCATTTTTTTGAATGTCTCTTTGTGGCACAACAGCCAACGCAAAAATGATGGCGGCTTACAATGGCGGTACGTCTGCAGCTGCAGCAGGTCACCACCACCACCATCATCACCACCTTCCTCACCTCCCCCCTCCTCACCTCCATCACCACCACCACCCTCAACATCACTTGCATCCAGGCTCTGCTGCCGCGGTACATCCCGTACAGCAGCATGCCTCTTCGGCGGCTGCGGCTGCGGCAGCTGCGGCCGCAGCTGCAGCAATGTTAAACCCAGGGCAGCAACAGCCATATTTCCCATCACCGGCACCGGGTCAGGCCCCTGGACCAGCTGCAGCGGCCCCTGCTCAGGTACAGGCTGCAGCAGCTGCTGCAGTTAAAGCGCACCATCATCAGCACTCACATCATCCACAACAGCAACTGGATATTGAGCCGGACAGACCTATTGGATACGGAGCCTTTGGTGTTGTCTGGTGAGTACAGAAAATAAACTCCGCTAATTTTTCCTTTTCATTATTTGCCAAATCATAACTCATTTTTGTCATTTGGCCCAGAAGACAAGAAAGCTACTTACTTACAAATTGCTTTTAGCAATTCATATCTCTTGTAGAAAGTTGGTTTCGCTTGTTATCGTGGAGCAACAGTCTGGTACCATTAGGCCACACTGTAAGCCAACTCAGTTTTTGGAGGACAGCGTTATTTTGAGACAGATGCAACATGTTTATGCATATCTTACAGAGGTTATACTATGGGACTGAAATAGCATTTGTTTTATAGGTGAACTGCACAGTTTTAAAATAAAATACCAATTTTATATAACAGTTGAGTAAAGAATATACTTTTTAGACTTAAGAGTTATAAGCAGGAAATGTGAAAACTAGTTTTTTCTTTAGACACTTGCCAAGATTTTAGGTGGGGAGACTATATTTGCCCAACAGTAATACAGACAATCGAAGGTAGTGATTCCTATACTTTTATCATAACTAGGTATTTCTATATTACTCTACTGCTGTATGTCCTGTATTTTCCCTAGCCATCAGTGGATCTTGTCTGAGGAACTTAATCTCTTATAGTACAACTTGTGGCCACCCCAGCCTTAGCCTTTTTAATACCTTTTATCCCTTCTGAAGGAAAACCATCTATATTCCCCTCCCAACTCCTGTTTTTATAATATGTTGATTTTAAGCCCACACGTTTACTACTGTATTTAATGCCTTTAGAAACACCAAGTATGTCTGGGTTTTGGTTTTGACTGAGCAGGCATATTGTAGCAGACTTCCGGTATTACAGATATGAAGTCACAAGCTTGTAACTGTGGTGTGACCCCACAAAACTTGTCACTGTATTTGTTTAATGCAACTGCTTGGTGTTATTTAAGAGACATCTGCCTTAACAACCTTCCCATAATTTTACTTTACTTAAGTAAAAGCACTACATCTTTTAAAACTGTGATTGTCTTTGTATACTGGCACGTACTGCACCTCCAGAGTGCTTTATAGTAGAAGTCTTTGAAAAATGAGACTTTATTCTTTATTAAAGGTAGGTGATTGATAAAGTATCAAACAAATGTACGTGTTACAAAATCATGCTTTTAAGAAGACAAAGCGTGTTCTTAAACTAGGTAAAGCTTAAGGAGCCGTGTTAATATTTTAATTGTATTTTTACTGTTAAGAGGAAACTTTGAATTTCTTGATCTCCATGCTGTAAATTAATGAAGTGTTGATTTTTTTTTGAAGTCAAAGATGATAATAAAGAGTCTGCATTGCTGTACCCCTAGTTAATATGCTCTTGCCAGTATTCAGTGTAAGGTGTTTTGTAGGCTTTGTTAATATCGGTTACTATGTAAGATCACATCCCATTCTTTGTCATGTTGTGCAAACATTTTACTACAGTATTTATTTACTTAGGTTTTTGTTTTGTCTGTTCTGTTTGCAAACAAAATGGCAAAAGGAGACTTGTTTTTATTATTTTAATACTTTGTAAATATTTTATTTTGACAAAAATGTGGAGAGTAAAGTGCATCAGCCTTTATTTACAATGACATTAAAAAAAAGGAAAGTATATTGTCAAAATAGCAGTGGTGTAAACTAGCACAGTTGATTTTGACTACAGGTAAAATGATGGCCAAATGTTTCATTGGCATGAACTTATTAGCCCTAATCCTACAGTTGGATCCATGCAGATGGAAGGGTCTCCCCCTGTAGCTACGGTTGCAGAATTGGGACCTTAGTATTTAATTCAAGGTAAACTGTGAAATTCTTAATTAAAAACGGTTAAGATCACCACAGTGTCGAGCACAGGTATAATCCAGTATGAAACTAACTGTATTCCTATGTACTGAGTAATTAATGATGGTTAAATTATATATTTGCAAATCAGTTTCTGTTTTGCACATATTAAATCCTGAGATAATTCAATGGTCCTTGCTCTTCTTTTGGCAGTTGATGTCATCGACTCTTCCAGGTGAAATGCACCCAGAATTTGAATTAAACTATTTTTTAAAATAAATTATAAATGCATTCTTATATTTTGTCTATGCGAAATCACCTAAGTTCATTTAGATATGAAAAATGTAATGTTTCATACATGTGTAATCTGAGACCTGTAATGAAACCTAAACTAATCTTATGTAACGAATCTGCTAGAGATGGCCTATCCACGTCTCTTCCTAAACACAGAGTGGCACTAATTAATTGCTGAAAAAAGTTATGCCTATGATTTTTATTTATTTATTTGGAAATCGGTATTAATTCTACATGTGGATGAGATACTCGTAGGAATAATCCTGTAATATAACATTCAGATTTATAACTGAATAGTCAGTCAACTGGGACTTGATTTATCTCGTGCTGAATTTAGCTAGTGAAATAAGTTATCAATAGTGAACAGTTTTGTAAAAGTATTGAATTTCCTGTTAGCTGGCTGGTAAAGATTTTGTTTTGACAATTGAATTAATGTTTATAATTAACAGTGCCTGTTAGGTTTTGTTTACATCCAAAGATTTTTAATCTATTTGGCTGATACTCCAGGATGGTTTGGTGCAGCCAGTGGGCTGCTGTACTTCACTGCTTGTGAGTTGTCAAAGTATCATGCTTCAGTGTTTTTTATATCATCTCATTCAGACTTGTACTGCTACACTCTTTTTCATATACAGATTATATCTTTGTTTATTTGGGCACCACTGCAGTGTAATTTGATGATCCTTGACAAATATCATCTCTCTCCATATGGATCCAGAAACAAGCTTAACCTAGTTGATTTACTATAAGGAATCTTAGCAGTCTGAATAGCCATAAATAAAGCTCTTTACTTTTAAGGCTCCAGCACATTTTAGCAAAGAATAACCAGGTGGGTGCAGCAACTTTAGCCCTAGATTGGCATTTATGAGTTGGTGAAAGTGAAAAAAGTTGTTAAAGCAGTGAAGAATTTTGGGGACATCCAGAAATTTGCTTAACTGAAGTCTGTGTTGTCATCCTGACAACAGTCCAAGGACTGGAGCTTAACTTGCTTAAAACAGAGCATTTTATAGATGCCCATGTCTTTAAAGGGCCATTGTCTACTCAGATTCGTTAAAAATGCTGTCTCATAAATCTTTATTCTTGGGGAGGGGTCTGTCTGTATTGATTTTTTTCAGTCCGAAATAGGGTTTTGGAAGCCTCTGGTACATCCTTAGAACATGCACACGCTCAAGGAGCTGTCCTCCCCGGGAGTGCTTCCTGTGTTGCTAGGGAGACCTGCTGCCGGCTGGTGGGATTCCCCTACAAAGAAGAGAACCTGCTGTGGCTCAGGGGCTTTGCAACAGAGAGGAAGAAAAAACGCTAGTGCCTGTGAAGCTTCTCCAGGATGGATGTAGAGGAACTGAGCCAGCCACTGCAGAGCACCCCACCGCACTGTGGGCCAATAATGAAGAGTGAATGCTGCCAGAGAGTTCGTTAGGGAAGCAAATGAGTAACTGCTTGTGCTACTCGTGGGAGTTGCATCTGTTTTTGCTGTTCTTGTGCTCCCACCATAAGCAGTGAAGACATAAAGGGATTGGGAGCGCTCTGTGGTGGTCAGGAGGTGCTGTAGTTTCTTACAGCTCTAATATTATGTGGAGCACCACACCCACAAGGGAGAAGAGCCACGAGTGCATGTTAGGTGACGATCTGTTGGGAAACCTTGTCAAGTGATTTTGACAGTTTGCATCATGGGGAGCAGGAGTGTGTGTGTGTGTTTTAGCAGGTGCTTACTACAGTTTCTGATCTTAATGCCTAGATATTATGTAGTGCTTTTAATTTGTTGATCCCAAAGCACTTTTCAAAGGAAGGGGATTAGGATCATGGTCATTTCAGATGGGGAGGCACAGGGCTATGAAGCCAAAAGTCACCAAGTCAGGAATTAAACCCAGGCCTCATTAATTCCTGTCCAGTATCCTACCCATGAGGCTACTGTGTCTCTACTTGGGATCTGTGTCCTGAAGTATGTGAGAGAAATGGATTTAGTTTCTTAAAAGGTGATGATAAGGGATTGGTATTGGAGGGCAGTCCACATTTAATGTTGTGTAAATGTAATAGACAGAAAACATGAAAACTCCGTAAAGCTTATAAACTGGGTTTCTTTAATTTACTAGCATGCATATTTTAAATGAATGGATTTGAATAACGGCTACCATCACTTTGTATTCCTGTGTAGTTCACACAAAAGGCTCTATATGGCTTCCCGCTCATTGCATGATACGATGGTTCTCAACCTATTTACCATCGTGGGCCACATATACAGCTCTCTGTGTTATATGGGCTGCGTCCACACAGTATGTGTACTACATGTATGGGTCCGAGGAGGTCGCAAGGGCTCCAGCTGTGTGCTGATTGGGCTGCAGGTGGCTTGTGAGCTGTGGGTTGAGAACCACTGACATAATGCAGGGCTCAACAAATCCTGGGTGCCAGATTGCTGTGGTACTCAGAATTTTGCCCCTGGCATCCAAGGAGTGCCAAGGTGGCCGGGGAGGCAAATGCTTCCTGGTGCCTAAAAAAGAGCTGACACTGCTGAAAGTGTTGGTGGCCGCAGCAGCTTTTTGGTGGCAGGGGGCCCTGCACGCTCTGCAGCATCACCAGAAGAAGTGGCGGTGGGGGGTTAACTGCCTCACACCTAGGGACGCCTGAGGTTTTGGGCTGGCCTGGAGGTGTGAGGGACATTTGTTGAGGCCCAGCATAATGGAATGTCCTCTCACTGGTGCATCAGAACTGCAAGCACTTACGATGTCAACATACCTTTGTATATAAATTACCGTATGTGTATATGGATGAGCTATAAAACTGAAGACCAATCTGATTTAAAACTGATTTCACTTTGGGGCTTCAAAAGTGTTCATTTTTTTCAAGTTGGAAAAAACTGCAAAACCCTAAAGCCGGCATTGGCCCGTTTTAATGGGAATATGGCCTCAAGTGATTTAGCTGTTCATATAAAGATGAGATTTTGCACACAGGGACCTATAGTTTCTATAGCTTGAAACTGTATGAAACAGCTGGTGGTTTTCAAACTACTAGTCAGGACCCAGTACTGGGTCGCAGACCCTCAGGTACTGGTTTGTGGCACCCCCTGCTGCTCCCAAAAGACTGGGTATGCATTGCTGAAAGATGGAATTGTTGGGTTACGGCATAAATGATTCTTTTTCAACTGGGTCTCAAGAAAAAAAAGTTTGAAAACGATTGAATTAGGAGATGTATTTGGTCCCTGACCTGTACTTAGATTTGAAGAGCTTAGAGCAAATACAAAGTAATTATTGGGGAAAAAAAATCAGATGTAAAATGATATTGTTTTAAGTGAATAAAATGTGGGCCTGAAATTTGTGTTTGAAAGTGAGGTATTTAGTTGTATTGGTATTAAATGCTCCAGCAGTGAAGATATTTCTAGAATCAACTGATAACCTTCTTATTTTGTTTTGGAAGAGCTTTGTGTGCTGAGCAAGAGTAAAGTACAAATGATATGTTTTGGAAAAAATATTCCTTATGGTATAGTAAAACAAATAATTGAGGCTGTAAGTTCAGATCCTATAAACAAATGCAAGATAAAGTCTCCTTTTGTGCCCAGATGCTGATGGCAATCAGGATGCTGTTTTGCATGGGATGTTAATGCAAATCCAAGCTATAAAAGCCCAGAGCTAGTGGAGTGAAGTATGGAAACTCAGCAGATAGTTGAATGATTAGCAAGTTGTTTAATAAAAGCTTTTAACAAGAGTTTCACTGCATTTGTAGACATAGCCTATTGTGGTAGTCATTTTGTGACTCCTTGGTAATTTTCCAGTCCACACAGATCTCACCTGTGAGAACAAAAGAGAGATGTTCACGGGGGTTTTTCCCCCCCAGTGAGCAAACACTATGTAATCCATGTAGCAAATGAATCAGGAAGTAATTTTAACCATCCAAAAAATATTTCTGTGTTGACTGACATCTGGGAAGGCAGTTATTCAATTTGTTTTAAATTACTTCATCTGCAGCTTTGCAATAGTCTAGAATGATTTTTCTGGCATAGAAAAAAAAATGAGCTGAAAGTTTTTCTTTCTAGTTCTTACTGCTAATGAGACTGAGTAGTACTTAACAACAAATGGGAAATGCTAGCTCAATTAGATATAACTGGGTATCAGTAGGAGGCTGTGGAACTTGTAATCCATGTTGATAATATGTTGTTCATAGAGAAGGCCATTGCAGAAATAGTTTTAACAAAACAAAACACACTAATTGAGCAAGTCTGAGAGAAATCCAATGAGACTATTGGAAAAAATATTAACATGACAGATGATGAATGGTCTGGAGTCGGTCTTTGCCAAGTAAGGAGTATAGCTTAAAATTTACTCCTTTTTATGGAAGAAAAATATTCTATTCAAAATATGCCATAAAATATCTGTTTTGCCCAGTGAAACTTACTCCTTGTGATGACCTGTAGAACTCTGGTTAGGAATGTCTAAATAAAATGGGAAACAGTGCATGTGTGTGAGAGAGGACAATTAAATAAAATGCTTCTGACCAAATGCTTGTTGTAATACACCTGGAAAACTCAACTGGAGAAAAATGCTGATAATTCTCACTTTTCTAGATATCTGTAAATGCCCAATTGAGTCAATAAATGTCTGGTTTGCCTAGAGCAGTACCAAAAATGGAAAATTTGATTTGCACTTTTCTGATAGAAAAACATTATCACAATACTGTTTCCATGATTTGTCTTGCTATGTGAAGATCTGTTCAGAACACCCAAAAATATGAGATACTGAGGTTGATGTTGATGATGTAGTACAGATCCTGACTTGTACTTTAATGTGATGTGTAGTTTTGAAATGTGACGACTAATTGTTCATCATCTAGGCAGAAACTCTTTAGTGGGGCTATCTCGAATGGATTAAAGACATTGGGTTGGACCACTTCAAACTGGAAAATTTTATTAGAGATTTCTCTGAAGATTCCTGTACTTGTTTCATGCTGTAATGAGTTCTTTCGTTGCCTGGAACATCTAATGCAGCTCATCATTATTTCCTAGCTAAGATATGATGTCAGTTTCATATCATTGGTGCTTGGAGGAAACCCTGAGGGAGCCTGATGCAAAAGAGGCAGTGTTCTCAATGAGAACTTGACAAAGTAGTGTATATGTTGTACCTGACACTGACCACCATACTTCAAGACTCAGTGGGTATACATCCTTATAAGTGTAAGCAGTTGTTGCTGAAAGAAATGCTTTATTTAAATAATTCAGGGTTGTCAGGCTCACTACTTGGTGGTAAAGAAATACATCACGGTTATATGACCTTATTCTAAATTTCACGTGGGGTAGATTGAGGTGCTACTTATGTGTCATAATTTCACTTCTCAAAATTAATGAAAAGAAAAACATATTTTAACATAGATCCTAATCTTCCCTAGTGTTGCTGAATTAAATCAAATGTATGTAAATAACACCTCTAAATATTTTTTGTTTGGAAGTAAGTTGTTCTACGGGAAAAATGTTCTTTCAATATCAGCATTGTTTCTTATTACATCCAGTTACAGCTATGAAGAAATATGTCATCCAGCTACCAAATTAAATAATAAAGTCTGAATTGTTGCCTTGCAAACTGGTGGAAAATCAAGGAATATGGACAGTATATATTTTCCTTCAAAAACGAGTGAGACTTTTTTCAGGCAAATCAGTTTGCAGTAAATTATGCACAGGTCATTGTTTCATGACTAACTTCATGTGGCATTTTGTTCTATTTGACTATTTGCAAGTCTTCATATTGTTTGTATCCATATGTAATTGCATGTTGGCAATACAGATAGACCATGATAGAATCCAGTATTTGTTCTTTCAGCTTAGCTCTGCAAATGTTATAGCTGAGCAGCTTGTAACTGGATTGGGAATCAAAATTAGATTTTTCACAAGATATTTATATTTCAGATGCGACTGTCCCCACTAATGCTTTTTTTTTAAGCTGGTAATTTATGGGGCTTTTTTTGGAGAGTGTACACAAAAGCCAGGGTTTGAGTCCACTTTAAGAAGAAACAAAAGGCATGCAGCCTTTAGCAACAGACCAAGGCAGGGTAGTAAGAGTGAAGTAGAGTAACAAGCATTTGTGTGGCACATGCTTTTTGCCATCAGGCTAGGTTGTAGAGTATGCTAATTTCTTGGGAGAGCCATGAAACTGAGCCTTGGTCACTCACCTGGAAAGTCAACAGCAGTCAATGGCTGTTATGAAGCTACCGGGAGTAGCTTGCATAATGACCCTCAACTTCCTAACTCCTCTTCAACGGGGTGGCTTCACTGCACTGCGTCAATGGGAAATGTGTTCTTGTTGGTGTGGCCCTACCCCACTTGAGGGGGTGGTTTTAACGCATCAACTTCCAGATCGATTGAGTGGGTCTCCACTGACTGCTCAGTCGGTCCAGAAAGATTGCTCTGACGGCAGCGAATGAAGACGTGTCCTGAAGGAAGTTGTTGGCATGTGTGAATTAGTGTTCTGGGATGTCTTGTGACTGTTTATATCTGGGACTCATTTAGCCTTAATCCACTTGGATAGGAGGTTTTTTTTTAAACTTAATCCTATTTACCTGTAAGTCTGGGAAGTGAAATATGAAGTAGTATTTTGAGGTGATTTCCATGAAAGGCAGCTTAGTATGGAGTTGTTTGAGGCTGAGTTTTTGTTGTTAAAATGAAGATCTAAATAAGTAGAACTCTAAAAATAAGTATTTAGAAACCATTTGTAGAAGGAAGAATGGGGGTGAGGGAAGGAGGGAATGTGGTATTTTGTGCTTTTGCAGACTCCTCTATGGAAGTATAGTCTTACCTGGTTTGATTTTTCTGGGACTGCTTTTGAAGTTCTGCTTATCTGACCTGATAATTCAAAAATAACGTGCCTGTTCAACTCCTTGGTTTTAGACTGGTCAAGACATTGCTCCCAGTTTTTATGGTTGTGGTTTTGTTATCCAAGAACAGTATACATTTGGTTTTTCACTACTTAAAAGATTGCAATGAAGTGATGTCCTCCGTAGGTTGTTTTTTCCTGTTTATTCCTACTTGTCATGGGGAGGGGAATGAACCACTTTTCTGGCTTGGTAGTGACTATGTGGGGCATTGTACGAACACTCTGCATGATCCAGATTCCTCAAAATTGTTTTTATGTAGGAGGATTAAAATCCTTTTATTAGTTTCTCTGAGCAGTAGGTCTGTCATCAGATAAGCCAAGGATCAGCGTTTGGAATACAGTATACGTGGTTGCCATTACAACCCATTCCAATATTGTCAATCGTCTGATAACTGTTGTATTCCCTGTACAGCACTTAGCAGAAGGAGTACTGAAGTAACATTAATTATTTGCAAATGAGAGTTGTAAAGTTCATAATGGAGACCCACTGCATGAGCTGGTTGAAATAAACAAAGCTGTGCTTGTTTCAGTGTGTGATCTGTATGAAAACATTCAACGTGCATTGTGCATTCAAAGTGTTGTGAATTTTAGTTTGCTTTATAAAAGTTATTGCACATGCAACAGAGTAATAAGGTTGAGAATTTAAATGCAAAAATCTTAGAAAATCCAAAACTATATGGTTCTTAATACTAGACACAAAAGTTAATAATGTATGCAATAGCAACTTGCAAGGTGACCCAGTTTAAGTCGTGGGAACCAAATGCTGAATTTCCTGGTGTGTACATTTGAATTATGAACTACATTGTTGAATAAACCTGGGAATTTTTGGTCCTGACTTTATAATAATCTAGCTTTGCTACATTTTAGCTTTTGCAGTAATTAGGGCATTATAATAGAGTTAAATGGATGTGCTTCATAGCTGCCATTTAAACAAAATGGTTGTCACTTCGCCTTTTTTCAAATGGTCTTTGTTTTGACTGTAGTCTACCAAAAACCAAAACCCCAAATCAAAACCTAGGGTGTCAGAAATATTAAGCGAAAACATTGTTTGGCTATAGGAAATATTTGTGGGAAATAGACATTGCAAAGCTTTATGTATAAAAAAATCAACAAAAATCAATTATAAAACTTGAGCTGATATGGGAAAGAAAAGACTTCCAGGGAAAGGAATATAGGTGATACACAATGTTGTAGAGAGGTATTAACTTAGCAAAAAGTTGTTTACTAATCAGGACAAAAATCACATGCAATTTTTTCTGTACTCTTTGTTGCCATTAATATGTGGTGTGTGTATGCATGCAATGTTTCGATTTGATAGTCTGTAAATCCTAATTGCTATGCTTCTGGCCGTGTCTACATTAGAGACACTATATTGATAAAGCTGCGTTGTTGTAACTGTGCTGGCATCGCTCCAGAGTGTAGATGCAGCCTACCTCAGCGGAATAGTGTTTGTCAGTGTGGATTTTTCACATGTCTCACCGATGTAGTTAAGCCGACAAAACCCCCTTTATAGACATAGCTATGTAGCTAACTTTGTTTCAGGGAGAAAAACTCCTTTTGCTGGTCTAATCCAGAGACTTTCAACCTTTCCAGGCTACTGTATCCCTTTCAGGAGACTACTTTGTCTTACGTTTCCCCACATTTCACCTTACTTAAAAACTACCATGGTTTGGGGTAACATTTCCTGGGAGGGGAAAAAGGGAGGGATATGGCATAAGGGCAGAAAAGGGACTTTCAGTAGGCTAGCTGATTGAGGCAGCTGTTCGATCTTACAGTTGTCAAAGGTGGCAGCCACCTTACCTGAATCGGGGTAGAGCATCTCTCCTTTGGACAGAAGTTCAAGGTTTACAACTCGTTACAGTAGCTAGTGTGGATGTGATGAATTGTTTGTGCTTCGGTTAATTGTTCTGCAGAGAACTGAATACTGTGTAGGGTGTAGGTAAGACTCTGTATAGCTCTAAAGTACATTGTTCAGTAGCAACTGTAAGTCTTTTGCTTTACTGTGAGTCAAACTAGCTATTATACCCAATTTTGTAAAGTAGACCCCTGAGTGAGGCAATTGAAGTTTAAATGCAAGTGGCTTGTGACAAGCAGTGTAAATATGTATGTAAAGGATAGAGGTTTATGCGGTTAATGTTTTATTTATAGATAATAGTATTTTAACCATAACAAGCAGCAAAAAAAAAAAAAACAAACAGTGAAAGTGGTGAAAAAATGGGTAGTAGTTACAAGGGATGAAAACCAAAGTAATTGTGTCAAGAGGATGGAAAAATTAATGTTTAGCAGCAGACTGTACATTTGGTTCATTTAAAGTAACACTCAAACAAATCTTAGCTTTAAAAATTTTTTCACTTACTAATGCTAAATTAAAACTATTATTTAACATCTCCAAGTATCTTACAGTGTGCTTTATGTGTGAAGTGAAGCTTGCCAACTGCATGCTTAAATAAGGACATAGATCTCTATTGGAAAAAATGGGGGGGGGGGAGGTGGGGAATAGAGGTAATTGATTCTAAACATGTAGACAATCATGGTTGGGCTATTTTGATGGCAGCAGGGAAGTGTATGTGCTCTTCTGCCTGTATAATAGCCACATCAGCCTTCCCAGGTGTCTGTTTCTTTTCTGAAAGACATATCTTGTCCAAAGCATGGTCTAAGATTACCCTTTTTTTATGTCAAACTATTACCTGCCACCCTGAGGCCCCCTCATTTATGCTTCATCCCTTATGCTGTTAAATGTCTTGCCTGACATTTCAATGTTCTTTGTGGGAATTTTATTTGTAAATCTTTTTGCCTAAGGCAAGTTTTAGTCCCTGAAGAAGAAGAAAAAAACCTGATCTCAGTGAGACTTCTCATATTTGTTCATGAGTGCCTAGCTTTTTAAGCATCACTGGAGGATTTTTCCTTGTAGGGTATAATTTGCAAATATCTAATATTCACTACAGGAGCTTAGCCGTCAGTCCTACAGTAGGATCCTTCAGTGTGGACTTGTAAGCCAGCAAGGGGTCCTAATGAAGTTATTAGGGACTTTTTTAGACTGGAGTTTGAAAGGGGTTAGCTAACGTTCACTAACTACCACATGCTAACAGTCTAGTGAGGACAGAGCAGTATGTTTTTTAACATATGATGAGCTGATCACGTTAAAACCTTTAACTTGACCAGTTTGACATGCATTTGCAACACTTTGCCTTGTTAACATTCTAGTGTAGACATGTTAGCCAACACCTTTTAAATACTAGTCTAAGCACTTGCTGGAAATTAATACAAGGGTAGAAGTCTGTGCTGGCAGATTGTGCTAGGTTGGGACCTCAGGTTAGGGAGGGTGAAGGGGCAAGAAAAAGAAACAAAAGATAGGTGTGGATCTCTAAAGTTTCATCTTTATTAAATTGATTTGGGGAGGGGAGGTTGTTTGCTGTTTGGTTTTTTCAGTGTCCAAGGATTCCTGGGATTGCTAATATTGAGTAAGACAACACATAATATTAAACAGATGAACATTCACAAAACTCCACGTTTTTCACTGTAACGTATAACTTTTCTGTGGTTAGAAGTCTGATTAATTGTTTTCGTCTTCTCAAGTTGGTAATGTCAGGATTTTTAAGGGGCTGATACTTTTAATGAGTGGTGTAAACATAACAGCTTTACATTGATGTCCATTGTACTTTAGGTTGTCCTCGTGTATCATTCTTCTTGCTTGCAGGGGTTACACTTTTTTACATAAAATCTGGTTGGGAGCTATTGTGCTGATAAGAAAATTTAAAAAAAAATTAATTTACTATTAAATCTGATAACTGCTTAATATGCATTTTTATACTATGGTGTACATCCTAAATAGGAAGTCAAATGGTAGCCTGGAACATATCTATCAGGATGCATAAGCTATTTTACAAAAGGTTGAAAATACTGTGGGTGCCTAAAACATGTCTTGGGACCTGGCAAATTGTTCGACAAACTAACTTTATTCAGGCAGCTCAGGTTTCTGTGAAACACGTATATTTTTGTAGCTGATTTGTTAGGTTTGATTTTACAGGCTGTTAGAACAGCTTCGACATTAAAGCGAAGGCTAATGCTGTATCTTTAGCTAATGCACTGTGTGTTTATAAAGGATGAATTAAGGAGATACCTATGTCAGCCTTAAGATTAAATATCCTGACTTTGGGCGGTTTATAAACTCTCAAAGTTACCATATTAAGTTTAAAAGTGCTTTGTAAGAGGTCTGAAAACTAACCATAAAGGCAGGATCACCAGGTCCTGCTTGTGGCTTTCTTTAAGGAATAGAAACCTAGAAGAAGCTTACAGAGCTGAAGCACGGCATCTGTGACTTAAACCTTTATACTCCTTAAGCTGCTCTGGTAACACTAGACTGGTCGTGCTTCTCCGAGTTTACAGAAAATGGATGCTGATCAACAATTTTCTAGCATCTTACCAATTCTTACCATGTGGTATGTTCTGATGGCATTAACTGTGTATTTTAAAGTGTGTAATAAAAAGCTTTCTTACAAATTGTCACAAGTCTGGGCCTTACAATGTGTTGTACAGGCTGAAGTGGCATTTGGAACTTTTGGATATTAGAACATGGTTTTTCCATTCCTTTCCTTTCCTAGTAAAACACATGTCAAAGGGAGCAAAGGAAAGAAAGGTGGTATGTTCAGCCTGCTTGTTGTTTTGGATTTGCGTTATTTCTAGTTTTAATCCCTAACCTCTGCCATGTTCATATCCTTGCTACATTATTCTGGTACATTAGGCAATGCACTTAAAGTTCCCTTTCCCCTTCAAATAATGTAGCCTGAGAACGGACTATATCTTTGTTGATTTGGGAGCAGTAATGCTGGGGTTGCTCAAGAGCTTAGCCAGCTAATAGTCAAGAAAATGTTCTGGCTCAGATCTTAATGATTCGGTAGCATACTTCTTGAACGCAAATGACATTCTCCCACCTCTTAGTTTGTATAGCTTTTTATTACTCCATGCTGTTTAAATATTGGCAACTATCTTTTTAAAAAGGCATCATTGACTAATCTTAGTCCCTGCAAAGTAAAATAGCTATCATTTTATGCTTTTCAATAGATTCTCAGCTACTGACTGAAATTGTAAGGTGGCTTAATCTTTTCTATTTGCTGTTGATAATCTCAGCATTTGTTTAAGGGCCCTGTATAATCTTGATTTTATTTTTAAAAGAAGATAATCTTCTGGAGATTTTCCTAAAAGTAGCAGCTGAGAAATAAATGTGAAACAAGATCCAAAAATCAGACCAAAGAAAAAGAGAGTGATGTGGAAGGATTTCTTTAACACAAAGTAAAATTTTCTATAGCCTCAGTTTCATGACTAAATAATTTGCGTAATAGAGACCATCAGGTTTCTGTGGGATGCTGGTAAATTCAGTTCTAAAATAAGTTTACTTGTTTTTTTTTTTTGACTATATTTAAATTTGTCTTGTCGTGATGTGTTCCATATCTGTACTTCAGTGTAAATGTTTCTAGTGTAAATTTATTTGGGATACTGTCTTCAGCTAAGAAAGATTCACAGCACCGGATCTTCATCGTGATTGCATTACCACAGGCAGCGATGGATCTATTAGAACTTTTCTCAGTCGGAAATCCAAGCCACTGCTCCTGGAGAATTTGTTAGTTTTCTCTCCCTCTACAGCTGCAGGCAGGAAGAACTTAAGATTGCTATAGAGCTTAGGTGGTTCTTTCTCAGAAAACAAAATGAGTGCTGATTTTTATCAAATAGACTTTTCAAAATTTAATCAACTAGCTTATTTGGGACTAAAGATGTAGAATAATTTAATATCCTTTTTCTTTTGTTTTGTTTGGAGCAATTCTTTCCCTTGATACCACCAAAGCTAGTCTTTTCTCTCTCTACCCCCCCCCCCAACAGGAACCCCTTTGAAGTAGGCCTAAAAATATTTGGAGGATTATCAATATATAGATGGCTTAAATGGCATGTATTGGAACCATACAAAAGCAATGAACAGAGTTTTTCTGTTGTTGCTTGTTCCTTAAGAGAAATGGCCACATCCCGAGGTGATGGTGATGGTAGATGACCTTAGAGATCTCTTCATATTTGCCAATTTCTCCAAATGAGACTTAAAAAGCCTGCTCAGAGTCAATCTTAAGAATACGTGCTGCACACAGTCTGCATGTATGGATCACGCTTTATGGAAAACTGTTTTAGATCTTCAGTAAGCTCATAATTAACAAAGTGAAGGGTGATCACACTTCTAATGTGAGTTGTCCCCTAAATCTGTTAGTCTCTTCTAAGTGCATTCCTTGGGTGATCCCCTTCTTGGGGTATTCAGCTGCTATGGGACTTGATCCGTCAGAGGCAGTACCTCCCCATTCCCCAGCCACATTAGCATGACAGGCCCGTTTGGCATATGTAAGTCCTCTTCCTCTGGGAGTGTACGAATGCTGCTGAGTCAAGTGACTTTGAAACAAACCATTTATTCGCCAAAAATTCGTAACATTCAGGGTTAAGACAAAAAAAGCCTCTGCTCCTAGGTTTGATGATGTTTCCTTGCACGCTGTTCTCTTTAGTGAAGTTACCTCCACCTATGTTGGTAGTGACAGACTGCACTGGTGTCCAGCCATCCCCGCTACTACGCCAGGCCAACTTTTAAAGGTTTTAGTATCCCCTTTGAGCCTGAGCTGGGAAGAAAAATGTTGCCAGCCTAACTGGAGGAAGGCTACAGCTATTTCCTACACAGCAGCTTCCACATTTTTTCCTCAAAAACCCGTGGTCTTTTCTGGACATTACCTTAACTTTGCCACTGTTTCCTATGTGGTTTCCTCTAACAGTCTCCTTCCATTTAACTCATTCCAGTCATGCAAGGTGATGTCAAATAGGTAGCTTCGGTTTCAGTTTCATAAAAATAATAGAGATCTCCTTTGTTCTGCACATGGTTATAAAGTTAAATTGACCAGAATCTTATCTTTGGAAGTTTTTGTGGCTGGCTTGAGCTACTGTCTGCTGTTAATGCCACAAGCAGCACTAGTTATTAGTAGCTTCAGATCCACTGATTTTGTAAAGGTCCTGAGCATTTGGGTGCGTATTAAAAATTGGGTAGCCTGGATCAGAGCCTCCTTTCTGTGCCCTGTTCCCTTTTAAGGCAAGTCTTCCAGGGTGATTTTGAAGATCCTACAGGAGTCAAAAAGTCAGTTGCACAAAAGCCACTTTCCAAAATGCATTTTATGTGAATGTGCTGTGTTTCACAATGCTGTGGAACAATATGCATTGCGTACAAGTTAATGGAAGGCTGGTTCTTGAAATGACTAGAGAAATAGGTATTTAGGAAAGTATCCTTTATGTTCTTAAGATGCTACAGTGAAAGTAAAATACAGGAAGTGCAAAACAGAGTGATTTTCTGGTTATGAAAATAGGATTTCATATACCTACTTGTGTGATGTGAAAAGAAATGCAAGAATATATTAGTAATAAGTATCTAGGGTAGCAGTGGATAAGAAACAATTGTCTTCTATTTCCATTTTTACTGGGTGATTTTAATGATTCAGAGTTTGAGAGAAATAGACCAGGCAGAGTGATTGTGAAGCCAGAAAGGATTTCTGTCTGTTTGAAAAGAAAAAATTCCTGACAGCTGTTAAGCAAATTCAAAAAGAGGATATAGACATAGTCAAACTTACTTTTTCGATACAAGGCTTGTAATATCTTAAAAGATACACTTAGGCTCACTTTTGTGCTTTGATTTATTTTGTTCTGTGTTTTGGGCGGGGAGGAAAGCCATGGGCAGGCATGGCAGTACAAAAGGGAAAAAAGCTGAGGTGGAGATGGAACTGGAAGATTTAGCAAAGAAAAGGCATTGCTATTTAAAGAACAATTGGATTGAATGAAATGTAAGAAGAAAATTGATTGCTTATTGAAAGAATGAAAAAGTTTGAGCAAAGATGAGATTAAATAATTTTACATGGAAAATATCCCCATGCGTAATAAATCTGATATAGAAAACACTCAGGTGCTTCTAAGAGTCCATAATTGGAACTTTCAACTTAGAATTTTAGTTTCTGTTTCATATTGTGTTGAGTGAGTTGTGTACCCAAATGTTTAGATTTACTAATGTATCTTTGTGATTATTGAAGCGTTTTGATTTGCAGTGAAATAAATTACACCTCATTCTGTGTTTTGCAGTTAAATAGGCAATGGAGTAACAACTGCCTTTAAGTTAGACATAAGTTTGGAAAATGTGTTCTTTTATGTCCATAGTTAGGTACACTCCTTAGGAAAAATTAAGGTTTTAAATACCATTACAGGATTTGAAATTTGGGGGAGAGGACTGCCATTAACTGCCACTTGTGTCAGGCAGTTCTTAAAAATACTGTTCCAGTTATCGAGTAAGAAGCACAAAAGTAAACAGTGTGACTTAACTCCCATCAACAACAGCATTTTGTCATCACTGCCCTCTTGTTTTGTCTTCTCCTGCAAATTAACAGAATTGTTGCTTTTTCTCCAGAAGGATGAAATATAGGAACTACATAAAAATATCTTATTTATCTGAATGCTGTTTTCTTCCTTTTCCACTTTTCTTCCTCAGTTTTCCTGTCTCCTTGTTTATATTGTGTTGGGTGTTAATCCTCTTCCTGTGTCAGTCTGTCACTTCCTTGTAAAAAATATTATGTATATAACTCTTCATTTGCGTTTTGTTCTCCATCCCCTGTTTTGTCGTCTATTATCTTTACTTGATCATTGTCTTTTCCCCCATGTAACATCCTGAATTAGAAGCTTCAATAGGCAAGATTCCCTCCTCTCTTTCCTTTCCCCAAAGATAATAGATATTTTAGTTACTGAGAGGCAAACTCCTGATCAAGCAGTCTGAAAAAGTTTGCATGGAGGAGGAGAGTAAGTAGGCATTCAAATCAACTTGATAACTAGTGTTATTCGATTAAATTTCCATCAGTGAAATGGAAACGGTGTTAGATTTAACTGCTGCACGTTGTCCCAGAGATAGTCTTTTTAAAATCCAGAAATGTAAAATGCTAAAATGTTTTGGAACATCAGCTGCTGATTACAGCAGCACTAAAGGATACTAGAATTGATTGTGATAGAAAGAGACTCATTCCACCTGAAGATTGTGCAGATTTTTCAAAAGCCATAGTGTTTCATTTACTGACTGCTGCATCAGTTGCTCTGCATTGTGTTCTTTTGTTAGATGTGATGAAGAACTGTGTGTTACTTACCAGGCTGTCAGAGACAGCAGAAAGAATTTTAAAAATTTGTCCAAACTGCCTTGGCAGATGTTACTCTATCCCTGGACGTTATATATTTTAACATCCTACCTGACTACCTTAGCGTTTTCTATAGTGACTGTCACCATTATCTCTGTGTGCTTCCTAAGCTACCTTCTGAATATAAAGAAGAAGGTTTTCTTGGAAGCTTTTTTTGAATCCTTCACAAAGAGATGAATAAGTAGCTGAATACTACTGAATGAGAACTAATACATCTGCTGAACAGCTGGGTTGTAGTTACTATATACTTGTTCAACACTCCTGGTTCATTGTCTATTTCCTGGCATTATGCAGGATGAGTACACGGTTTTTGTCCACGCAGTTTTATAAAAAAATAAACCACCAAGGGATCTTGAATACAAAACATTTATAAAACTAATATTTGAAATCTCAAAAACTGAAGGCAAAGGTGAGAAGATTGTCACCAATGTGGTAAAGACCCAAGTTACTACAACCAAAATAAAAAAGCATCACTTGCAATCTCAGTTATTTCTGGCTTGGAACAGATTTTAAATAACTGAATAATGAGAGGCAGAAAATTGAATTTTCTTTAATAGTAGGGATAATTATTAAAACAACTAGAAATAAAAAACTTATCTGATATGCTGTTTATTCCTTTTGGATGCGTTGGATTGCTTGCCATTTTTTATGTTATTTATTCAGTGACTAAGTTTCTTCAGGATCCAGTATGTCTTGAAAAAGTTATTTTCTAAAGGTGATGACAAGTGGTCTGTGTAGACAATCCCTAAATGTACATTTTGTACAAAGAACAGCTTTTTGGAAATAGGGAGGGCACTTTCCTTCATCTAAAAATAATTTTCTCTTCGCTTATACTGAAATCAATTTATAGTCGGAGAAATAAATGGAAAACAGGTTTGTTCATGGAGATACAGTGGCTTTCTTAGATCTCCAAAAAAGAAAGAAAGATGATATTGCCAAGAGTGAACCAGAAGTGAAGTCTTCAGGATTTAATTTAAATATTATAATTAACGTCTTTAAAATTCAAATGACAAGCAGTTCCTGTGTAAGAAGAGTTTGTTTCCACTACTTGCACCTCAAAATTTGGAAGGACATCCCATCATCCTTCCACCCTCTTTATATACTGTAGCTTCCAGATCCAGATAAATCTTTCAAGGAGGGCTGTCATGTGTGCGTGGATGCACGTGTGCACGCTGAAATTACAAATTTGTATAGCGTTTTTAATCTAAGAGTCCCCAAAGCCTTCCACAAATAATTATCAGTTAATCTATGGCCCGTGAGTAGATACCAAATTGTTCATAATCTCTTTAAAATGTCTTTTGACATTCTTTTTAAATTTAAAAGTGAATGCCAAGTTAAACTAGAAACTGAGTTAGGCTATGTCTACATTACAGTTTATGTTGGCATCACTTACGTTGCTCAGGGTATGAATAAACCAGAGTTTGGCCCCCCAAAATAGCTACTGCCCCTCGCAGAGGCTGTTTTATTATGCAACAACCATCTTCACTAGATGTGCTACAGCAGTGCAGTTACACTGACAAGCCCTTAGTCTCAGACTTAGGTGCTGAAAACTTCCACGAGCAAATCTTACACAAACTTTAGAATTCAGCAAATAAACTTTATTAGACATTTATAGAATTCAGAAATGGCCATGATACATCAGAAAGCTGGTCTGAATTAATAAAGGTGAAGTCCAGTTAAATCAAGTGTGAAGTATTACATTTAGGAAGGCAGAACCAAGCACAGAGCTGCTAAATGGGGAATAACTGTTCAAGTGGTACTAGTGCAGGAAAGGATCTGGGGGTTATAGGGATCACACATTGAATATGAGCCAACAATGTGATACAGCTGCAAAAAGGACTAACAGCAGTCTGGGGTGTGTTTATAGGAGTAGCATATATAGGATGTAGGAGGTCATTGTCTCGCTCTGCTTGGCATTGATGAGGCCTCAGCTGGAGTGCTGTGTCCAGTTCTGGGCACCACATTTTAGGAATGATATGGAAAAATTGAGGAGAGTAACAAAAATGATGAAAAGGTTTTAAAAAACTGACCCATGAAGAAAGATTTAGGGAGATTTAGGTTAGATATTAGGAAAAGCTTTCTAAGTATAAAGGTCGTTAAGCTCTAAAATAGGCTTCCAAGGGAAATTGTGGAATCTGGATCATTGTAGGCTTTTAGAAGTGAGTTGGACAATCTGTCAGAGATGTACTAGGTTTACTTGGTCCTGCCACAATGCAAAGGTCTGGACTTAATGACTTTTCAAGGTCCCTTCCTGTCCTTCTTTTCTCTGATTCTATTTTTTATTACATTCTCCTGGAAAATGTAGTTCAGTAACAGACCATTCTGGGTTATCTTCAGAAAACCAGGAATTTGATATATACTAGCTCATTCCTTAATTTCAAACTAGGCCATATCCACACTAGGGAAAAAGAGGTATGTATTTTTAACTTGTATTGGCTAATATGTTAAAATCTTTGTATATGACAAGTCGAATTGTAATTTTAACTTGTGTTAGTTGGTCAAGGTAAAGCCTAAACTCAACTTACAAAACATGCTAGAGGCATGCGTGTTTTGTACAAAGCAATACCCAGCCATTAGTTTTTTTTGCTGACAAGCGGCTGATATGAAGAAATCTACAAAGAAATGCTTTTGTAGAACAAGAAAAGCTTAGTTAACAAATCCTGTGACTAACTTCGGTTGGCTCTAGCTATTGTATAGTATGTAATGTTCATAAAGGGTGTTAGTGTCTTTTATGTTAAAGGCCAATTCCTCTATAAAATGGATAAAAGAAACAAAAAAAAATTATTAAAGTTCTCTAAAATGATCTCTAGAAAAAAGAAAGTGAAGGAGGTTAGACAAATCATAATGGTTCTACTTTTCAGATTTGATTTTTTTTAAAATGATTAAATGGTGATTATGAGTGGTCAACAAGTCAAAGGTTTGGCTCTCTTATGGGAAAACTTCATGTTCTTCTGTGGGTGTGTAATATTTATTTTAAGTTTTCACGGGGGCAAACATAAATTATACTTTGAATTTTTGAAGTTGAAAGAGCACTGTAAATCTCTCACCCAACCTCCCTGCCCCCCAAAACCCATCCAATTATTGAGGCCCATCTAAAGCCAAACCAGATTCAGGCCATGTCTAATACTAGCTGAGACAGCTGGTTCTGAAACACTGGAATGTCCATTTCTGTTGTGTGGCATATCTGGTGGACTGTGTCTTGAAAATTTTGGCCTCACTGTCTTTTCAGACACTAGCAATTTGCCAAAGGCCAAAAGGTGGGGAGACGCTTAGCTGGATGAGGTATTGCTTTGGTCTGTGAGGTGAGCTGTGTGGGGTGTTGAGGGGAACCTTGGGCTATCATTCAAGTAGAGGTTGGTTGTTACCTGTAATGGTTTGAACCATTTTAGCAAGTATGTGGAACTTCAGAACTATAGCACATTGAGTTTTTTTTTGTTTTTTAAGGGAAAGACTTAGAGCTGTAAGGTGTTTTTGAAGGAAGGTGGGTTTTTTTGGGAGGGGAGTTAAGATGTTGGAGAAGAACGAATGGGCCTAACCCCGGATGATGGCTTTGTCTAGGGGCCATTGGCCAGAGCTTGCCTTAGCTCTCCCTATGGTTGGTAGGTTATTCTGGGAATGGTGCCAGAACCAGGGGAGCATTGCTAGCTAGGGTTGTTCTGATGAGAGTGGACGTCACTTAGCTGGGCCAGGAGGCCACCAATCTCTGTGCTTGTAGTGTATAGTAGACAATTAAAATAGGAATAAACAAGTAGACTTTTAGTGTACACAGATTACATATTAATAATGCTTCATCCTTCACATCTTAGTGAGATTATGCTATTGATTAAAAGAAACATCTACTTTTATTTTTAAAGGTACAGAAGGAAAAATGGGATCCTAGACAGAGTAATAATTTTGGTGTTAGCAAGGCTCATGCATGTAAATCAAGAGGCATATGAAAAGGCTCTAGCATAGCAGCTAAGGCTAGCCAGAAGAAGATGCATATATGGAGAAAAATAAACTTGGTTTGGAAATGGCTTCAGTTTTAAGCTTGTATAGAATAAGGCAAATTAAAGATTTTAAAAGGTATTAACCATGACAGTAGCCCTTTAATTTCCTATCCCTTCTTGTAAGTTAGATACTCTGAATCAATTTTTGTTCAAGGAGACAGATTTCTTTCAGTAATCAGTTTTGCTTTTAGCTCTGATTTTTAAAGAATAAGTGATAATGGCACACATGCTTGAGGGGGTGATTAGAGTGCAACATTAAAAGGCTTTTTAGGACATCTACTGTTGAAAAAGGAGCTCTGGAGAGGTCTGCATTTGGCAGCTGAACGAGATGTGAATAAAACTTACCTTTGAAGTATAGCATGAAGAGCAAGTGGCTTAACCCCTTCCTGTGAAAAATGCCTTCTTGCTTTGAGAGAAAGCTAAATATAGATGTTTTTCAATTCAGCTTAAAGTTAACCATTAATGTTTTATGCATTCAATACTGTCTTCCCCAAACAGCTCCTGTACCCTAAAATAGACTACCTGTCAAGAACATGTCTAGAGATACTTTTATGTTTGGAATGGGTGAAATTTTGTCAGAGGCAAATAGTATTCTATTAGGTGTTTCCAGGCAACTTTGCATTTTTTGATAATAGAAATACTACATTTGCCATATAGTGGGCCGTCTGTCAGAAGAAACAAGCCTTTATTAAAGGAAATAGTTTTCTGTGCAGCCTTTTTTTAAACACATTGCTGGTGATCAAACAAAAATCCCAGGATACAAAATACATTTTAGCTGCCGAAATTGCAGGGAAAATATTTAGATGGCAAAATGCAGCTTTATAGATCCCAGATGTCTAATTATAACTGTAAGACACTTTCTGCTTTTGTTTGCTAATACAGTCATCCAACTTTTATCAATTCACTTCTGTCTGCAAACAGGATATAAAAAAAATGAAAGGTCATGACTAAAGCTGTGGTTCTGCAACTCTTTCATTTATGTTGGGTGATCTGCAGTTGGACTGTGGACTCAAAATGAGGTGAAGAAACTTAAAGATGACCTTCAAAGAATAAAGACAAAAAGAGGGGCATATTTTGTGATGAAAAGACAAAAGAACTTCTTGGCTTTAGAATAGAAATCGTGCACATTTTACAAGTAAGTAAATTGTAAAAGCTGAACCTAAATGGACAGCTAAGAAAGGAAAAACCTTTTATAGCAGATAGGGTTGATAGTGTATTTTAAGTTAAAGCTGGGTACATTGTAAAGTTCACATTCTGTGCATGTGTGTGGTAGAAACATAGAACGGTGTCACACTGAGAATAATTATAGCCAGCATTAAGTGCAAAATTAGCATATCCTCTATCTGTGACTTCTGTTTTATAAGGATAATTTTCTGCAGAACCTGTCAACCTACCCTCATGTAGATGCAGGACTCTAAAGTTCCGTTCCTATATTCATATTTAGGTTTCTAAATAAAAGACTGGATTTTCAGAAGTACAGAGCTGCTAGAAGTTGCCACTAAAGTAAGTAGACACATCTGCTTTAGAGTAGTTGAGGCTCCCTGAAAATGGACAAAAGAGTGTTGGAAGGTCAGAGCTGCGTTTGGGGAACAGAGTTGGGTCCTGGACCTCAGGTGAGAGGGAGGAGAGGGACAAGAGATCCTAACCATACTCAATGCACAATTACAATCTTCCTTTTGTTGGCCCGTCCCCTAGCCCTCCCTCATCTGTACCCACACGGCTGTGGCAGAGTCATGGACAGCATAAAGTTCTCTGAGGTTCATTGCCTTAACCACAGAACCACCCTTTCTCTTCCTGAAGCCTCTACTTCATTCATTACACAGTGAGTCTATTCAAGTGGAGCTGTTTGATAGGCATATTCAATTGTGTCTTGAAGCATTTTGTTTAGATAGCATTCAAGAGAAACGTTGTACAGACAAACATAGCTAAACACATACTTCTCTTAATTTGAAAGGCAATGGAGCTAAGGATAAGAGCCAATATCTGGGTTGCTTCTACTATATTGGAGATGTGGGTTCTATTTCCACCTCTTACTGAAGTGACCATGCCCAGTAATAAAGAGAATACATTAATAAGCGTGGGAAATGATAAATGTCAGATGGAAGAAGTAAAACTTGTTGTTTGCAGTTCACCTTCCGGTAGGTTAAGGGAATTTAAATGAGGCGAGTAAGAACAATACACTTGTTCAGTATTTATTTTGTTTCCCTTTAATGCACAGAAGAGGATAACAACTTCTTGGTATTATTGTATAACTACTACCTGGTAAACAGTTACTCCTTTAGCTCAAGGTACAGTAGTGTGTGCTGTGGTATGAGAGGTTAGGATCAAACCCTGCTGTTAGAGATAATAATCATACCATTTTTCCAGTTCCCTTTGTGTTCTCTTTAAATTTTGGTGAAATCGGGATGATGGTCTATCTAGACTCCAAGAAATCTGCCCAGCATGCGGGCCATGTGTTGGGAAGATCATCAGCATTACGTAATCCAATTCTGCAGTTCCCAAAATATCTAGTAACTTTGAACATTTCAATTGTTAAGCCTTTTCTGCCATTAGAGTTAAGAAAGTCAATTGATATGTTTCATGGGGCTGTTGCCCCTTTAATTTTTCCTCAGCGAAAGACCATTAAAAGACTTTGCAACTGTAAAGCAGAGGACCCCCAAAATTGAGTGCACTTAGGAACCCTCTATCAAATGGTTACAAATCGACCTTCCCAGCGCTTGAAGACTTAACCTACCAACTTTTAGGCTGTTTTTGAGATTTTAGTGAGGATATTTATAGGATATTGGCTTTGACCAAAATTTAGCTACATCCATTAACTGTTTGGATGCGGTTTCATCGTAATAATCACTCTCCACCCTCACTTTCAAAATCTGAGGTCTTTTTATTTAGAAATCATTGATTGTCTTCCTTTCAATCCTGCAGGCAACCCACAGCTCTGTTCAAACAAACTGAATTCTTTAACATTCCAATATAATATATATCTTCTGGAAAGGTACCATTTTTTAATTGCAATTGCCTGCTCCTTCTCTGACAGTCGACAGGAAGCAGGCTTCACATTTTTGACACCTTTCTGCATTGTTGCTTGCAACTGTGACTTTCTCTGACTTGAAAAAAAAAAAACCACAGCAATTTCTGTGTTTCTTTTTTAGAGGATTTTGTTAGAAGTTTAATAGGGGTAACAACTTTTACACAGGTTTGTAGCAAATTGAAAGTGGTGGTGTTTCAAGCCTGTCAGTTGAGAAATCCATAATGCAAACTTATGGTCACAAATTGAATACAAAGAAGTAGTGGTGAATATTCCCATTTAACGTTGTTTTCTCCTAAGAGGTTTTAATGCTTGGCCTGTCTTTTCTGGGTTTAAAGCAATGTGATGGAGGACTGTATGCGTTAACATACAGCAGCCAGCATTTTGGAAAAACACCTATATATTCCTTTTATTTTTGTCCCATCCTGGCATTTCAGTACTGTTGACACTGTGGGATTTTTCCAGTATTGTTGAAAAAGTTTTGAGAGCAAAATCTGTGAAGTGATAAGGTTTTCCCAAAAGACTTATGAAATTTGTATGCAGAGTTGTGTTGCTCTGTGACATGGTTAATGGGCAGTTGGCTTAGCTACTCTCTCCCTTATTGCATTTTCTACTGTCAGCAAATATACAATGAATACTGCAAACTTTTTATCCCTTACTATTTAATAATGTAATAGTCTGAAAATTATTTATAATGCACACTTCAGTTTCATTGAGAATTATCTTACAGTAACTAGAATAACATTTGAAAGTTCAGATTGTGAAATAGACAGTTTTTTGTCAAAAGCAATTAATTTATTGAATATATGCCAGTTTATTTAAGCATCTATCCAGGAAGTATTGAGCGTGCTTTCTGTGGGTATAATGATACTTTTAGTTATTATTGCTTCAAAAACAGGTTAATTTAGTACATGACTAAAAATTTTTGTAGAAAACTTAATTTTTCTTCAGACA